>JARYHS010008074.1:210925766-211060509 GCA_031002005.1 Vandiemenella viatica | reverse complement strand
TTTCTAAAGCCGAAATGGTTGAATTAAATACATAATGCTGAGGATTAACTGTAGATTCATTCTGTCTGACAGAGTTTCAAGGTGTTGGGCTTTTCATTTCTATTTCAATTATTTTGCTGCGAGCAGTTATGTGACGGGTCGTCCTAATGTTACCATTCCTGATTCTGTCTACTCTGTTACATCTTTCCGATTATATGAGAAACTTCATTTCAGATCAATCAATGAGTGAATGAATCGGGGATTTCGAATATTAGTATTTGCTTAAATCTTTTTCTTTTCCTTCGGATCTAATACTAAGATCCCTATATGTTTGTGGAAACTACCACTGTCTTACTGAAAGTGTTGGGTGTGCAGTAACGGTCCAGCTTCGCATCGGGAGTACCTGGGTTAGAATCCCCATCCGATCAGGATTTAAGTTTTCCGAAATCACTCTAGGTTAATGCCGGGAAGGTTCCTTCAAAAGGCCATGGCAGAACTCCTTCACGTTCCTTATTCCCAGTCCTTACCCGGTTACAATGACCTCGATGTCGATGAGGTGTAAAGCCATTAGAAAAAAAAATGTATAATCTCATTTGTTTCTCTTCTCCAACTTTTACTCTGTGTTTTTTTTATAATTGTGCCGCATGTTCTCCGAAAGATGTTGGCTTTCAATCGCTATATGCTTGTTTCATAAATACGTTATTTCGAATCAGAAATCTATTAAATGATGACTCATTCTCGTGTTACATTATCTATCACATTTATATTAGTTTTGTGTTTGATATTTTCAAATTGTAGTTACAATTTACCTACTGAAGCTTATTCAATTAACAGATCAACATTAAATTTTCTGTAGTAAAAATTGTCAGAATTTTCTTTCCACGTATAGAATGAATATAATATGGAGGAAAAAACCATCACAGGTAGCAACATCTCGAAGTTATAACAGCAAACAAGAAAACTATTACTACTAGCGAGTAGGTGAACTTTTAAAATTTACGTGTCTCTTTGCTATATCACGCTACTCGCCTTTTGGGACCGTTAACTCATAACTAATGAAATATCTCCTTGACACAAAGAGCTGCCTTTTAATTAACTTTATACTTGTTCCACCGTCTAGCGATAGGGAACATTAACGAAATTAACTTCTAAACTCCAATCAACGGTGTGGCTTTGATAAATAACAAACAAAATGGCCTGCAGAAATATGGGCAGGTTCCTAAAAACCTGGAATTTCAGTGAAAAGAATGTGGCTTAGAAACTTGCAAAACTCAAACTGAAAAGAATGCTTATCTTCTTCGTATGGTAGTATTATTTTTGAACAATAGTAGACATTAACAACGGCAGATGGATAGTATTCTAAATACCCACCTAATAAATCCTTTTCAAACCGCTTTTACACTGCAGCTTCAACTGATAATAATTATTCTGTTTGATCTTAATGACCTATTGACATAGTGTCATCGTCTGCAAAATAAGCGTGTCACAACTATAACTGGTATAGGAAAGCTACAGTTTAACGTACAATCCGAACCACGGAACGTCCTATCATACTTCAGATAAACAAAACAATACTAGGTCAGAGAAGGATCAGTTTTAACGTCTGTAAAAATTCTAACCGAGACCGGGAACATCCTGCTTCCCAATAATGTTCGTCAACCGGACCATCACAACACTGTGATAGGCTTCAGTGAATTACCCACTCTAAAAGTCCCATTTACCTGCAATGCCAAACTAACAAAAAACCTTAGTGAGTCAGAATTTACAAATACTGAAATGCTCTAAATTAGGTAACGAACATTGCTCTATCTTCAATGCTAGCCGCTGTCGTAACTTCGCTCATGTGGATCATTAATATGCAAACACCTTTCTTCAACCTACATCTTCGATCATATGATCTAAGGCCTCGGAGGCTCATCGAACGAAAATTCTTTTTACATGAAGGGTTCACACAACAATCAGTAACTTCATTCTTCCGAATAATACAGCACCGCTCGTATTCCGATATCATGATCAACATTTCGATTGTGAGCACTGAGCAACTTACCTTAAATTTATCAACTTCATGATTTCATATTAAAATGAAACAAACCCAATTTTATCCGCGGTATCACGGGCTGTAATCGAAACTCCATCAAAACTCGAACGATAGTTTTTGCGTGAATAACGTTGCAAGAAAAATTTCGTAGTTTTCGGTTGTCACATCAAACTGAAGCATACTCCACTTTACCCTCTAACCACAAACCGAGCGGGGCGGTGTAACGGTTAGCGTTCTCGCCTCGCATTCGGGAGGACGGCGGTTCGAATCCCCGTCTGGGCATCCAGATTTAGGTTTTCCATGGTTTCCCCAAATCACTCCAGGCAAATGCCGGGATGCTTCTTTCAAAAGGCCATAGCCGAATTCCTTCCCATTCCTTGCCCCCCATCCTTTCCCGTCTCTAAACACCTCGATGTTAAAAAGATACGTAAAGCAGTTACAAAAAAAAAAAAAAAAAAAACTAACCACAAGTTGTACATTAATTGAAACCCCATCGAAATTCCACCAGTAGTTTTTTGCGTGAATACCGTTCATCCCAACTTGCAGACAAACAGACTCAATTTTAAAAACAGTCGATATCTTTTCTTTAGCATGTTATAAATACCCCCAACTCATTTTCAAAAAAAAAAAAAAAAAAAAAAAAAAAAAAAAAAAAAAAAAAAAATTAAATGTACAGAATCTCAGTTATAGTGTTACTATCCACTAAACGTTGCCCGCAACTTCTTTCTCGTTGACTGTTATTGTCCCTTGTATTAAACGGATCTTTGGTTGTTACGCGTATGCTATATTGATGAAAATATGTGGCCGTGCTACCCCTGAAAGAATGGCTTAGCACAGGAGTCCCCAAACTTTTTATGCCGTCGACCCCTTCATAGAATATTTGCCTTCTTATCGACTCCCCCCCCCCTCCATCCACCCCCATATTAAGTATTTTATTTAAAAATATATATTTTTGGCATTTCTGATGTTAAGCAATAAGGGGACATGCATAACAACCCGATTAAAGAATTTATAGTACATATATGTTCTAAAATCCACCCAATAACATTTACAAAAAAGGAGATAATTTTCACTGGTAATCTTAAAAAATAAAAACAAAATTATTGGCAAATGGAAATTTCTTAAGCAACGTGTAATAAAACGTAAAATACTCAGTTTTTTTGAAAATTTAATATAAATTATATTGGTTGGATAAACCTCTTACTGTCACCTTGCGACTACTATTGAATACCTTAAAATATGTTAACACACCCGTTTATTAAAATAGTTGATATTAGTGGAACGGATGTATCTGAAGAGCAGCAGTAAGATTTTTGATATTCCTCTGTTATGTAAAAATTTCGTTCGCGTGGCTAAAACCAGCTTCAACCACGCAAGTAAGAAATGTTCGGCCTCTGCTCTGAGCTTGGGGTTTTTAGTAGCAATATTGACATTGCTCCAAAATTCAATGAGGTTTTTAGTTATAAACAACGCTGTAGCTTCGAGATCTAAACATGTTTCAATCAGCTCATCTTCTAATCCGTATTTCCAATTTTTATTGGAATATTTCCTTATACAGTTTAACTGACCCTCTTTAATATTAATTGACCCCCTTTCGATTTCGTGTATTAATCTACCCCTGGAGAAATCTTATCGACCGCTCGGGGTCGATATCGACCACTTTGGGGACCCCTGGCTTAGCATTACTCCTGCTGAAGCTCCTAGTACTAACTTCTGAGTTGTAGACTAATTTAAGTGTCAAAGTCGATAGAGATTGAAGGGCATTTTCGCCTTCAAAACAGTCTACCGATCACACCTAAGAGCGTAATTGTGTGTGGAGGTTGTTTACAAACACTGCTTGCTTCACAGTATGCGTTCATTGAATGTATGAGAGATGATGACCATTTGTAGCCCGCAGCGTTTCCGGTACCGTCTGTTCGAGTCATGGTTCGAGTCCGGTCAGAGTACTTTTCGTCTTTATCCGTCTCCTATTGTGACCCTCCAGGTATGTCTTAGTAACATATTTGACAATTGGGTCTAGAAGTTTCCAAGATAAAATATACAACTCATCATGAAATAAATTACTCTTAAGTACGAGTTACTGAAAGAGATAATGCTCCGTTGTCTTGAAATTTTTATTATCTGTATCCAATAATAATTTTCTATTGGAGGGGTATGTGGAACGATGAGAGGGAGTGTTTTAACTTCTTGTAAAATATTACTGATCCATCCGGGAATCGCTCCAGGTCGATTTCAGAATACATTCCTCTTCGTTAAACGGAATCTAGGTAGCAGGTAGTTATGGCAATCCTTTCAGTGTCCTAATTTTATTCAAATTTAATATAGGCGACCTATCTTCGAAGATCATATCTGTGCTCAGAGATGATGGAGTGATGTGCTCTGATATTACTGCAAGTCCACGAGGAGATC
Organism: Vandiemenella viatica; assembly: GCA_031002005.1. Lineage (NCBI taxonomy): Eukaryota > Metazoa > Arthropoda > Insecta > Orthoptera > Morabidae > Vandiemenella > Vandiemenella viatica. The sequence goes on along the minus strand of JARYHS010008074.1, from coordinate 211,056,083 downwards.
ATTAGAGTGAGGGGTTATTTTACTGCGCACAATGCGGAGAAAAGGTCGCTTATTTTTTGGCAGGGGCGGAGATCCTTTTAAGGTCACGTATGCTGCACTGTACGTTGATGAGCAATTCGTATCAGCGTTTATAGAGAAATTTACTTTCCTACACTTGCGGTCCTATTTTACTTCGTGGCGTTAAAGTGGCATCAAAACTAACAAACAGCTCGCAGTGACTCTTCAGTATTATATGCCTGGTATGTGCGAGCTCCAGGTATTTTTGTTTGTTATAATTTATCATTTCAACTGTTCGAGTACTACGTTGCAAAAATGAACTTTACATTTCTATACAAATTGAAAACGCAATAAAAAATTTCTAACCATTTGAATGAAATATGTATTTTTATTCATACATACTTCTACACGTTACGAAAGTAACTCTGTCTCCTTGTTTGTTTGTTACGTTTTCACGACTAAACGACTAACCCTATCTTGATGAAACTTGACAGGAAGATACTACGCATTATTGAAGGACAAAGGATACTTTTTAGGGGGATAAATAATATATTTTATTATTAAATTTTGAAAACGGTAACAGACAGACAGATAGCGTGTGTAAGTCTCTACTATGTTATATCGGTCGCACAGGTTTCGTTTCTCTTGCAGTCATCTTGTTTATGATGTACACACACAACTTATTATATATTATAGATGTTTATTTGCACTGCACCAGATTACTATTTTGAGTTTACTTAAAAGTATTTTGCATCAATACTTTCTGCCTTCATAAGGATTCTACGTTATGGCAACATGGAAAATAAAAGTTAGTTTAACTACTAATATGCAATTAGAACTACACAAAAATACAGCATCAGTCCAGTATGCATATGAACATCTTATAATAGGCGAAGATAGAATTGCGACAGATGCGAAAGGAATGATTACATGAAGTCGTGTTGTCGGAAGTACAGATGAACTTCTGACCATTGTTTACCCCGAACTACAAACTAGCACTGACTAATGAAACTGTTGGACAAATAACTGAAAAATGATGTAGCAAATGAAAGTCGAAATAGTAGAGAATCAATCGGTGGGGAGAGTTATGATACTGAACAAGTTACCACATAACCCACAGAATTGGCCGGCCTCGGTAGCGTAGGGGCTAGAGTGCTAGCTCCACGTGCCGAAGGTCGCCGGTTCGAATCCGGCCGCGGGCATGGATGTTTAAGTGTTGTGTGAATGTCCTGTCCGTCCTGTGGTGTCTATACTTAAGATAAGAATTAAAAAACGTACTAGAGAAATTAATTCGCTGAAGAGATATCATATACACATTGAGCTGGCCGAATGGCTTAGTTGCCGAAAGCCCCCCCCCCCCAAAAAAAAAAAAAAAAAAAAAAAAAAAAAAAAAAATAACCACAGAATTCCTTAACACTTTCGAGTTATCAGGAGTCCCTTCTAAGAAACTTAAGAATGAAAGTTGGGGGTTTCCATAAAACTGATGGGTATCTTCGATGCACTGCAACGGCGCACACCTTGGGGGCCACAATTGGGGCGCAACGTAATAAAAGCTGTGACCATCATTGGAATGTTGAACGGTGATGATTTTCTTAGCTCTCGAATCACAATAATGCCAATATACCACTATCCATTTTAAAAGACTACAGTTCCCACTAAAATTATTCTTTGCTGTGATTGTCAATAAAGTCCAGGGACGGACACTGAAAGTAGTAGGGGTATACTTAGGATATACGTGTTTCGCCCACGGGCAGTTGTATGTAGCTAGCTCACGGGTTTCACGGGTATCTTAGCAAACGACAGCTAAACCAAACACGTTGTGTAAACAATGATATTGACAGAAGATTTCTCCACAAATTGACATAATTTTTACCCACAAACAAAAATCCGCCGGTGGAACTGTGATATGAATTCTCTCCTAATTAACCCCCCCCCCCTTTTAATATGTTGCTGTTGTCAAACATATTGGATACTGATTTTCTTGAAGAGACAGGTTCAGTGGTAGTATGGTATAGTTATAGCTCCCCCGTCATATTATTCCGATTCCCATGCTTTCTTTTTTTTTTTTTTTTTTTTGATTGGGCTTACGTCTCGTCGAGGTCATTAGAGGCGGCGGGATGGGATTTGAGAAAGAAACGGGAAGGAATTCGACCATGGCCTTTTTTGAAGGAAGCTTCCCGGCATTCGCCTGGCCTGGAGTAATAATGGGAAACCATGTAAAACCCAAATCTGGATGCTCGGACAAGGATTCGAACCCGCGTCATCCAGAATGCGAGGCCAGAACGTTAACCGTTCACCCACCACGCTCAATCCATGCTTTCTTGGACAACTTTTACATAACTTACAGCTTTCTATATTCAATTCTAATAACAAAATACTTATGTTGTACTTGAAAAGCGATACAACATAATTCCCACATTAGTTGAAACCACCCGACATTATCGACTTTAGCTGGACTGGATGTCACTGGAAGATAGGAAGAGCGCTGGGGCTGTATTTTGCGTATAATGTAGTTAGAATTAACATTGGTGGGTGAATTCTGAGTGGTGTATGGATCCTAAGTTGACCATGAACACAAGCTGGCACTAGACTTTAGGTGATGAGGCCTGGGTGGATAAAAAATGCAAACACCCAATTTCATATACTAATGACCTAACAATTTACGACAGTCCAAGTGTGAACGCTATCTTCGGCGTAATGGATCTAGTCTCTATAGTCGATTCAAATATAATTAATAGTTAACAGCATTAATGATAGCTTACGAATTTCGGCTACATTCGCATCATTTAAAAGTATGTATTAAATTAGGTGCAATAAGACATTAACTTGAATTCACTTGCCCATTTCATTTGATATATGGCCAATAAATTAGATTCACATGAATATCATTGCCCAAAACAAAGTTGCCTATTTGAAAACCAGTTTCTTTCCTTACTGACATTTCTAATGTGATTACACGTCAATCCTCCCATCAATTTACCTTCCACTGATATCAAACCAATCAGCCTGTAATTTTTTCAAGCCTATTTGCCATTCTTCCATACTCAGTTCTTGGGCACACATGGAAAATTTTTGTGATATGATTAACAAAGCCTTTTCCACACCAACTCCAAGGCTGTAAAAATCAAAGCTTCCAATTTGGCCATGGCAAAACTCATCGAATGAAACGAGGTAGGGGAGGGGGGGGCATCAGTTAGGACAATGGAAGAGATGTCTGTAGTTTGATATAAATAAAGACGATTATGATGTGAAGAGTTTGGCACCTGGAACACATGTTACTGATTAGGAAAGAGGACTGAAGCGTAGGAAAGACGAGACTTGGGTGATGTAAAGAGCTGGATACCTGGAGCACACATCACTGAAACGAAAACTAGATGGTCGGACCGGAAATCGAACCTAGGTCGCCCGCTAGATTTAACCGGTCATCAACCCTGCTCGGTGTGCCAGAAAATAAGAACGTGAAGATTGCATTTGTATAGAACCTTTTTCTTATGGCCTTACGCGTCATTGACGTAGAGGTCAAGGAGGAAGTAATCGACATAAGTCTTTGTTCAAACGCAAAATGTAATTTGGTGTGTACACCTCCTCATCAGGTATTGTTCCCGCTGTTTGCTGCATATTCTTTACATTACCGCTCCTGTTTTACCTACACTGCCAATACCTACACCCATTTGCCTTATACCTGCCCAGATCCTTCTTAAAACTTATCCTTTCGTGTAAGGGTTTTTTTTTTTTTTTTTTTTTTTTTTGTATTTATCAACATGGTGAGCTCAGAGACAAGAGCGAAACTGATATTCAGATTTTTCATCTGACTAGCTGACTGTTTGTTCCCCTTTCAAAGTATATTAGATTCTCTTCAGGCCATTTCGTCAGGAATACTTGTATGTATGTTCGTTTCGGCCAACTAGGACCATGTAAAGCCTTCGTTTGTGTTGAATTGTTGCTTTTGGATGTGTACACAACCATGTTACTACTAGGTTTTTTAGCCCTAATGTCGAGCTCGGAATAGCGCCTAATGGAATATTCTTGTCGCTGGGCAAATACTGTACTAGGAACTAGTTGGCTTGTTGAGACGAAAATATTTTGCTTTCACCTTGACAGACGCGTACAAACCGGAATAGCCTGCGGCATGCGCTACTTACTAGGGACCGAGAGTGGTGGTGTAACCGGTAACGGCTAGCGTTCTGGCCTCGCATTCGGGAGGACGTCGGTTCGAATCCCCGTCCGGGCATCCAGATTTGGGTTTTCCATGGTTTCCCCAAATCACTCCAGGTGAATTCCGGGATGCTTCCTTTAAAAGGCCATGGCCGAATTCCTTCCCATTCCTTGCCCCCCATCCTTTCCCGTCTCTAAAGACCTAGTTGTTATAGGAGACGTTAAGCAGTTAAAAAAAAAAAAATACTTACTAGGAGAGGTTTTCAGTGGGGAAATCGCGATTGCAGAACAAACTAGTCTGTTAAATAGTACGCCACCTCTGGTTTCTCACCCTAAAGCAGTTCTGCCTGGTAGGCCACCGTTTAAGAGAAATAGGAGGTTAAAAAGTGTAAACATTGTTTGTAAATTATCTATACCTGTACGGAAGAACCTCTGTTTATGATGTCAGTTTAGCCGTGTTCGTTCAGGTGGTGTAATCAGAGGCGATCGGTCCGAAGGTCGATCACACCATCCGCAATTTTTTTTTTTTCTATTTGTATTTATTTTAATTGTTATTCGATCTTGTAGCATTACAATTTTGTTTTGAAACAAATTCTACAAAATTTTTATTTTCCTTTGACAAAAACGCAAATATTAGGATGATGCCACCGAAATGTACGCATTTCTGTCAGCCATGTAATGTGTGTTTCTACCGTCAGGTAATAATACTAATAAAAATGCTTCAAAACGCGTTGGAACTGTATCAAGATAATCGTGCAATATCTTCTCGTTAAGATGTTGTTAAGCTACATTCACCATATTTTGCGAGCGCCTGTATTTTATGACTTCATAAAATATTCCTTATGTGGTTCAACATTAACTAATGAAAGACTGAAATTTAAAAATGTTAACGAAACCTGCTTTCCTAAATCAATAATAAATACTATATATGACTTTGGAAAGATATCCTTCATAAAATGTTCCTGATGTGCACATAATTATTGTTTCAAATGTTATGATTTATACCATCTTAATATTTGCGTATTTTTCGAAGGAAAACAAAAATTTTGTAGAATTTGTTTCGAATCAACTTTTTAAAAGCTACAAGATCGAATAGCAATAAAAAAATACAAATAGAAAAAAAGTTTTCGTGAGTGGTGGGATCGAACTTCGGACCCGTCGCCTTAACGAGCACGGCTAAGCTGATATCACAATCAAACGGTCTTCGCTACGGGTATACATCATTTACACGCACTTTTTAACCCTCATTTCTCTTAAACGGAGGCCCACCAGGCAGAACTGCTTTAGGACAAGAAACCAGAGGTGACGTGCTATTTACCAGACTTTTTTGGTCTACGATTGCGATTTCCACGCTGAAAACCTCCCCTTGTTGGTGTCTGAAATAGCGAGCACCTCCGCGGGCGCTGGCATGTAGCGGGACGGTCAGAAATACAGGCCGGCGGCATTCGAGAGCGTGCGGGTGCTCCGGAGGTTATGATGTGACGCAAGCCATGCATGTGCGAACTAATCAGGCATGTGCTGACACCTGGCGGCGCGCAGGACGCAGTTGCCACCTGGCCACTCCCCCTTCCCCTACACTCTGATTGGCTGATTCAAATGCCCGCCAACTGCCAATCCTGGGTTTTTCCAGAAAATCGCCAGAGTTAGTGTTCCCCAGGGCCGCCGTAAGCGGGCGTGCAAGGTGTGCACCGCACGCGGGCGGCACATCGAGAGGGGGCGGCAAAACGAGTGATCGACAGTAGTTGCGGCGTATTATGTAACAGGCGACTTTTTTTTTTTTTTAGCTCAACAGCTGCATCGGGGGGGCGGTGACACTCGGGATGTCAACAATGGGGACGGCAAATAATGTTCAAAGGGGCGGCAGGCAATCTCACAGTTTTTTGACCCGGTTCGGAAATTTCCTAAATCCACCACTGGATGTAGTTAGACAGGGGGCGGCATAATCGGTATTGCACGCGGGCGCTCAAAGAGCTAGCGGCGGGCCTGGTGTTCCCCCACTCCGAAAATGTAGGTTTTGACGTCTGTTTGATAAACACAAAACTATCAGTTAGCTAAGAGCGGTACGGTAACTTTATCTTGTGCACTGGTTATTTGAACGTATCATACAATTACTAACAAATGTCATACTTCGTTCTGAATCGGAAGGTTGGTGTCAGATGGGGGAATTTCAACTCAATGAAGAACTCTCCTGGGTTCTGATTGGCTGAAAAAAACTTAAGGAAGGTGAATGGTAATGCATAACATATCACAAAGGCAGTTATAAGATTGTTACTTAAGAACTGAAGTTCTACTTCTAAGTGTAATAAACAAAGTAATGGGGTTTGGTAACATAAGAGGGGTACACAAACCACAAGCAGTTGAAGTGTTAGTGTCTTGGCTAATAGAAGGAGTGCTAGACAATGAGGGTTTCCTTGACAGTTCTAGAGTGTACTGCAGAAATAAAGGATCAATTCCTGGAGGAGTATTGATAAACGTCCGCAGAGATTACTAGGGTGCGCCGCTTACTACAGTTTGAATTCTGGGGTGAAAAAAATATGGTATGGCCTGCTTACTGCAGTGGAAGAACAAATAATGAAGATGATGCTTTTGGAGAGAAACTAAATTCATATCCAGAAGTAAGCCATATAATGGTCATTATTAGTGGTTATCTAAATTTACTAAGTGTCAACTGGATAGGAAACAAGATTAATAACACAAGGCATGGGAGATTTGCAAATAGCTCTACGGATTCGAGGCCGGAAGAGGCTCTATAAAGTCTACCCTATGGCCGACTCAAGCCCCCCCCCCCCAAGCCAAAAGCCCTCTGAACCAAAATTCACTCAAGCCAAGCCCCCCCATACCAAAATCCTGGATCTGTCCCTGGGAGGAAGCATTACAGAAGTAGTTGAGCAGATCACAAAGGGACCAAACATCCTGGATATAATCTTTTGGGATCTCTAGTAACTATAGGCATAAGTGATTCAGTAAACCAGTAGGCAAAACGAATAGTGGTAATAGGTACAGCTATAGAAAGCACATATTTCAAAACTGAAGAGATAATTTAGGGGAAAATTTGTTATATGGATTGAAAGGAAAGTAGAATGGATTCAATGTGGAATAGTTCAAGAAGATAATATGAATAGAGAAAGAAGTGTTTATTCCAAAAGAGAAAATAAAATGAGAGCGAGGTGACTGAAGAAGTTGGAGAGATGATCTAGGAGACAGTAAGGCAGTAAGGAACTCTTGAAACAGCTAAAAAATGAAATATTAGCAGTTAAAGATGGCTTTATGAAAATATTAAAGGTTCATGGGAACCACTGAATGATGCCTTCTAGCTTTACCATTCATCAAGTTCAATAGAGGTAATAAAGGAGAGGGGTTGAGGAGAGGGAATGAATTTGGCCATCACCTTTGGAGGAACCATCTTGAAATTCACCAGGAGTGATCTTGGGAAACCATGGAAAAACAAATTCTGGATCGCAAGATGGGGATTCAATCCCGCATCCTTCCAAATGCCAGACTATCACATTACTGCTCACCTACTAATCACATTTATAAATTTCTATGTATTATTTAGAAAACTAATGGAAGGGAAGGTATCGAAAGAATTACAGATAAGGAAGAGAATCAGTTACTGGGAAGGAAATTAGAGATATGGTGGATACAACATTGTACCTCCGTTGAAATGTTATTTAGATTGAGTCTGGATACTAGTTGCTTGCCAGAGGACTAGGAAAGTGTGATTGTGTTACCATTCCTTAAATGAGAGCCAACAAATAGTGCTGAAACATTAATGCAGAGAATTCTATTCAACCACATCAGAAATATCTGTGAGAAAAGAAACAGGTTTTTAAGCCAGCAACGTGGGTTTAGGCAAGGAAATTGTCGTAAACCTCAGTTAATGGGCTATTTGCAAGATATTTTGGATGACATGGCAAGAGAGGGTGAGCTGATAGTGTAGCACCTTCCAAGGCATTTGATATAGTAAGCCACGAAATGCTGCTAAATAATGTAGAAATCTTAACTTAATTTTATCCATAATTCAATGAAACCATTTCTGTGAATGAAAAAATGTCTTGCTGAGTAGAGGAATTCTTAAAAGGCAGAAAACATACTGAGGAAATGCAAATTTAGAAGAGGTGGGAGTGATAATGAGAGTGACACAGTGTAATATACTGGGACCATTGCTAATATTTAACCAATGATTGTGTTAACAGTTAACAGTCAGAAATTAGGTTGTTTTGATATGTCCTCATTATAAATAATATGATCAAAATAGTAGAAAATTGAACAGTTGCAGGATGACCTGGACGGGATATCAAGAATGAAGAAAAATGCTGAGAAGAGTCAGCTTATTAGCCTCACAGTTTAAGACCTGAAGAAGAATTATCTTGGCATAACATTTGATAGTAACCTCAACTGGACATCAGATAGGAAGAAGTTTCAAAATGTTTCATTTATTTGAGAGGATGATGAGGGCACATGCCAGTAGAATTAAGGAATGGTGTTACAGAACTTTTATCGTACCATTCCTTAAATTTTCAGGCAGATTTGTTAGTGGAAATTACTGCAGAACAAAATCAGTAAATGATATGATAAAGGAGATGTATTGAGAATCATTGGAAGATAAGGGGAGGAGAGGGTGAATAGAGTTTTTGGTGTCTACAATGTAGCCCCAAATCTAGACAAATATAGAGGGGGGGGGGAGGTGGAAAAGCAGATAGTACTTTTTACCCCAGCTAAGAATAATAATAGCTCATATGAAGTGATACTGGTAGAATAAATAGGAATTATACATGAAGAAGAAGGGATGACCATGAGCACTTGATTTTAGCTACAAGAGCATGAAAATTTTGTATTTAAGAGAGTTAGTGATTGAAATAAGTTACAAAAGAACATGCCCAATAGTTAACCAAGAACATTAAATGAATTTAAAATTAAAATTACCACATGGCAAATGTAGGTGGCTAGGAAAAATATTAAAAATAAAAGGAAAAATAGGTATGTATAGAAATTGACATCTAAACACTGTGTTATAAGTGTGTTTTCCATGTGTTCCATTTTAAATTATCTTCTGCCCACATGGCTAGAAATTATTTGTTTCTTACTTATTCAAGTAGTTCAGTACAGTATTACTGTAGGTACTGAAGGTATTAAAACCTTTGTTTTGTGGAAGTGTAAGGCAGGTGCTATTTCAAAGTTAATATTTTTATTTAATTGAAAACTACAATGGAGCTCACGCTCTGGTGGCAATTTCCCTACACACACATCTTCCCTCTTTCCTGCACCCACCTACATTTGCTTTCTACAGATTTTAACTTTAAATTCTTTCAGCATTTTTGGTAAATTATTCATCATTTCTCTTGGTAACTTATTCCAATACCTGACACACTTACATAAAAAAGAGAATCTTCCTACATCCTTGTGTCTGAAATCCCTTCCATACTTTTAATTCTAACACCAATATCTCTCCATACTTCATCACCACATGACCCCCTTCATCTTCCTTCTGTCTTCCAATTAATCCCATTCCAGCTACTTTAACATATCTGTTGCTGACTGCATTCTGTGATAATTTCTGCAAACAAATTTAGCAGCCCTTTTTTGCATCCTCTCCAACTCCTGTATTTGATACTCAAATTGTAGGTGCCATATTACACTACCATATTCAAGCTACAGTCTGACTAAAGTTTTGTAACCCAATTCTCTTACTTCTCTCGTACATACCCTCACCACTATCTCCAACAAGTGCAGAATTTTGAAACCTTTCCTACTACCTGTTCAATGTATCCTGCCCTGTTATCAAATGTAATGCTAAGATACTTACACCTCAAGTCTTCAACAAGCAATTATTTCCCCACCTTCTAATTATAATTAACCTTTAGTTTTTTATACACGTATCTAATAAGTTAGCTATTCTTTGCATTTATCTTCATCCCATTTTGAGAAACTCAGCTTACAATGTTTAACTATCAATGTGTGAAGTTATTTACTCTTCAGTACATACTTCATACTTTAATTAAGATGCTAATGTCATCTACAAATTTCATACACTTTTGATTGTTGTTTGTCGAAGACCGTATATACTCATTGAGGGAAAAAGTCATAACGTGTTCTGGATTCTTTAAATCGGTCACAACACATTGTGGGTCATCAGTAACTCTTTGTGTTCATTACGAATTGGTCCAGCATACATATATGATTCTTCTTACCCATCATGTTACAAGTATGGTACAGTATATAAAAAAAATAATTAAAAAGTGAGTCGTCATTCATGGAGAATGTGCCCTTGGCCATACGTGGACTTTGCGTTGTGACCTTTTCGATTTAGCCACAACCCGTTCTGGCTTTTTTTTTTTTTTTTAAGTGCCATATTGTGAATAACATTTTTTAATGAGCATTTTTGTTCTTTTAGCGTAACATATAGGTACACTAAGAACGGAGCAGACCCTACAATTGAGCTTTGTGGCACAACAAATTTAAAATGTTTGAAGTTTGAATGCACATAGTTTGCACTGTTAGTTTTCACAAAATTCTATTCAACAATCTGTTCCATATCATGAAGATATAACTTTAGCCAATAATTAGCTACACTTCTTAAACTCAATAGTTCCCATTTTTTAGCAAGATATTGTGGTTAATTACATCATAAGCCATCAAAAGATCTATTGTTTCTATTAATCTATTCTTCCTAAACCCATGTTGCGTATCTGGGTATAATTTATTATTTTATAAAAAGTGCACAAACCTTTTGTGGAACAGCTTCCCTAAGATTACCGAGAAAAGGGAAATGATTGATGAACAGTGGAGATATGCTGTCTCTCCCAGAATTTCAATTGTAAATTTTATAATTCTGTAGCATAAAAGTAAAAAGAAAAAGGACTATGTGAGCAAAGTTAATTGAAATACAAAATAACATTTTTATAATAATTTCTGTGTTATACAAATTTATGGTATAAATGGAATTATTGCAATATTGATTGCACAACCTATGTTAGTGGAACTATTTATGCTGAGATTATCTTTAAGAAGAAATACCAGAAACACAAAAAAAAAGTTTATTATAAGTGGTATGTAATGAATGATCACAGTGATATTTATGCATGGGACTTTCATCCATGAAAATCAAGTTGATTGTTAGTGCAAAAATTCTCTTAATTTCAAGTGCTTACTGATTTATGGTGTTAAAGTAAATTATAAAGGTAAAATATTTTTAAATATAGAGATTACCTTTCCACGTTAGAAGCTTATAAGCGAATTTCAAATTCTGATTGCAATTTATGATTTATTCAAAAAGTAACATCACACACACAATGGTGTCCATTTTGTTATTTTGCAATACAGTATTAGCACTGACTCTCTGGCGGCTTGTGCATTCTTTAATAAATAATTCACTCTGGTTTAGATGCTTTAGACAGTATAGAGCTTTGAGAAAGTCATTCAGTAACTATGTGTTCTTGGCCATTTCGAAAGCTATACTCCATTTACAAACTCTTACACTGATGAGTAAAACATTATGAACACCTACTTAATTGCTTATTGGTCCCCCTTTGGAATGTAATACAGCAGTCATTTAGCATTGCATGGATTCAAAAAGTCCTTGATGGGTTTTTGGAGGTATTTGCCACCAGATGTCTATGCACAGGTCTCGCAGCTCCCTTAAATTACCAGCAGTTGGCTGATAGCATTGCAGATGTGTTTCATTGGGTTGATATCAGGCAAATTTGGTGGCCAAGACATCAAACAACTTTAGCACGATTCTGGCCTTGCAACCCGAACTGTTATCCTGCTGGTAGATGTCATTGGCATTGGGGAAAAAGTACAGGTGGTCCCCCAATAACTTTCATGCTGTCCGTAACTAACATGGTGTTCTCTATCACTACCACAGGTCCCACAGAAGCCGAGGTAGATCTCACAGATAGCATAAAACTGCCCCGACCATCCTGCGTGGTGCATAATTCGAGCAGCCATTCGCCTGGAAGACTGCGTATCCAGACACGACTAACAAAATGGTGTAACAAAAATAACGTTGTTTCTTTGACAGCACAACATGTTTCAATTGATCCACAGACCAACCTCGATCATCTCCTGTCCACTTCAGTCATAATTTATGATGTAGTTCGGTTAACAGGAGAACATATATGTGCCATTTGCTGGAGCACCCAATGCTCAACAATGTATGCTGAACGATGTGTTCCAAAACACCTGTGACTGCACCAGCATTGTGCACTACCCTCAGACTTAACACAGATCACATGCTATCCTGCTTTACAAAGCAGTCAATCATTTGGCCTCCATGTTCTGTGATGAGGCATGGATATCCACTACCTTATCACCCTCTCATAGTTTCACCATCCTAAAAGCACTTTCCATAAATGCTCCCTACAGTAGCTTTGCCATTTCCAAGATGCTGGTCCTCAGGCACTGGGCCATAAGCAGTCTGCCCATTGGAAGAGTTATTTATGTCAGTGGGTTTTCATATTTGCCAAACGTATTGTCTCCAGAACGTATCCCCATGCGTCTCTTCTCCACATGACGTACCTGCAATGTTACTGGTGTCATGGACAGTGGTCATAATGCTTTGGCTCTTCAGTACATGCCTAAGAATGACATACAAATATGGTAAAATGTGCTGGCTGTTGCATCGACAATTAGACCTATCAGGAAATGCTACCAACTTTAGCATTTGTATCTTTTAATTGGCGTTAAACTCAAATTATATTATATTTTGTACAAAACTGTTGACCATAGTTCAGAATGAAAACCATCTATATCTGAAACAGGATTCTCATCAATGACCAAACGAGCGTCAGAGTTATTTTGTATAGCGATAGCGCTATAACTCACTTTTCACAAATATTAGCCTCATTTCGGATATACAATTTCACTTTCACTTGTTGATAAAAAATGCACTGGATGACTACTAAATTCACAAGATGTTTTATTTCAAATTCGAAAATCTTTACACCTACATAAAATTGCAGGGGCCAAATAAAATACACAATTGGGGAGGATCAACAGAAATACTCAAAAGGTAACAAAAAAGGAGAATGTATTCTTTAAATCAGAAAAATATGAAATGCAAAATACCAATAAAAAAACTGTGAAAAGAAGATATAGTAGACATGGCATATATTAAATCAACCAGAAGAAAAAATGATTAAAAATAAAAGATGCTAATGTAAAACCTCCTTTAAACATAATGAATCCTCTTTTAAGCGTCAAAGAAAGAGCTAATTGAAGAAAGAAATACACAGATGAAATGAAGAAGGGGATAACATGGACAATTGTTTGCCAAAAGAGATGATGATAATTATGTATGAAATCGTGTTTTAAGCACTGAATTTAACATATCATTGAAATATTTGAATTGGGAGGAGCAAATATAAATGGGGAAGAGTACATCCTAACATTACAAAGTCACAAAATAGAAGAAATTCCAACAGAGATTTTTTTTTTTTTTTTAAGTAACATTTTCGTACTACTGATGGAAGCATAAAATGAGGAATGTCAAAAACATCACACAATAAGCCTGACATCGCATTTGTCAAAAAAATGATAATATAAAGCAGAGCAGATTTTTTTTTATTATTACTTAGTTCGTCGACGTCGAGGTTAGTAGAGGCGGGAAAGGACTGGGGGAAGAAACGGGAAGCAATTTGGCCTTCGCATTTTGAGGGAACCATCCCGGTATTTCCCTGGAGTGATTGTGCGAAACCACGGAAAACTGAAATGTGCAGTTGGTGGAGGAATAGGAAGGAAGACGAAAGAGGTATTAGATGAGAATCAGTTTGGGTTTATTAATAACCAGAATGCAGGAAAAGAAATCATGGCATTAAAATTAATACCCGAAGAACGGGTCAATAAATCATGGTTGTTTTACGGCATTTTTGGACTCAGAAAATGCGTTCACTAATACTAGATGGAAAGTGTGGTCAAAATTTTAAATAACCTATTCTGAAATATCAAGAGTGAAGAACAAATTATAATCTGCACAAGAATCAAGAGGCTATATTGAAAGAATGTGAAGCAAGGATACATCTATCCTAACTGATATTTAACTGTTATAGAGAGAAATTGAGAGTAGTTTCAATTTTTATTAATGGTTCAAGAAGAAACAATCATCATACTATTCCATATGTAGTTCATAATGAGGTACAGTAGGGAAAAATTATTATATGGCATGAATAAATTTGGGAGAAACAGGAGCAAGGAAATTGTAGCAAAAATATTTACTATGACACTAGATCAGAAGACTGTAGACAGCAGCAGGGTGATCTAGATAGGGTGAGTGAACATGGGATGAAGATAAATGCAAAGAAGAGCCAGATTATTAGGTACACAGATAAAAAGCTAACGGTTGATTATGATTATAAAGTGGGGAAGGAGATACTTACTGAAGACTCGAAATGTAAATACCTCGGCATAACATTTGATAGCAGACTTAACTGTGCAGGACACATTGGACAAGTGGTAGGAAAAGGGTTCAAAATCCTTCACCTGTTGGAAAGAGTGATGAGGGGATGCACTAGAGAAGTAAGGCAATTGGGGTACAAAACTTTGGTCAGGCCACTGCTGGAATATGGTGGTGAAGTATGGGACCCACATTTTGGGTATCAAATACAGTAGTTGAAGGGGGTGCAGAGAAGGGCTGCCAGATTTGTTTTTGGAAATTACCGCAAAACACAATTAGTAACTAATATGATAAAGGAGCTGTAGTGGGATTCATTGGAGGATAGAAGGAGGGTGAAGAGAGTCATGGGTCTGTACAAGGCCTATATTGGTGATGAAGCATTGAAAGATATTGGTGGAAAAGTTAAGAGAAGTGTATGGAAGGGAAAAGATGACCATGACCACAAGCTGGCACTTGATTTCAGGCATAAGGATGTGGGAACATTTTCTCATAGGAAAGGGTGTAAGGGATTGGAATATATTGGCAAGAGAATTAATGAATAATTTATCAAAAACACTGAATGAATTTAAAGCAAAAATGAGTTGATGGGTGTGTAGGGAGATTGTATCCATCACAATTTTATCAATTATATAATTGTGTATGAAGAAAAGAATTTTATTACAATGAAGTGTCAAAAGTCATAGGATACGAAAAAGCAAATATCCAGACGGTGGTAGCAATGAAAAAGAAACGTGAGAATGTGCCATTCATCATCTGGGCTTTCATTTATAGTCTTGCGAGTTGTGAGAAAGGTTTTATGAATTGATTATGGCCACACAACATGAATTAACAGACTTTGAATACGTATTTGTAATTAACATTAGATGCAAAGGGCATCTCATTGTGGAAATTGTTCTTGAATTCAACATTTTTTGATCCACAGTACCAAGAGAGTGCCGTGAATATGTAATTTCCTGAAATGAACGTCTGCATTGAGATCCCAGTATTGTTATTGTTTTAGTTGTTTTTGGGGCTTAAGGACACATCAACAGCTAGGTTATAAGCACCCTATCAATGACCTAGCATGACAATGTAGTTTGTCTCAGTGTTAACAGTCAGGCAATATATATATATATATATATATATATATATATTTGCATATGGCTTTACACTTCATCGACTTCGAAGTCATTAGAGGCAGGTTGGGCCTGGGAGCAGGGAAAGGTAAGGAAATCATCCATGGCCTTTTTAAAGGAACCATACCGGCATTCGCCTAGAGTGTTTATGAGAAATGATGAAATATCCAAAGCTGGACTGAACAAGGATACGAACTCAAGTCTTCCCGAATAAGATGCCAGAGCGTTACTGTTCACCCACCAGGCTCGGTCAGCATCAAATAACAGCAACACTAAAATGTGGGACAGACATGTATGTGCGGACAGGACAGCGAAATTTGACATTACCAGCAAATGGGAGCAGAAGAATGAAGCGAGTGCTACCGCTAACTAAATGTCATCGGCTGCAGTGCCTATCCTGATCTCGTGAACACATCAGTTGGGCCCTAGATGACTGTAAATATGTTGCGTCGCCAGATGAGTCATGAGCCCAGTTGATTCCTGATTGTGTGACTGAGACCCCATGAGGCAATGGACCCAAGTTATCAGGAAGGCACTGTGAAAACTGGTGGAGGCTCCATCCTGGTATGTGCTGCATATATATACATGGATCAGGCAGGACCTCTGGTCAAAACGAAACGACGTATGTCTGAAAATGTTTATATTCAGATATTTGGAGACCACATTCAGCCATTCATGGCCTTCATCTTCCAAAACACAGATGGGATATTCCAAGACGACAAAGTGCCATGTCACCGGGATAAAATCGTTCACAATTGGTTTGAGGAATATTCTGTACAATTACAGTGAATGATTTGGACTCCAAGACCACCGGACACGCATCCAGCCGAAAATATCTGGAACACGAACGAAAGGTCATTAGGGCGCTAATGACTTCGCTGTCTATGCCCCCTAAAACCCCAATAACAACAACAACAATAACGAAATGTCAGTTCGTGCACAATGTTGCTGCTCCGGCAACACTTTGGCAATTATGGACGGTTCTAGATGAAGCATGACTATTCAGGAGATTCCACTTCGTGTTTCTGCATTTCGCCCACACGATATAAGGAAGTATACCGTGACTTTTGACACTGCATTGTATTCAGGAAGTAAAATTACAACTGATAACGGATGAAATAATGGTGTCAAAAGCAGTAAATCACTTGCAATAGGTGCCTTCTTCAAACAGACAAAAATTGTTTAGTTTAAAACAGAAACCTCGAAATCAGAAAGAAATTTCCAATACCGTACATGGGGCAGAATTTTATGGAAGTGAAGCTTGAACTCCAAGAATTATAGAAACAAAGAAAACTGAAACATTTCTAACGTGATGCCAATACACTGATATAACGCAAAACGAATGTGTTTCGGAAATGATGGGTGAGGGAAAAAGTTTGTGGGAGAGTCTTACAGGTGGGTTACATCTTAATTCATACAGAATTACTTAATTTATAACTGGAGAGAACAGTCGAAGATAAGAACTGTAGAGGAAGAGACAGATTAAAATTAATGTAGCAAAACACTGGGGATATAGATTGTAATGTGTATGTTGGGACAAAGAAAATAATTCAAAATAGGAAGAGAGAAAGTGATGCATCAAAGCAATGGAAAGACTAATGATAGGTAAAAATCAGCCATCGTGTATAATGAAACCAGTCTCAGTTTTAGTTATCACGAGATTCAGTTGACTTCTCCTTGTTACTCTAGATGAAGAATTATAATCTATCTTCCAAATGTTTGAATTAGTATGAGCATTAGTGGTAGCTGTATCATTTACAGATAGATATATCAAACGCAGATACTACATCGTTTCATTTTGAGTAGTTAATACAGGAAAAGTGATAATTATTTGTAGATCATAATAGTATACAGATCCCTATAATGTAACTTGTACAAAAGTATACTTGTTATAATGTGCACAGAATATTCTTATCATTCGTAGAACTTTGCATGAAACATCAAGACGATTATGAAAGAAGGAAGTTGTTGAATTTGTAATCATCGGAAAATTGCGGTGGGAATCACCTGCGTGGCGAAGAAGACTTCCGTACACCACCTACGTTACGTCGGGTTGAGAAAGCAAGACGGCATCTCGGTAAATGACACCATTCATATTGTAAATTCTTTAACTGGAAGCTACTGGTACTTCTTAATCTTAAGAAACACATCCCCAAATGCATGAAATTGTCTGAGATGAAATGAACAGTGAATTTTATGTTGCTACCATTGATGCTACAGAAAGGTATCCAGAAGGAACCGTGGTAGCTAGAGCTGCGGTGGGTGGCGTGTTGTATGTTTCTATCCTTTTTGTTTGTGACGGGCTAGTGTTTTATGTGTGAATAAGCGATCCGCAAGTGGAGGTCGTTATGCTAGCAGGAAATCACGTGTGAGTGACACGTGTGTCAATTTCTCCTATCATTGGTACAAGTGTATTGTGCAAGAACCTAACGCAAGCTCACCATGGAATGTACTTAAACTGTGGCATTTGCCGTCGATAGATCTGAACCGTCTCACAAGCTGGCAGTGGGAAATGTGTCGGCATAACCGATTGAAAAAGAAAGTCAAGCATTAGAAAGCCAAGCGCTGATCGTCGAATCAGTACTCACCATGTGACTTTACAGAGCTCATCCCGCTTTTCTGTTGAGTGACTTGAGGGGAAATAATAAAATTTCTTACGAAGTTCACCACAGTGGATAGTTGTAAAAGTAAATTACGTGGTAAGAAAGTGGAAACCGAACAAGCGAAACGCAGGTAGAATTAAAACTAACCCATTTGAAAAAGCTGAGAAGTGTCGGCTCTACTAACTGAGGAAGAAATGCGAGCGGAAGAAAACCATGGGGGAACAACGACATCGGCGGGCCGGGACCCTGCGGTGTGGAGAATAGAATTACGGGAACTGCAACCGATGAATGTTGACTGCACAGCAGATCAACCACGGCTTTTTTAATTCTGTAAACCTCCTCTGAAAAACGTTTTGTAGCAGTTAATTCCAATTAGTACTTCTCTTGTCTTCCGTTTGAACAAAAGAGCGCTTCTCTCTCCATTTCAGACTCATTTTTGTGCAATTCGACTATTTCTAGCCAATACGTCTCATTCCCTCGTTTAGGATCATTGCTCATAATCAAAGACATATCAGTCTGTGTGGATTAAAATATATAAATATCTTATTGGGTGAATATTTCTTAGTTTGCTTGGTATCAATGAATCTTTGGGAATAACTTTCTAGTCTCGTAGTTGCTGTCCAACTCAACTGCCGTTTGATTACAGTGTAAGCGTATTCCTTGTTTTATCCTTGCCCTGACCTGGTACACGCTTCCTGAGTAATAATAACAAGTTCTTTCTACATTATGGCAAGATCTCTTCTGCACAATCCTTGCGATTCTTGATATCCGAAAAACAACTTTTCGATTTATTTGAGTTACTAATAATCCTAGAATTTTCATGATTTCACAGTGTACCACTAAAACAGCTAAAAATTTTAAAACAATCATTTCGATTTATGTGCATTAGATATCACCTTAAAATTTTACGATAATTTGACGAAGTTGGATGTCCATGAAATGCAATGCTTAATTCCTCCAGATGGTTACCAAAATAAGTTGTAATAAAAACAAATAAAATTAAATTAATAAGTGATGTTGCCGACAGCTGAATTTTTCGAATAGCGTCTAACAGTTTCGTTTTCCGCTTCAAATGTCTCAATATTTGATTTTATCAGACGATATAGGAGTATACAGAAAGTCATGAGAGATAAGATTAGGAGCAAATCATGTGAAAGCCATAGCACTATTAAAAAAAAAAATGTATTTTATTCTTTAGAAACATGATCCAATTCCTATCTTAATCTCCACTTGTTCTCGGTGAAATAATTTCCTTCGCTATAAAAGCAGTTAGGCTGAAAGTGCTGTTTGACGAGGTGTGAAGTTTTTCCACGCAGTTGCTAATTCCGAACTTTACAGCTGGCGAAACATTACCACACGCTCAATGAACTGGTACGCAGGCAGCTTCTGTCACAACTTCAAATCTGTTAGTTCACACAAGTTATTATCATTTTGTGACATCCAAAAGTTGCTGCATTAAAATTAGTATTTAAAGTATAAATGAAATGAAACGTGTAATACATGGAATACTATAACCAATATTCACTTTTGGTGGACTTGGAAACCCAAGCGAAGATCGGTTATGAATCGAGATACTACAGACAGGGGAATCATGAATGAGGAAACTACACAATAAACCTCGACAATCGAGAATGATGATAATGATATCTTCTTCTACTTGCTCTAGAAACAAGTATTTAATATTAAGTTACCTAAATTTAAAAAGTTAAAATAAAATAATTGTTTAAAAAACATAAAAACCGCCTTCAAAAATTTTAAAATAACTTTATACCTTACTTAGAAGAAAGTAAATCTAAATGGACAATATTTTACATTACTGTTATTGAAATTTTTACATTAATTAGTTATTTTTGGAGTTATGATTGATTTAAAGTATATGTTTGTAAATTTCTATTGATATCATATAAAATTTTTAGGTATGTATAAAAAAATAATTAAGGGGTGTGGAAGTGAAGAGTAGTTTGGTTTTTGTTAAGATAGTGTCGACAGCATTTTTCTCTTTGTTTTAAAGTATACACGTGAAAAATTCCATTGAAACCAGATAAAAACTGTAGCTTTGTGTAAAGAACATTTACAAAAATTAAATGGGGTCAGGGAATGAGTGGTTGGGTTTTGTAAACAGAATGTTTCTCTTTGTTCTTAAGTATACATTTGCAGTGTTCCATCGAAATCTGATAAAAACGGTAGGCATCTATAAAGAACATTGGAAATTAGGAGGGGTGGGGGTAGAAGGGAAGAGGGGTTGGGCTTCTGCAACCTAATTTAAACACAATTGTTACGTATTTTTTTAAGTATACGTGTGCAAATTTTCGTCAGAATCAGATAGAAACTGTGCTTTGTGTAGATTAAAGGGGTAGAAAGGGGGAGAGAGGTTTGGCTTCTCTAAACCAAATGCAGACAGTATTTTTCTGTTTGTTTTGAAGTATACATGTGCACACTTCCTTCAAAATCAGATAGAAACGGTAGCTTTATATAATGAACATTGACAGTAATTAAAGGGGTAGAAAGGGGAATAGGGTTTGTGTTTTTGTCAAAGTAATGTGAGTAGTATGTTTCTTTTTCTATTTGCTTTAAAGTATTGCGAAATTCCACCGAAATCGGATTAAAATGTGGGGTTGTACAAACATTAAGGGATGTAAAAGGGGGAATCTTCTCCATAAAAAATACATAAATGTGCCAACTTTCTTAAAGATCGGTCAAATGGTGTCAACTGTAGCTTTTCAAAAAGAAAATTGACAAAATCAAGTGGCGGAAATGGGGAAAGGGGTTCATTTTTTGCAAACCAAAAGCTGACATTATTTTTCTCTTTGTTTTACAGTAAAAGTTTGCTAAGTTCTATCTAAACTGGATAAAAACTGTGGGTTTGTATAAAAATTAAACGGTTTAATGGGGAGTGGGGGTGGTTTTTTTATTTTTTGGTCAGAAACCTTCCTCGTGAAAAAATACATATAAGCGCCAACTTTCATGGTAATAGGTCAAATGGTGGCGACTGCAGCTATTTATATAAAAAAAATTGACAAAAATTATGGGGTTGGTAGGAGGGAGAGGGGTTGAGCTTTGGCAGACCAAATGTTGACAAGATTTTTCTGTTTGTTTGAAAGTATGCATTGGCAAATTTCAATCAAAATCAGATATGAAATATAGGTTTCTATAAAATTAAGGGGTGTAAAGGGGGAGATGGGGTGTCTTTTTTTATTTTTTGGTCAGAAACCTTCTCCATGAAATATTACATGTATATGACAACTTTAATGGAGATCAGTTAAATGATGTCGACTATAGTTTTGTATAAAGAACATTGGCAAAAATTAAGGAGTGGATAGGGTGAGAGGGGTTCGGTTTTTCAAACCAAAAGTTGACAGTATTTTTCTGTTTATTTTTTACTATACAGTACATTTCCAAAGTTCCGTCAAAATCGGATAAAAAGTGTGGGTTTGTATACAAGTTAAGGGGTGTAAAGGGGTAGAAGGGATGGTTTCTCAATGAAATTCATATGGGACCACTTTGGAGGTATACTCTATCCAATATAAAAATTTCATTTAAATCGGTTCAAAATTGGCGAAGATATAACTGAACATACATCCAAAAAAAAAATTCAGACGAATTGAGAACATCCTCCTTTTTTAAAGTTGGTTAATGAACTGATAAGAATTTTCAGTGCAGCTGTGATGATTGCAATATGATTTCTTGAATGAAGTTCATTGATATATTTCTGAGGAAAAGGACGACGGAGAGACAATTATTAGTGATTACTATGGCATGTAGTCTGACACAATTCTATCGCTATAAAATGAAGTGTTTCCTGATTTTTTCTGGGTTTACACTGAGAATCCAAATAAAATAAAAGACTTAGTTGGCCATATCTTCTGTTTCAGACTTTGAGAATACGCCATAAATCATTCAATACGTGTAACTGTTTTGCTTCATAAGCTGTTGTAAGTTGTTGTTCCATCAATAAATATGATACTAAATACTACAAATTACCGTATAATCGAATTCAGAATAATAATTAAGAGAGATGGTTAAAAAACTAAAAGTATTAACTGTATTCATAAAGATATAAACGTTAAAATTAAAATGATAAGTTATTGAACATACTTGATAATGGATTTGCTACAATGTAACTAAATTTTCACATGGAGAGGATAATTCGTCTGCTTGGAGGTAAAAGTCACTAAGTGCAATTTTTTCCAAATTCGAGAAAAAGTCATTGTGTGTTGATGTAATCATTTCCCATAAGTATGAAAAGTCACTAAGTGAATATAACTGCTATAAATGCAAATCAGAGAATGAGAAAATTCACTATTTAACTATTTGAGAAGTTTCGTAAAAGTTAAAGTTCATCAAAGTCACTTGATGAGTTTTACCAATACATGGCTTCTGTAGGTTAGGGCACTTGGTGAATTTCCCCCTAGCGGTTTTCTTTGGAACTACATATCTCTCTTTATCCAATTCAACCTGTTAACTACAAGTGAGTTATGGGTTATCCCAATAAAAACATTGTTGTGTTTATTTTGTTCGTTAAAAGTGCATTGTAATCACTTAAAAATGCTCAGTCGCGGTAAAAAGCTAGTTGCTTTGTGCAAGTCTAATGAAATTAACAATAAGGAAAAGGAATCATTAGATAAGAATGGAAACAACAATAGAAACCAGGAGTTTATGATTGAAAACCCTGCAATCACGGTAAGCTTTTTCTCTACATGCGCATTACTTATTATTCTTTAAATTAATAAAGTGATTTGTATTATTAAAACAATAATTGTTATTTTTAAATTTAGGAAAACATTGCCCTTAATGAAGACGAAATAGATAACCTGCTCTTAGTTTCTGGGTCAGAGTATGTACCTTCTCCTTCAAATTCAACTCTTGATGTTTATTCAGATGAGTTTACTGATCGAGAAGATAATGAAGTATGTTTTTCTTTTATAAAGTATCCGTTATGATTTGCTTCACACACAATAATAACTAATTGTTTTTATATGACTTACAGGAAACGACAACTCCAACATTAGAAAGTAGTAGCCAAAAGAAAAAAAGAAGCCGATGGAATAAAGCCAATCCTGAAACCTGGAAGTGCAATACAGCGAAGAAAATGAGAGCTGAAGGTCTTCCTTATGTCACAAGGTGTGGTGAACGCCCAGCCAAGGTACCGAAAAACATTAATTGCAAATGTCGATTTAAATGCAGTGATCATTTTTCCAAACAAGACCGAATTGAAAGCTGTCGAATATTTTGGGCGTTTGATTATAATAGACAAAAAGATTTCATAGTTAAATCTGTTAAAATAGTCCCACCAGCTAGAAGATTTGTAAAAGCTTCTAAGCCTCGAAGTGAATCAAGGCAATATTTTCTCAAAAATAGCAAAGGGGAGTTCAGGGTTTGCAGCTCATTTTTTCAAGCAACTCTTTGTATTTCCAATGGTCCCATTAATAAAGCACTTTCCGCTATCACACCTTCAGGGACATTTGGCGGGATAGACAAGAGGGGAAGAAAGCCTCCACCCAACAAAACCCAGCCTATTGAAATAGATTATGTCAAAGAACACATAAATTCTTTTCCTACTGTGGAATCTCACTACACCAGAAAAAATAGCGATTTAAATATTTCCTCAATGTATAGACTTTACAAAGAATGGTGTGAAATCAAAAATATAAATACTGTTAGCATCCATCAGTACAGAAAAATCTTTTGTACAGAATTTAATTATTCCTTTTTTGTGCCCAAAAAAGATCAATGCATGTTATGCAACAAATACAATCTTGCTAAAAAAGAAAACCGTTTAGGTGAAGATCTGGAGGAATCCTACAATGCTCACATAGAAAGAAAAACAGTTTGCCAAGAAGCCAAAAGTAAGGACAAAGAGCGTGCAGAATTTGATAGCAGCTTTCAAACCTTTACATTTGATCTGCAAAAAGTAATGCAGCTCCCAACATGTGCGGTTTCCCAATTTTATTATAGCCGAAAAATTTCGGTGTATAACTTGACTTTCTTTGAAAGCAAAAACAAAGAAGGAAGTTGTTTCTTTTGGAATGAAATAAATGGGAAAAGAGGCTCTAATGAAATTGGATCTATTATAATGAAATTTATATCCATGCTACCCCCTGGGATAAAAGAAATCTCCTTATTTTCTGACACCTGCTCAGGCCAAAATCGCAACCAGCAAGTCGTCGCTGCTCTTCTTTATACCGTTGTGAAATCGAGCCATTTAGAGGTGATTGAACATAAATTTTTGGAATCCGGCCATTCTTACATGGAATGTGATTCCATGCATTCCACGATAGAAAGGAAAATGAAAAATCAAGAGATATTTATGATGAATGATTATAAACGAATGTTTGAAGGAGCCAGAACAGGAAAAAATACGACACCCTACAAATGCTTTGAGCTGAAGTATACAGATTTCTTAGATTTAGGAAACCTCAGTTCTAAGATCATAAAAAATAAAAAAACTGATATAGAAGGAAACAATGTTAATTGGCTAAAAATCAAATGTTTCAAATTTTTGAAAACAGAACCAAACAAAATATTTTATAAGTACAGTAACAAAGACGACTACAAGGCCTTAGATATTAATAGCTCATCAAATCGTGGAAGACCACGAAGCAATGACAACTGTTTCCCAGCTCTCGTGCCTGCCTATAGTGTCCAATTAAAGTTAAATAAAGCAAAGAAAAAAGACTTGATCCAGGAGTCATTCCAGAGGAAGTCCAGCAATGGTATAGAAATATACCGTCTCTAGAAACTTCAGATGAAAGAGCTCCAGAGCCTTGTATAGATGATACAAGCGATGAAGAATGGACTCTCGAGTAATTTTGACCTGAAAAAATGTGTATAAGATTTTTGCGTGTGTTATACTGTATGATATTATATTTGTTTAGTGTTTTTCTCTGATTACAAAATATTTGTGAAACATTTCTCGCTGTAAATAAAAAGATTATAAAAAAATTATATTTTATTTCACTAACACCAACTAACATACTTGAAATATTGTTGGGAGGTAAAACTCATTAAGTGCGAAAATTAAATTTTCGTCCACTATGAGTCAAGTGTTAATTTAAAAAAAGGTAAGATAATTTAAAATTACTTTTAAAAAAAGGAATTGAGTGGAAATTTTGAATGATTTATCATTTTCCTATTTTTAATGAGCGTATCCCCGTTTTTTTGTTCTCCTGAAAAATTTTGATTTTGTTACTTAATGACTTTTACCTCCAAGCAGACGATATAATTGATTAAATTTGTCTATTGTTATATAGTAACATAATATACAAGCATAGGGAAAAACAGCATTTCGAATGAGCAGTTTCAAAAGTATTGTACAATAAACACAGAGCTTTTCAATTTAAAATATTACTTTTATTCTTCAGTACTCGCGTTCAGAAGTAAAAACTTGTGCTTAAATGAAAATGTATTTTTTTAACCTACAGTTTCTTCGTATAGAGGTAAAGGTTCATTTAGTCGTCATAACCTGATGACAGGGTTTTTATTGGCTGCGCATTCCGCCCCTATTGGAGCTTTCCTTAATTTAACTATGCCCTAGGTCCCTGACATCCAGTAATAAGGTTATCGGGGACCAATAGTATAACGAAGTATCCACAGAAGCGGTCTGGCGTGTTTCACGTATCGCAGCCAGAGCTGAAGCAAGGGTTAAAGCCTTTTGAAAAAAATCCAAGACAAGATCGACATTCGAACTGGGGACCTTTCGATTTCCAGTAAGACGCTTTAACCAGTGAGCCACCAGACCGCTCTATTTTTTTCGTATATAACAATAATTTCAATAAAAAAATAGAGCTGAAAGAATCTAGATCTGCAATCCGCATTTCACTAATCTGCAGTTCACTATGAGTGGCAGAGGGTGCTTTGCCTCAAAAAAATATCTACAGTGTGTATTCTAATCCCGAGTAGCAGGCGGGAAGAAAGAATTCATAAAAGCATCAATAGGCACCTAATTCCTCTTATATTGAAACCAATCTATCTATAAAAATAAAACGCTAATCTTGATCACGATGTAGCCATGTCAGTCACGCTGTGACGTCACGCTTCCCGCCTCCGCTGCCCTACAAACAACGACCAGAGATTACATGGTATAGGTTATAGGCCTAAGCGTTATTTAATAACATTTCTGTTTGATTAAGTGTCAGCGAAGAAATGAATTTCCAATACACTGAAAGAAAAGTAAGCATTGCTTTTAGATTAACATACTAATATTATTAGTGGCTTTTTTGTATTTTATATAATAAATATTCGTGTAAACAGATGTTTTCGATAAATTCTTAACCCAAAGATATGTAAGATTAATATTTCAATTTTCGGGGAACAATCATAGCAGAAGTTTTAATCAGATTGAAATTTAACCTGGATAACAATGACAATTGGAATTTGACTTTATCGCAGAGAGCACGAGTAATTTAAGTTTTTAAGAAATAATTTGTTTTCATGAGTGCCACGTGCGGTGGTTCCTCACTGATCGCGATATATGCGGCATGAACAAGGATCAAAACTAATATTCCGCGGCATCACGCGAGTTGTTAAGATTAATTTTCAGTTTGCTTTGCTTTCACTGACGCCATATTATGTGACTGTGTCAGCCATTCAAACATTTTAATATGGATTTTATCACGAAATACAAAATTGTAAGAACTCGTGGAGATTTAGGTCAAGTTTGTATCGCGATACATTGAATGTATTAATTCGCGTGTGATAGAGACTTTGATTTTCTATCGGCAGTATTAGCGGAGTTTGTGGTTAGGTGGAAATGCAACCTGGACCAGGATGAAAATTTAAAATTTTTGCTACAGCGTCAGGAACGAGGAAATGCCCCGAGCGTATTTTTTTTAACAATTTTTGAACAATTCAGGATTACAACTAAAACTTTTTGCTACAGCGTAAGGCACAAGAAACTGCTTTGAGCGTTATTTTATAACAATTAAGCAACTACGAATAAATGACTTGTCAAAACACTCTATTCAACCCGTCATTCTTGACGGCCTTTGAGGTTTGTAAGGTATATTTGAAACGTATGAAATACAAATCGGCCAGAAACTTTTATCAAATACAAGCGTTTCTGTACGTTTTAAACCTTTAAAAGATGACGGAGAAGGTATTAAGAAAGCAGCGACAGTACAGATTCTTCTCTCAAGGAAGACATAATCTACCAAACATATGCCACCAATGCATGGAAAGGGTTGGAGACTAAATTTAAAAATAACAACGTATAAATTTATATTAGTCATCGTACAATTAATAAATATATCTTAATGCCCATCTAATTGGTTATATATTTCAGGTAGCATAATCCCGCAGAAAGTTCGTACTTTGTGAAGTTAACACCAAATACAACTAGATACTTAGAAATGAAGCAACCAACACGGGACTAGCAAGACGGCTTCGAGTTGGAGGGGTCCGGCGGAGAGCATGGTTTGTTTTAATTAAATATTGTGTCTGCCCTACGTGTTGTTCTTTCATTTGTGCTCATCAATAGCACTAGAAGAATCTATATATACACAACTGAGAAATAAAAGACACAGAGTTACTGGCTGAGTTGATACAAGGCCTAATGCCAATTTTAAAAATAATTAAAAATTAAAGAAATAAAGAAGAAGTTATAGATGGCTGATTGTTTGCCACACTAGTTTTACATGTGTCTATGGGTCAATTTAATTGCAAAAGATCTTCATTAGGTGGTTAGCGGTTGCGGTGGGTAAGGGAAAACGCCTGTGGGAGAGGGTAGAATCAAATGCATAAGGTAGTAAGACTGCAATCTCTGTGCTCTAAATGTCATGATCTGAAAAGATTTATTAGTAAATGAAGCCTATAGGGATACTCAAGGTGGATTGATGCACAGTTTTATGGACAAGTAATAGCCAATTAGTAACGACAGCCTTGCACAATTACAATGATTTTTTTCCGTTACAATTCTTGTTCAGATAATTCCCCATTTCATCAGAGTTAAAAGCTTTGTGAACAGAACATACAGGGTCACAATCGCTTTCTTCTGAGAATATCAATGCCGTAATTCTCGTTTCAGTTCTGATAATTGCAAGCAAGTACATCCACTATGACACTGTTGAGAAGCGAATAACTTTCATAACAGTTAGTCGACGTTCCAGACAAACTGATCCTCCGCAACAGATAGCCTCTTTATTGCTTCCTCTGGATTATCAGACGGCCTACATTCCCGCGGCATCATGATAACTACTGACGTTCCACACTGCTGATGCAAGTATCGTCCAAAAACTGGTAAATAGAACTATTTTTTTTTAAAAAAAAAACCTAAACGTTATAGTAAGTTTCCAGTGCGTAGTTTTTCATTTCACACAATGTTGTATTGCTGACCTAAATGGCAGTAAACTTCTAAACCTCTTTAAGAACGGATAATTATTTCCTTAACATACAACTTAATTAATTAAATGAACATGGAAAACATTCTGTTTACTTAAAAAAACGCCGCAATTTGAACTAAAAAAGCTGGAATACGACGCAAAACACTATCTTCGTTATTTTTCACCTTTTTGGCTAGCACCTAATGACTGCGTTGTAAGATTGTAAATAACTTTTCTCCACTTTTTTTATCTGTAACCTGTAGTTCCCAGCATTTAAACAATGTTACAGCAACATTTAACTGAAAATAGCACAGTTTTAAATAAGTAAGGATATGTGTATCTGGAAAGAAGAGGTGCTATAAAACGCAATAAAGGTATATTAAAATACTTTAAGTGAGTTTATTTATTTCCTAACCACAAAAGAATAATTTAAACACAAAGCATCCAGATTACAATACAAACATCACTTATGCTGCTGATGATAATTAAAAGTTGCAGCCAAAATGGAATAAAGACAAAACAATTCACAGTGATCATTTTCCTAAGTCTTTTATACAAAACGATTTCTCTGCATTCGGTAGGCAGTAACTTAAACTATTTATTGAAAAACAGCAGTCATTGTTCATCATCAGAGCAACATAAGTTTTTGGTTATTACCAAAAGCTTTAAGCAATCATTTGTATTTCACTGAAAAGAAACTACAATGATATTCTGTACTTTATCAAACATGGATATATTTGTGTCTCTACTACTGGCCCATCATAGGAACAATCGTTAACACTTTGTAAACGAAATGTTTATGATGTACGTCAGAAGCAAAAACACAACTAAACCAGAGCCAGACGGTAAAAAAGGAAAAGCTGTACTTTCCCCAGAATGTAGTAATTTTATTCTCGCAGCTCCTTATACATGACGTTCTTGTTTGGAAAGCAAAAAATTCATTTTCTCAAACAGAAAAAACAAAAAAACAAAACAAAAACAAAAAAAAAAACATCTCCCTCATTTGCTTTTCGGAACGTATATTTTCTCCCGCAGCCGGTAAAGGGTGTAATAAGATTGGAGGGATGGCAGCAGGAGGAAATGAGTGGAATTCCAGCCGCCTTTTTCAAATCCGTAAACAGGAGACAAATTTTACTACCAGAAAGGATTTGTTGTGAGTGGCTTTCATCTATGATTGGACGCGCCATGAAAGTCCAACAATTCCCCTTTGATATGCAAGGAGTTATAAAGGCTTTAAATAACATTTTATATCAGAGTCCTTCGCTATAAACAACTCCAAGGAGTACCACTTTCAACATGTCTCTACATTTAGTATCAGCCATCTTGAACATCATTGTTTTGCTTGTAGCAATTCGCATCACAAATGAAGTAGTGAGTGAAGCGATCTTCCGATTAGCGGTAAATATTGACTGTGACAAGAATGGATCAAAATGCTAACATTTCTAAACAACTCCAACACTTTTAAACCATCTCTACAATTTAGTATCAGTCATCTAGAGTATCTTTCTTTTGTTTCTAGCAATTCCCATCAGAAATAAAGTAGTGACTTAAACGACATATCGGGTTAGCGGTGAATTTTAACTGTGCCAAGCGTGTATCGAAATGCTAACATTTCTAACATAAAAAATTTCGGCAACTCTCAGGCCTAGCTAGAGTCCTTTTTGGTTGGGGAGCCTAATGTATTAAAATTTCGTAGTGGACGAGATCCATAAACACGCAAAATTGAAACAGTTTTCTGTGGAATAGTCTTAAAAGTGTTTTGCCTGTTCAGTTTCGAGACAGAACCGGCGATTCAGCGTCCTCAGGTTGCTACTGGAGGCGGCGTGGGGGCCGCGGCGACCGGTGACCTGCCATCAACGTCGCTGAAGCTGGCGGCGAACACGTTGATGATGGTCACCAGGAAGACGCCCACCACCACGTAGTTGTTCAGCTTGTTGGCGTGCTCCTTCTTCTCGTCGCCTTTCAGGTCTGAACGGCCTTTGAAGATTAACGCCATGCCAACCGCTATCTGGAACAAACCATCAGGGAAAATTTAATGGTTATCAAGTGTTGTTTCAAGTTTCGGTCCAAGTAATACGAATTTATTCCTCACATTTAACTACCTGTAAATACATATCCAAACGATACTGTTCTTTCTTTATTCTGAAAATCAATATAATCTTAAATTCATTTTAAGAATGTAACTGAATTAGTTATTAAAAAAAATAGCCCAAATAAAAATGATCAACCAATGAATCAAAGGCATCCATAGAACAAATTCAATCATTGTCCGTAGCATTTTTCTTGTCAGATAAAGAAAGAAAACCCAAGTTTGAACAATGCCAAACTATGCGATAACAGATACATTCACAACTTTACCATGATAAAGTTCATTAAACGGCAAGTTCAATTACACGTTCGTAAAAGTTGCATACATGGAGTAAAATGTAGAATTCCATAGATACGTAACGGGAGGGTAGCGGGGATAAATAGCGGCCCGGATAATTTACTGTTTTATTTCAGTACGCTTCTGCACTAACAGTATCAAAAACTACTATTTATTTATTGATCATTTATATTCTTAAAAATCGGTGATATTCAAATATTATCACAGTGGATATCGTTAGATTTGGCAGCTTACCATTTATTTATTCGTTCAAACGTCTCTATTTCACAAAACTAGTCATATCACAGTAGCAGCCCTTAATTTTCCCGTCTCATCCACAATCAGCTATCTCGATACCTATTCCTGTATTATTTTTTAAACCGTTAATTCTATGGCACATTTCCAGTCCTCTGGTATGCAGCAAGTCTTCAGATTCAACCTAAACAATATTTCTACATAGACGTACCTTTAACATATTTGTGTAATAATATTATCCATACTTTATCCATCCATTTTCAACCTACCTGGATCCCACATAACATCCTCATAAAATATTTTGATTTCCAGGTTGGATCATTTCTACTGGTGTGGAACAGCTCCGTCTCCGGTATCTCCCATTCCTTTGTGATAATCCGTTACTGTTATATTAAAAAAGTTGCTTAATATTCCAGTCAATTTCATACTCTCAATAATTTCTTCCCCATTCTTACCCAGAATTTTCTGAATACCATCTCTTCCCTTCCCCTCAATTTCCCAACATAGCATTAGAAATTTGTAGCTGCTGTACTTAGTATTCATAAACCAGCCATAATATTCTTCAAGACTTTATATTAAACTTCCGACGAAGTTGCTTTGATTTCTTGTTAAGTTATTTAATTGGTTCCATACAGTTATATTTATTCTTATCATATTTTCTCTTTTCTTAACAACCTGTTTATCCTTCTGATTTTCCTTTCACGGTGACACGTTTGTAGAGATTGTACAAAAGTTATGTTTTGTTACCTGCAGTTCTAGTGATAAATTTCAGAAAGCTGATGCAGAAATTTTTCTTTAATAGATATGTATGATAGCAGTTAAGATGTTTAATTAAAATCTAATCACTTGCATTTCCAAATACTGTTAAATATGATTCCATCGATCTTTATAAGTTCAAGTGATTGATAAAATGCGATAACTGTAATTATTGCACCTGATTTCTTGTTTAAATTAGAATGAAAGGAGAATTTTAGTTTTTAAGAAAAGGCGTCCAGCTGAACACATTTATGTTATTCCAACTGCCATTGTTAGCAGTGTTGCTGATGGGACTGACCTGCAGCAGAAGACTGATGCAGATGAGCGTAACGCTGATGACGAAAGTGTAGCTGCCTCGTCCGTACATGACCAGGTAGCGCAGCTGGTTGGCGTTGGAAGTGATGAGCGCCACGTCCATCATGCCCTGCGCCACAGTCTTCTTCGCTGCCCACGGATTACGAGATTCCTTCAGCACTTCCTCCTCCTCCTCCGCCTACACACATTGATTGAATGATCAGAATACCAGGAAGAGCGTTTTTATGTTAATTATTATCATTAATTTACGTAGTGAGTGCTTCACTTCTTTTATCACGCAGTGTATATACGGATTTCACATTGAAGCGTCGAGTTTACTTCGTGAGCAAAATTTTGCCACAGTTAATTATTAATGTAACGGTGCCGCAGTATATTTTCTATTTGCACTCATCCTCTATTTCTCCTAACCGTTAGTTATAAAAATATCCAGTTTCGTATTCTGTCCAATGGAAACAGATCACCTCGTTATTAGAGTAAAATTGTAACTATCTTCTTAGAGTCTACTCAGATTGTGTATTAATGTCAATCACTTCACTTTACGTCAAACTTAAAATACGTAGCAAAACGCATTTTAAACATAGATTGAATCATCTTTTTATGATTCTAAAAAACAGTAATATTTAACAAAAAATTTCCATCAGATTACTTCTTCCTCAGCGACCACGAATTATTTATACACATACGAAACTTTTTATCATTAAATCATGTTCAACACTTAGCCGTGATCATTAAGGCTCAGGGGCTGTATTTGGCTCTTTACACGAAGTACCATGATTCAGTTTCGGAAGTGGCAGAAATTGAAGTCACCAGCAGCGAATTGTAGGTGTAACGTACCAATTCTAACCACCCAATTATACACCAAACACGTGGATTAAATCCAAAACTACAACTCAGATCGTATAGAGTGAGAATCTGTGATACTGTTGATGGTGATTGTAAACTTCGTTGGTGTCTAAAGGACAAGCACCGGTTTTTACCTTATGACTTCTTTGGCCCACATGCACAACACCAACAACACACAACACCAAAACCATTACCTCCGTATAGTCTGAGGGCAGTTTTAGGGCTTAATATTATGGGTAGATGTATCAAAAATTAATTTAGAAATCAACAAAGATATATATAAAGTAAATTCGTATGTATTTGGTAGCTGGTTGATCGTACCACGAAACCTCCTAGCGCAGCTCATAAGATCAAGCACAACTTAAAAATAAAATAAAAAAACCTACCACCTTCGGGATTCGATCATAAAAAATGAGTGCAAGTTCCTTAATCAATGAGCTACCAGAATACTTAGTATAAAAATGTTTGATGAACGAAACTTCTGGAAGAAGGAATAACACACTTGAGATGGCTCAAGTAACCAAATATCAAGTCTTTTTTATTTTCTTCTCTTTCTTTTAAAAAAATGAAAGGATTCCACTATTGCATTAAAACAATCACTAAAATGTCCGAATTAATTTTCTCATCTTACACAATAAACATATCGCAATGCAGTGTGCCACTTTTGGAAGTACAATCAGTTACTCAACAACTACCCCTGATAATGTTCACATTAAGCATCAATAAGGACATTATAGTAACTAACATGGGATAACATGCACTCAAAAACTGCTGTGAAAAATTATCATACTAACAGGTTTTTAATTAATTGACTGTTTATGAGTGTTGTTGGTAATATAATTGATATTGTTAATAGGTGTGTGTACTGTTCCACATAAATGGCAACTAACATGATATAATACGTTGTCGCAAATTACAGTTAAACTTATCATGGTAACTGGTTGGTAAGAAAATAACTGGTATTAGATGCTGGTAACAAGTGTATACACTGTTCCACATAATAAGTATTAATTAACTCGGGATTGTATTTGTAGATTACAGGAGATATTGATTATACTAATGGGTTGTAGCTAACTTGTTGTCAATATATAATAATATTATCAATTATATAGTAATATTGACATTACTAGTAAGTGTATTCTGTACCACATCCCCGAGATTATTCTCACATGGGATCAAAGTGAACATATCTATCTATCTATCTAGATAAATGATTCACAGCTACTGTGCATTAGGCGCTTGGATGTGAACTGCCGAATAGCAATTGACAAAGACGCGAAGCAAACGATGACGTAACTTCCCTGTTGTGGTACTGACCAGGTCGATGCTGCTGTTCTGAAGTTGCTTGTTCTCCGGCTTGAGCAGATCGTCCAGGTTGTCAGCAGGGGCGCTGACATGCAGCACCAACTTGCTGTCGCCGTCGCTGTTGCTATCAATGCCGCTGACGTCTGCTGCTGGCGGCAGAGTGCCATTCAGTGGGGGCGCATCTCCTGCTTCCGGTTCCGCCGATGCTGCCATTGTCGCCAATGTTGTTCAAGTCTGCAAGAATTTTCATCAGACCGCAATATATTAATACAAAGAATCAACGCACTAATTATTGTTCTGTAGGACATCAATTTCTCTAATTTAAAAGATAAGAGACATTGAAATTACTTCCTTGCTAACTGACCATTTATCTCTTAATACTACGTAACCAGATTCCTCAATTCACAGAAAACATTAGTCAGTTGGTCCTCCTATCAGAACTATGTAACAAAACTTTTAAAATCTCAATGTAATATTGTGAAAAAAGTCTCCTCAGGATAACAGCCTGAATCAAAGTGTTTTTCTGCTGCAGCGTGTAAGTAGAAAGCCAACTTATTGATCTAGTAATGCGTCTAAATGATCCAGAAGCAATTATCAAATGAGTATAAAAAAATTTACTTAATCTCAAAACAAAAAACAAAAAATCGTTTGCGATAATCTTAGTTACATTTGAAAATGAATTTACTTTTGATCAGTAACTGATATCGTTATTTCCAATAGATAATTTTGTTCGTCAGCTAGTTCCAAAACAATAATTCTCTTAATATTTAAGCTGGAAACCTAATGTAGAAAACAAGAATCGTAAGCGTCTTATCCGTAACCCTGCAGGTAAAAAAAACAGTGCGTGACAATATGCTGCACATTAAAACCAAACTCGCGTCAAGACGTTGGAGACACGCAATTGCTTCAAATTTCACATGCATGTCGTGTACCTTAGTGGTATACCATAGAGCAAAAGTAAGGTACACTTCTCAAGCATTTAAAAAAAAAAAAAATCTACCTCAAAGTTATCAAAATTTTTCCAACGTTTCTATAACAGTAATGCAGAAATACAGCTCAGCTGTGAGAGTGGTCTCGCGAGCTTGCAAACAGTATATCGACTCTCCATACACTTTTATCCTGTTGAAAATGTCTTTTGATTGGATTCCTCAGCTTTTTATAACAAATACTGGGATGATAATTTAATCATTGTATTTTGAAAGGCCGTATGTGACCAAAAGTAAACTTTCGGAAAGGTAAGAAAAAAACCAATCCAGAAGCCTTATTAGATATTTTTGATTAGCTTTATATGGTATTTTCATTTGAAATGTGTTACCTTAATATCCCACTATTCCTTTTCAAAAGAAAATATACTAGAAATACTCCCCAAAATACAAGTGCAAAAAAATATCGATTGCGCCCTTTCAAAAAACGCCGATTCAATTAATATACAGGCACAAAAAAAAAAATAAGTTTTCGCAACATCATGACTGCATTCTATATGGTTTGTGATATGACTTCCTGCCATCTTTACGCAGCTACAGCTGTATGAAACTCAAGTAAACAGAAATTATTTACTAACCTGCAGATAGAAACAAACAGCTGGCAGAAAATCGCGCTGGTAAACTGGAGCTCTCGACGAGACGTCATGATTCTTATACGGAGCGCGATAGTCGTCGACAGGTAGTGGTCAACCGCAGCGCGATACGACTATCTCGGGATGGCGTATCGCCAGTTGCCTAGTATACAGGCGCTCTGCTTCCCGAGCAGAGACGCAAACTTCGACGAAACCACTACGCAGGTACTTCCCTCTTCCCCGTGAACTAGTCACAGAAGATGTTTGTATTTGCCACGCGTTACGACCATAGAACCTCATAGTGTATCCTTTCCGTGCCTAGACAGCAAAGAGTAAACATGTTGACTGAAAACATTCTTTCCTTTTGTTCTAAGCTACGATATCCAGGAACGTTAAAGCACCACCTAGGGATTGCAATCCAGCAAAGCGGGATCCCGCAATCCCGCGGGATCCCGCATCATTAGGCAGTCTGGCGGATCCCGCACAAAATTAAGCGGATCCGCAATCCGCAATCCGCAAAATGCGGATAAATCGCGTGTCAGTGCGTGACTCGCTGCCCCACTCGGTCTCTATCAGATGTATTGCACTGTTTGCCTATACCCTTCCAGTTGGCATTTGGCGCGTGTGAACAAACGTTTGTTTTTGTCAACCTTCCTCATTCGTAAGTAAATAGATACACTTTTACGTATTCATTTTCGAGTAAACATTTCTGTAATTTGAGTTATGTTGCGTATTTAGTACGATTTTGTAACTATATTATTATTTTTTATGTGTTGCAAACGTTATCTGAACTACAAACTTACAGCTTTTTATTCGCGGTTTCATTATTCCAATTTTCTGTATTTGCAGATAAAGTTCTTGTGACAATTTTCTTCTTTGCGGCTGAAAATTTGATTATTCGTTGATAGAAAACTAATGTTATCGTAATTTTAATCGCATACCTATTTATTTAGCAGCTATCAAAAGGCAATTGTATATCCTTTGACTTATTGCTGTTTTGGCCGCTACCTCAATGCGTTTCTTTGACGAAAGCCGCCTGTTTACATGTGCCGCTCAGGCTATAGATCAGGGGTGGCCAACTTTATTAGACCCAAGATCTACTGTTTGCTGACGAAACCATGTGCGATCGACCAACGACGTACTTCTTGAAATTTTAAATGAAACATTATAGTTCAGCACACAATTTTGTTGTATTTTTATTTTATTAAGAAGTAAAACATTAAACTGAAAATTTTTCTTAGTAACTACTTTTATATATTAGTGTGAGCATTGGGTCTGAGCATCTCCCGCTATATTAGCAAAATCAGGTTTGCAGTTTTAAATTGCCAACCTCATAGAATCCAATGTATGGGCGTCTGCCAAGCGAGAACGGTGTTTAGTTTTCGTTCGTTTGTTTTAAGTAGGAAAACCCTGATTCACATAAATACATTGAACCAAAACACGAATGAAGTTGTTCAACACATTTATTTAAATTTGGACTTTTCTAGTTGGAAACCAATGCCCAGAAATTTAGACCTGAGGATGACCTTGCTTTTAGAAATATCCTGCAGCGCAGAGTAATAATTTCGTTCTGAAATATCATGTAGTCCATTTGAAATGTATCTGCAAATTTTTTAGCTATGGAATTATTAAACGGATAACTGATGAATTCCACCAGCTTCTTAATTTATTTGAAATCACTAAAGCGAATTTCGAAATCTGATACCACTGCCTTAATTTCTTGTCAGGATTGTAGGTAGGATGTTTTTACAAATGATCCTTGATGTTTACAAATTGTTGAAATTTTTTATTTTCGATGTCAATTATTATAGACGCTGTTTAACTTTAGAATGCTACAACATAACTTATAATTTCTATTCATGTTTTATTCTTGGCTTGTAGTTCCAGATTTAATGTATTCAGTTTTCCGGTAATATCTGCTAAAAGTGCTAAATCATTTTGCCAGTCTAAATCATGCAGTTGCTGATAATCATCACCCCTATCTTCTAGAAATTTTATTATTTCGTCCTGTAGATCTCGAAATCTTTTTCAAAAACTTACTTTGACTTAACCACCTTACGTCATTGTGCAATGCCAAATCTGGTTCATTCTCATCTAATTTCTGTATAAAATTTTCCTTTTATGAAATTTACAATCTTGAAAGAAATATCCATTACATGTTTTGTGCTAAGTCTCTGACTAGCCAGTACTTGCTGATTAATTATGCAGTGGTAGCTAATGAAATCTGGAAATTTTTCGTCTTTGTGATAAAGAGCAATAAAACCATTAAGATTACCTGTCATTGCAGAAGGCCCACCAGTTGTCATTTTAGGAGTTTATACAAAGGTAGCTTAATCTTGCTAATACATGCTTTGAATTCCGTGAATATATCAGGGCCACGATTTTTTCCTTTTAAGGAAATCATACTCAGCAGTTCTTCTTTCGTCGATAAATCTTCGAAGACCATCCGAATAAAATTAAGTAATTGTTCAGTATCAGTGATATCTGTTGACTCGTCAAGTTGTAGCGAAAAAGCAACGCAGTGGACAAAATCTCTTTGTAGTTGTTCCTTTGTTTTCACTCGTCGTTTCTATACTGCGCATCACAGTATGTCGAGAAAGCTGTAAACCATGAACAGCTTCTTTAATTTTATTTTTGAAATTCATGAACAGCGAATCGGACACTGCTTCTAAAATTTCCTTGATATATCCTCCAGCGGATAAAGCTTTGCAGTTTTATGCAATTCTGTAGATTACTTGGAAAAAAGCTTCAGTTGCAGCCTTACTTTCCTCAGTAGGCTTAGAAAACACGTATTCTTGGACTGTTAATTGCGATTTCAAAGCTTGCAATTTACTTTTTCTTATTTCGCTGTTAGGTGGAAAATCTGTCTGATATTTACTATGAATTTTGTTAAAATGTCTCTCTAAATTTCCTTTTTCGGTATTGCAACATATGTGTTACATATTAAGCAGCAAAAGTTTACTTTTTTAAATTAAATTAAATTAAATTGCAATGGAGCGCATGCTCCGGTGGCAATTTCCCTAAACACCCATCTCCCCCCTTTTCTGCTTCCACCTACATTTAGCCTTGTCCTTTTACCATGCTTGGTGAAAGTAATAAGTTTTTGATTTCTTTGTAGCACATTTTTCAAGGATCTACAAAAATAAAAATAAAATATTATTAACGTCGTCAACTGGATGATTGAGAGCCTCCCACAACTTCTCGCCTATTGGCCATCGCGCGCTGAAAACAAATGGGAGCTACTGGACGATCGACTGGATTAATATCCACGATCGACCGGTCGATCGCGATCGACCGTTTGGCCACCCCTGCTATAGATTAATCCCTCTTCTCCTTGTTATTATTTCGACTAAAGGCAAAAAAAGTTATAATGAAGTTTTCACGGGTGTATCGACGAATTGTGTTGTAGGAACACCATACTTTGACGGCTGCCTCCGGCGTCTACCTCACGTGTGAAATCTCGTGTTTTTACAATGAAATCCGGAGATACAACCTATGAAAACTTCACTGCAATCATTCGCCGAGAAAGTCTCCTTTCTTACTAAAAAGTAATAATTTCCACTCTTAAAACGTCGTTACGCCACATATGTAAAATTGAAATACTTGTAGGTTTAAGTGTTGGTGAGTAGTTTCCTTTAATAACATTGAATCAACTGCAAGATCACTCAAGGAATCAGTAGATATAATAATGAATCCCACAAAAACAATTTTTGTAAAAAAAAAAAAAAAAAAAAAAAAAAAAAAAGCCAAGTCTCGTGCTTGTGCAGTGACAAAAAGTTATGAGATCTTGTTCTGAGCCAAGTCTACACTTTACAGAGTATATTCACTTCACTTTGTGAAATGGAATGCTTTCTCTTGGTGTAATGGAACGTTTATTTAGAATTAAAAAAACTCTGGTAACTTGGCCACTAAGCAAACCATGTTTTTAAATTCATGTGGTGTATTGTAACACACATAATACGACCTAACACTGAATATTTTCCATTTTTTATTATTTATTTAAAAATTGGTTTAGATTAAAAAACAAAAATGTAAAACCTCGAAATGTACTTAAGACATGCTAAAAAGTTTTAATGTCATTTTTCCAATTAAAATATTGTTAACTATCAATTTTTATCATTTAACATTAAAATTGATTTATTGATTTAATTATTATTTAATTTATTAACGTTTTAAGTAAATATATTTAAAAATAAGCGTTAAAAAACTGTTTGCGCCAATCCCGCACGGATCCCGCGGGATTGGCGCAAATCCAGCGCGGATCCCGCGGGATTGAAAACACTGCGGGATTGCAATCCTTAGCACCACCACACAAAATCGGAAAAGTTCAAATTCTGGGGTCAACGTACCGGCCGTCATGGATTACAATTTTTAGACGATTCACCGCAATCAGTTGGACGAATACACAAATGATCCCTAACTTCAGCTTTACATTTCGCTAATGTGCTGTAGGGGACTTGATGCCCCCTGCCGCCAGGATACATACTGTTCCGATATGCCGTTTATACTGCCACGCTGGTGTTCGTCCTCCACCCGTGAGTCAATCGGCAGATCTTCGTTGATCTAAAGACTGATATAAATGTGCGACCCAGACGCCGGTATGCACTCAGTGCCAAAACTCGCGGCAGTTAGCCCGATGGTTCGGAGCAGGAAAGACTTGTCCCTCCTTCTGCTGCTTCCTGCGCGGCAAGATGAGACAGCCTTGGTGGTTGGAGACAGACGAAACCGGTAAGGGGGCGCCCACTAATTACGTGAGGTGTTTTTCCGGAATTCTGGACTCCCTCCCCCTATGGTGAGATTCCAGTCGGACACGCCACCCTATCATGATGTGGAGACCTCCCCTCCCCCTACTGACTGAGCTCGTAGGTTGTTTTTTTTTTTTTTTTTCCTCCTGTTTCCTGGGATGGTTATACCTCCCCCCCCCCTAAATTCAGTATCGGCATCGTTATAAGCCCCTTGCTGTTCTTCAAGAAATTAAAAAGATTAGATTTCCAATGGCCTCCCCTCCCTCCCCCTCTTCGTGAGATTTGTTAAGATTTCTCCCCCCCCTTTTTTCACTTCACCTCACGTAATTAATGGACGCCCCGTAAACCAGCGTGCTCCATTGATCATGTTGGGGGCGTCAGTCTTAGTTCTCTGGCTACTGGCGCGGAGCGCGTTTCGGTGATCAAGTGAAATGGTGCCACTTGCCGCTGTTCTACACCAGCCTCTCGTTTCACAGTAGATTCTCTGTATAATTGTGGATTTATAGAGCATGGGTCTGAACATCTGACCCGGGTGGGACAGTAGCACCTTTTCAGCGTTGCGGTGACCTTCAGACAGCTTCGCCGTTATCATGCACTACGATAATGCTCTGTGAAGCTTGGACGAGTGTGTGAAAACCTGTGCTCATCAGTGTAATCTTACGCACTAGGAGCGTGCCCCGTGGTGCGATCGGTCGCTATAGCAACGGCCGCATTCCCGTTTGAGGGCGCCGGTGGAGCAAGGCTTTGGAGCGTCTTCGTACTGTTTCGTGGCGGACCTGCGTTCGTGTTCACTCCCCTTGGGCACCCTTAATGCGTGGCGAAGCGCTCCTGGCCTCACCACCCTCGTTGTAATGTCGGGTGGTTCTTCAGATGGCCTAGTTCCGCAGCACGGGTGGTTACTCGTGGTGTTTTTAGTTAGAGTGTTTTTTTTTTTTTTATTGTGATTACTCACACGGAATAAAACAACCATTGGTCGACGCACACCTAACCAGCAAACTCTGTGTGAACACAAGTTACTCGTTTCGCAGACAGATGGCAACACTTGCTTTCCTCATTGTAATAGGACCGCCAAACCGATACTGTAGCCGGCGTGATGATGAAAGCTTCACATAAGAGTCAACGGGAAGAACCAAACCCACTTACATGTATATAAAAAAAATACGGATGGTTTCAAAAAAAAAAAAATACTACTGATAATACCATTTTTCAACCGATTTATACTTGGTGCAGAGCATTTAAGAATCCCGTAAGGCTCCGTAACACAAGAAACGTAACTGCCACTTCAGTCCATTTGTCTACTTTTATTCTTTTTTTTTGATGTTGCCATTAATTCATCGATTCAGAATAGCTGGGCCTCTTGATAAACAGAATCAGAAAAGTGATGTGTAATATTAACTGATCACCACCGAACGTGTTAAGGAAAGCACAGCAACTTTTCACAGTATTCTCTACTGGAATACTCGCGCTTTAGTTTCATGCAAGTAATACGAATGTCAAAGAACGTAAAATTTTCTTGGCTGGCTTTTTATACCAAGTAAGTCCGTCATAATCTGGTATTATTTAATATATCTTCTCGGTAAAAACTCTTTTTTTTTTTTTTTTTTGTTCAAAAGAATTAAATTTACAGACTTTTCGTGTTTACTGTTTTACTATATGTACAGATGTGAGATCGAAGGCTTTCACGGCGTATCGATGAAATGTAGTCTTCACGGGTTTTCCGCCGTATGTTGTTGTCGTCGCATTTCAACAACATACGGCGGAAAACCCGTGAAGACTACATTTCGATATGTACAGATGTCATTTCCCTAATATTTAGGTTCACCATCAAAGTTTTGTAAA
The DNA here is from genome assembly GCA_031002005.1 of Vandiemenella viatica. Classification (NCBI taxonomy): domain Eukaryota; kingdom Metazoa; phylum Arthropoda; class Insecta; order Orthoptera; family Morabidae; genus Vandiemenella; species Vandiemenella viatica. The sequence goes on along the minus strand of JARYHS010008074.1, from coordinate 211,013,526 downwards.
ATATTTGTGTGTACATCCATTTAACTGATAGTCAAAATAATGATCTGCCACATTTCTCAGACTACAACTGATTTGATCTATACGTTGCTTGACATAGAAAAATAGAATTACTTTGCTTAATAATTACATTGTTGTGCCACAGGTAATGTTAACTTCTGCTTTCATGATATGTAATAGCGAAATCTTAGCATCAACACTTCTAAACATTTCACTTTTTCTTTTATTACGTTTGAATTGGGACTTACAGAAGTTACATTGGTAATATTTTTTTTTTAACTGCTTTAAGTCTCTTTTTAACATCGAGGTCTTTAGAGACGGGAAAGGATGGGGGGCAAGGAATGGGAAGGAATTCGGCCATGGCCTTTTGAAGGAAGCATCCCGGCATTTGCCTGGAGTGATTTGGGAAACCATGGAGAACCCAAATCTGAATGCCCGGACGGGGATTCGAACGGCCGTCCTCCCGAATGCGAGGCGAGAACGCTAACCGTTACACCGCCCCGCTCGGTACACACATTGGTAATGGGCATAATTATTGACATGGAAGTATATTCCTTTTTCAGTTCGTAATTTTTCAGTTGTATCTTCAGATACAATGTTTATGCAGTGAAACGTGTGTTTTTCTTATGATGCCATGCCCGATTCCGTGTGAAGGCGGTTACCGTTGTGGGTATATCCCTCCATAGAAATTCTCTTGAGAAAGTGAAGTGGGGTAGTTGGGTGGTTTTCTGCCACCCCACACAGTGTATGTTCGTAGGTATTATTATAGGTGTGGATGATTGTGACAGTGTGTCTACAATAAAGAGTATGAAATGAGACATGAATAAGGGAAAGGCTTAAACCATTAGCCGGCCCATTCAGGCCTAATCTTCCGAAGACGCTATGAAGCCGTAATGCTTAACGTCCCCCTCCAACAGACGAATCACTATCAATTGTCGTATGCCCTCGCTCCATATGTACTTCGGAGATATCTGGGATCAGGACTTTTGTGCAAGATCTGGTGATTAGGAATTGGGCACCACCACCGCTCCTACCCTGCCGGCCAAGACCTAATGGTGAAAATTCCTTCACCGCCGACTAGAACCAGCTAAACCCGTGTCACGGCGCCGCAGCCAACTGAGTCAACGGCACGGGCTGTGGAGGGTGTAGTGATGTATATACCATACATAAAAAGAACGTGTGGCCTATATACATCAGACATATGATATTGCGTTGCAATCAACATATGACGACCAACTTTTTTGGGGGGGGGGGGGGAATAGTACTCCGCTCGACTTATTTCTTGAATTTTTAAGATTGTGTCGAAAAGTCTTCACGGGAAAAAAGATAATGAAGTTCAAAAGTGGCACGAAAAGGATTTAAAGCAGAAGAGACTACTGATTTAAAGCAAAAATAATACCACGATTTCACTTATAATAAGAAATAAGTTTCCATCATGTTTCTGAAGATTTTTTGGCATTTCTGCTGTCATTAGTTGTAATTTATTTCACTCCAATATTCCTAAATACTACTGCTTGAGACTAAAACTTTAAAAATCAATATAGAATTTTTCATATTATGAGAGTCAATCAAATACAAACCGGAATTATTTACACAGCGTTGTCTGTTGTAAATAAATCAAGCAACTTATTTTTCTACATAAATTTCCTCCATCTGATTTGAAGATTTCTGATACATTCACCAAAAAAAAAAAAAAAAAAAAATGGCTTTGCCAATAACCAAATGAGCACATACTATTCGACCACTGCGTCGTCGTCAAATCGTTTTCCTCTTAATGTCTCTTTCAGTGGGTCCGACATATGATAGTCACATGTGGATAAGTTTAGACGGTAAGGAGAGTATACAAGAGACTGCCAGTGCTTTTCAGTGAGTTTATTACGAACTACTGTATGCGTCGGTGCGTTGTCGTTGAGGGCGCCGCGCCGTCACGAATCGATTGGCGGTGTCATTTGGTGCGATAAGTAGTCTTGTTAGCAGTCTTGGCAACTGGCAGAAGTAGGCTGCATTTGAGTTGTACGAAGACAATCAACAATTCATCTTTTTTTATTTTATTTTTTATTTTAATGGCATTTGGATATTCTCCTTACAGCCAGCCTCATATCATTATAATACTTGCTTCAGTGAGTACATGGATCAATAGCAGCATAAGACTGAAATGGGAATACAATTATTTTCACCATTGATAACACATCAAAAGCCACCGCCAAACTGTGATATGATATCATACACAATATAAAAACACAATTACATCTACAGTATATAAAAGCAATTCAATCCCATTAAACATAATTTAACCACACAAAGATACGGCATTCATGTTTCAACACTCGGTGCCACTGCACAGACATACCGCAGCCATGCCGCAACATAGTATAATATGTAATACAACAATGCAATCTCACACACAGCATAACAATACAATTAGTGTATAATGTTTACGCAAAGATGTGACACATTTCAACACAGAGCGTCACTCCACAGTCATACCGCATCTAGACCACAATACAATATACAATATAACAACGCAATCGCATTCACTCTGTACACAACGTGATTAAAATATAATATAATATAATATGAAATACAATATGTACAATGTAATTACAGAATTACAAGATCCAAACAATAACATTAAATCTTGATGTTGTTCTCTTCCAGGAACCTCGTTATTGTTTTGTAGATGGTAACATCTTCCAGAGCCAGGAGGTGGTAACGTTTATTGGTAATTGTATTCCTAATCCCACAAGTTCTTGTATAAGCTGTGTGCTCTCCCGCCATTTTTCCTTGCAGGCAAATAGGAGGTGGTTGGGTTCGCATATACTGCTTCCATCGCATGCGCAGGTTGGAGTGTTCAGTGAATTAATACGGTGTAAGTGTTTTGGGAAGAAGCCATGATTGAATTTTAGTCTGCTAATGGTGACAATTGTTTTCCTTGGTACGTAATTCGTTTGATACCACTGCGATTTAGGGATTGTTGGATGTATGGTGCCGTAATGTTTTCCTTTTGTTTTTTTTGTTTCTTCCCACGATGTTTCCCACAGTTGTTTTCCCTTGGCGCGCAGGGTGGACAGGAGATCAGTCGTCTTGATATATGGATATGTTGTACCGTCGGAGGCTGCCGACTTAGCCAACTGATCCGCTCTTTCGTTGCCGTAAATTCCCGTGTGCGCTTTTATCCAGATAAAGATGGTCCGTTTTCCCATTTCTTCTAGTTCCCTGACACTTTCCAGGATCTGGTACGTTAAGGGGCATCTCCACGCATTATTATTCAGATGATGTAGAGATTCGAGGACACTTCGAGAGTCAGATAGTATTATCACTGTCTTGGAGCTGGTGCTCTTGGCATATTCTAATCCCTTGAGTATGGCAACCATTTCGGCGGTATATATCGTTGCTTCGCTGTGGAGTTTATACATCGATTCGACTCGTGCGTGCATATCCACGAAGGCACAGCCTACCATGCTGCCGATCTTTGAACCATCGGTGTAAATGTGTACACTATTTTCGTATTGCGCAAGAGTTTCCAATAAAAGGCTTGTGTTCCGTGCTGTATTTTCTGTGAATGGTATGTCCAAGTTCATCTCTATTTTGATTACAGTTGATTTGTATGAGCCTTCGAAGCAAGGCATTTTGCTTGAGGAAATGATTATAGGTTGGTATTGAACTAAATCGATGTATGTTGTAGCGAGCAGGTGGTATTTTTTTCCTACGCCAGTAAATGTCCACAGTGGTTCTGTGCGCCAGTGCCTCTAATGCACCTATTAAGGGATTGTTTCGGAACTGCATAATCTTTGAGATGAATTTCCCACATAGGTAGTATCGTCGGATGTTTAGTGGAGGTTCCATGGCTTCTACCAAGAGTGCGTTTGTGGGTGTAGAGCGCATTGCGCCAAAACATATGCGCAGTGCTTTGTATTGAACCTTATCTATTTTGTTGAGCAGAGTTTCAGCTGCAGAGCTATAACAGAGGCACCCATAGTCAATTATCGGACGCACCAAAGCTCTGTAGAAGAGTAAGAGTACTTTCGGGTCAGCTCCCCACCAGCAGCCAGTTGTTGCACGCAGCAAATTGATAGCCTTCGCACATTTGTCTTTCACGTATGTTATATGTGGACCCCAGCTAAGTTTGGAGTCTATTTGCATGCCCAGTATTTGATTACCTTTTTGTTTGGAAATAGGTACGGCCCAAGTCGTACAGATTCCATTTGTTGTAATCGGTGTCTCGTGTATATTACGACTGCTGATTTTTCTGGTGCAATCTGCATCCCATTATCTTGCAACCATTTGTTTAATCTTTCCATCGCTGTACTAAGCAATTTTATGCATTCCGTCAGCGTTTCGCCTTCTGCGTATATGCATATGTCATCTGCATATTGTAGTATGTACACTCCCCTGGGTAGTATTTTGGCCAGGTCATACGTGTATATATTGAAGAGGATCGGTGATAGAATCGATCCTTGCGGCAGACCCTGGCTCGTGTGCGCGGTCCTATCGTAACTCCTTTGTGTTTTATGATCAGTATTCTGTCCTGCAGCATTGATATTAGGTTGTGTGTAAAGGTTGCGGAGAAGCCCATGTTCTGCATCTTCCCCCAGTAGCTCGAGGTTGACATTGTCATAGGCGCTGTTGATGTCAGTATAGAGGGCTATGAGATATCGGTTTCTACTTAGGCTGGATTGGATGTCTGTGACAAGTCTTACTAGTAGGTCATTGCTGCCTCTCCCGCGTCTGTACGCCCACTGATGGTCTGGCAGAAGGTCATTGTGTTCGGCAAACCATTCGATCCTATTCTTCACCATCCTCTCAGTTGTTTATATGGGCATGGCAATAGTGCTATGGGCCTGTAAGCTGTGGCTGTTGACGGGTTTTTTCCCGGCTTCAGGATCGGGATGATTCTCGAAGTTTTTAATCCTGCAATCTGTTGTCTTTTATTCCAGACATTGTTTAGAACTTTTAGGAGCATCTTTTTCCCTCGTGATGGTAAGTGTCCGATCATTCTGTAGTGGACGTTGTCTATTCCTGGTGCCGTGTTATTGGAATTCTTGGACGCTTTTCAAATTCTTCCATGTTAAAAGGTCTTGACATGGGGTCGCTAGCTTCATCTTCAGGTGGGGAGTTGCAGATTTGGGTTGGCGGAAGGAGGTGCTAATGTTGTTAGTATTTGCTCCAGCATTTCCGTGCTTATGTTCGACGTCGGGTGCACTGTTTCAGTTGATCGTTTGTAGTTTTTGACTTTTGTCCATATGGTGGTAATTGGGGTGTTTCTATTGATTGATGCGCAGAAATTTTTCCAACCTTCTTTCTTCATCTGTTTCAATTCTTTTTGTACGAGCTTGTGCTTTGTTTAACTCTACGAAATTTTCCATGTTGCTGCATCTACGATATTTTCGGAGCGCGTCTCTCCTCTCTTGAATAGCCTTCTCGCATTCCTCGTTCCACCATGGTGGGTGGTTCCTGGTAGTGTTCATTTCTTTTTGTTTCTTTTGGGGTATGCCTTGTTTGGCCGCATGGTTTATAACCCGGATCAGGCTGTTATAGTTTTCCTCTGTCACTCCACCATCGTTTAGGTTGTTTAACTGTGTCGCAGCAGTATCAGTGTATACGTTCCAATTTGCGTTCCTGATATTCCATTTGTGACCTGATGTTGCCTGAGGTTTTTTGCTGGGTTGATTTAGTCTCATGGTGATCAAAATCGGGTAGTGATCTGATCCCAGAGGCTCGTGGATCACTCTGTGATCGAGCAATGCTGCAATATTCGAGGAGGCCAATGCAATGTCCACTACTGATTTACGTTCTGTCGGGTTACAGATTCTTGTAGCTGTGCCGTCATTAAGTATAACTAGATTTTCTTCTTCTGTTATCTCTACTATTATTCGACCAAGATGATTTGTTTTTTCCGCTCCCCCAAGCACTGTTGTGCGCATTCAGATCTCCGGTGATAATATATGGGATGGTAGTTTTTGTAATAGCCTTAATATTTGAGGTTTTGTGAGAGCCGTGTTGGGCGGTCGATATATCGTCGCTATTGTCAGCCAGGTATTGTTAACTCTTAAGGAGATGGCGCAGGCTTCAATCGGTAGTCCTGTGGTGTCAAGTTGCACTGTGTTGTACGTCATTCCCTGTCTGACGAAGATAGCAGTTCCTCCATATCCGTCATCACGATCACAACGAATGATGCTGTAAGCTTTTAATAGTCATGCTGTCAGTTGGTTTCAGCCATGTTTCGGCGACTGTGGCATATCTACGTCGTGCGCTCTTAATGCCTGTTCAAGACTTTCCTTATTAGATTTAGTGAACGGGCGTTCCATTGTAGCCATTGTAATCTGTCGTCCTTGGGCCATAGATTTCCTGGGAGAGGTTTAGTTCAAACCAATTGCAAGATATCGCCAACATAGGTTTCTGTAGTGCGGCTTTCTCTGTTTGGCAATAGCAACCAGGAATTCCATTGTGGTATTTTTATTTGATGTGCGATTTTAATGTAACATAAGATGTTTTCCATTATTGGAGGATTTAAGCTCCGATGGTAGTTAATAGTTCCTGTTGTTTGGTGCCAATGAGTGTGGGGTCTATTATGCCACTGGTTTTGGTTTCTTCTAGTATAGAGATAATGAAGATCAAGAGCTTTTCAACCAGTGGGGAGGATTTATTGGAGGGTGGGATAGTTTCTGTGCTCTCTTTGCCATAGGTTGACTCTAAAGGTATTGGTTGAATTGTAGTTTCATGGTGGTTGTTTATTATTGGGCTTAAAGGACCATCACTTCTCCAGAATAAATGTCTGGGAATTGTTATTCTATTTCCTGCTACATTTGATTGGGTAGAGTTTCCTTTTAAGCGGCTGCGTGGAGCTGTTTGGCGGAAATCATATCGGCTTCCGACTTCACGTGCTTGAGAGCTGCTACCATCATAAGCAACGATGGAGCTTGGAGGCAAGGTTTGCGGAACGACTTGTTTGGCAGCTATAGGAATAGGAATTTGCTCCGGTGGTTGCTGACCCATTTGTACAAGTTGAGGGCTGGATGCTGCTATGTTCGCGTATGAACGCGGGTATGTCAATTGTGGCCAGTATTGGGGACTATTGGCTACCAAGGTTTGTTTCCTTTCAGCTCGTTGTCTATATTCCGGGCAAGAACGGTCGGTGGACAAGTGGTGTCCTTGACAGTAAATGCAACTTAACTGGTTTTCTGAGGTGCAATCTTTTAAATTGTGGGGGCCTGCACATCTGCTGCAACGAGGTTGGCTTTTGCACTGTGATTGACTGTGATTATATCTAAGACAACGGTAACACTGTAATACCGGTGGCACATAGGGTTGGACTTCGCAACGCATGCCATATAAGTAAACGTATTGCGGTAATACTTGGGACTGGAAGGTTAACACACATACAGGTAGGGGGCGGTACTGAGTGCCGCTATCCGATGGGACTTTTTTTGTGAATCTTCTAACTTTCAGTACGGGGAAGGGAGAAACTATTTCACTAATTATTTCGTCTGTGGACAGTAAGGTGTCAATGTTTCGAATCACTCCCTGCTTCCTCGTCATGTAGTACGGGATGTACGCCTCTAAGTTGTTGTCTTTAAGTGATTTTAGTTCCACCAAGGAGTTTGCGGAGGCACTAGATTTAGCTTCAATTCTAATTCTATTGCGCCCTGCTGAAGTTATGTTACTGATTTCTGATCTTAGGTGGTTGTTCTGGCAGAAAAGTATTTTTCCAACAGACATAGGATGGAGTCGGCCTATGTTGTTGTTAGTGCTTTCGACCATCACATAGTAAGGGCCATTGTCAGTATGTGAATATCTATTGTCTTGGCTACTTTGATTTGAGGGGTAGTCAGATTTGTCGTAGTTACTGGATGAGTCCCGGTATGGCTGCGATGTTGACATAGGGGTTAAGTTTGTCACGTTCGGGGATATCTTTTCATTAACTAATGAATCATTTACATTGATAGGTTGCGGGACTATTGCAGTAAGTTCTAGGTTATGTTGACACTGGTCTTTTTGCTTCGCGCGTTTACTCACTGGTGATGACTGGTTAATCTTCTGAGGTGAGCGTGATCTTGGGCGGGATCGCGATGCCACTTTTTGAGTCTGGCGAGGCTGCTGTTGCTCTGTTAGATCTCCGACCTGGTCGTACTGCATTTCTTCCGCTGCCATATGTGGGAGTCGTTCGGCGTATGACGGTTCTTGTACAGGCTGCATCTGGATGCCAAGATTTTTTCCGGTGTCTTGAAATGTAGGAGGTATCTGAGGATCTTCAATGTCGAAGAGAGGATCGAAAGTTGGGTTTTGCATCGTGTAGTACGTGTGTAATGCTGCGCCCACTGCCTGGCTGGTCGACGGAATCGTTCCAGAGGCCTCAGCCATAGCGTTCCGAGACTAAGTCTCAGGAGCACTACGGTGTATTAACGTCTTTTCTTCGCGTTAGTTGACCACTATTGTTTTAACACTTAAAATAGACAGTCGATAAATACAGGGTGAGTCAAAAGTCGCAGTACACCCTTTTATTTCAAAAACTCTGCAGGAATTGGGAAACCTGAATATTCCAGTAAGGTATTGGTGAGGTGGTCTATCTTTTACGGTATGTACCGAACATGGGCGCCATCTTGAAATCGGCCATCTTGAATCTAAGTCAATTTTTTTAAATGGAAAGGGGGTCATGTGACACATCAAATAACATCAGAATTTTCTCTCAAGTTCATTCCTGTAAACAGATTTGAAATAGCAGTTGCGGTTCAAAAGTTACATAGCTTTTTTGTTGCAGATAACTGAAGATGGCTTTGACCAAGGAGGAGAGAATTGAATCATTTGATGTCTGGAGAACGAAGTTTCCGTGTCATAGCTGCAGATTTTAACAACCGGCACGCAGAAAGACCTCCAATTTCACACAACACTGTCAGGTGCTTAATTTCCAAATTCCGAGAAACTGGGACTGTGGCTGACAAGGCACGGAGTGGCCGTCCAAAAAGTGCTACTGACGAGACAACCTCAACAATGGTTTTGGCGTCCTTCGTGAAGAGCCCACAACGCAGCACACGACGTTTGTCACCAGAATGTGGAATCAGCCAGTCATCGATCATGCGAATCCTTCATGCCCATCGATGGCATCCATTCAAGATTCAGTTACTGCAGCACCTAGCAGAGGATGACCCAGACAGACGTATGCAGTTTTGCACGTGGGCCTTAGAGGAACATCAACAAGATCCCTCTTTTGCACAAGGCATCTTGTTCAGTGATGAGGCAAACTTTTATGTCAGTGGTGAAGTTAACCGTCACAACCACAGGTACTGGAGTGACCACAATCCACGCTGGATGGAACCTTCTAAGATAGTTGGTGACGTAAAGGTTATGTTGTGGTGTGGAATATGGGGTATCCGTGTAATTGGAGTGCATGACAATTGGATCCAGCGCCTTCAAATGTGCGTTGACCGAGAGGGACAACATGTTGAACACATAAAATGACTGTCCTTTCTGGAGAACAATCCGGCTTGTAATTCTAACCGAAATATGTTGTAACTTTTGAACCACAGCTGCTATTTCAAATCTGTTTATAGGAATGAACTTGTGAGAAAATTCTGATGTTATTTGATGTGTCACACGACCCCCTTTCCATTTAAAAAAATTGACTTAGATTCAAGATGGCCGATTTCAAGATGGCGCCCATGTTCGGTACATACCGTAAAAGATAGACCACTTCACCAATACCTTACTGGAATATTCAGGTTTCCCAATTCCTGCAGAGTTTTTGAAATAAAAGGGTGTACTGCGACTTTTGACTCACCCTGTACACTAACACACACTGTACCGATTAGTGAAATCCAATCACTTGGTAAACACCGCTCGACACTGCTCGCGCGTAAACACGGAAGTGAACCGAACTGTGCGATGGCTCAGAGTAGACTGAACAATTCATCTTATGAGTCCCAAAACAGTTGCCATAAGTTTCCTGCAGACAGTCGCGTCTTGGCATTGATCAGTGCCCCCTCTCCATCTTTCCTCCACTCCATACTCGTACTCTTATTTTCTGGGGTATAGAGATGGACACATGCTTCGTCGCACGTCATGATACGGTTCATAAAACCTGATGCAATCTCGGCAACAATGATGTGACGATCGCCTTTCACAAGCACACGCATGGCCTGAACATTGGTGTCATAGACGCTGCTCGCCGGACACCGTTTATTGCTTTGATTATCCACTTTATCACGATCATTTCGAAACTTCTAGACCCAATTGAACACTTGGGTTTTATTTAGAGTAGCATCACTGGATTGTGCTTGGAGTCTATTCCAAATTTCACTCGATTTCTCACATTCATTGACGAGTAAAGGAATATCAATGTATTTCGCAACAGACGGTGTTACCTTTCGTTCACTCAAGGCAACAATGAAAACGCGGATGTGAAGACGAGAGCTGTGGAAACGTCCATCCCGTCTCCATCTCTCAACCGCCCATTATGCGCCACCCGGCTCTGCTCGGATCACTAAGCGAGTCAAACGAAAAGCAATTCCGGTTTATATTTGAATGACTATATTAAATTACTGTAAATACGAGTTTATCGTGTGTCATAATCACAGACGTTAACATGTTTTCAAAAAAATATGTTTTCTAACTTTAAACAACTACACTCCTGGAAATTGAAATAAGAACACATTGACGCCGGTGTGTAAGACCCACCATACTTGCTACGGACACTACGAGAGGGCTGTACAAGCGATGATCAAACGCACGGCACAGCGGACACACCAGGAACAGCAGTGTTGGCCGTCGAAGGGCGCTAGCTGCGCAGCGGTTGGGCACCGTCGCAGTCAGTGTCAGCCAGTTTGCCGTGGCATACGGAGCTCCATCTCAGTCTTTAACACTGGTAGCATGCCGCGACAGCGTGTACGTGAACCGTATGTGCAGTTGACGGACTTTGAGCGAGGGCGTATAGTGGGCATGCGGAAGGCCGTGTGGACGTACCGACGAATTGCTCAACATGTGGGGCGCGAGGTCTCCAAAGTACATCGATGTTGTCGCCAGTGGTCGGCGGAAGGTGCACGTGCCCGTCGACCTGGGTCCGGACAGCAGCGACGCACGGACGCACGCCAAGACCGTCGCATCCTACGCAGTGCCGTAGGGGACCACACCGCCACTTCCCGGCAAATTAGGGACACTGTTGCTCCTGGGGTATCAGAGAGGACCATTCGCAACCGTCTCCATGAAGCTGGGCTACGGTCCCGCGCACCGTTAGGTCGTCTTCCGCTCACGCCCCAACATCGTGCAGCCCGCCTCCAGTGGTGTCGCGACAGGCGTGTATGGAGGGACGAATGGAGACGTGTCGTCTTCAGTGATGAGAGTCGCTTCTGCCTTGGTGCCAATGATGGTCGTATGCGTGTTTGGCGCCGTGCAGGTGAGCGCCACAATCAGGACTGCATACGACCGAGGCACACAGGACCAACACCCGGCATCATGGTGTGGAGAGCGATCTCCTACACTGGCCGTACACTTCTGGTGATCGTCGAGGGGACACTGAACAGTGCACAGTACATTCAAACCGTCATCGAACCCATCGTTCTACCATTCCTAGACCGGCAAGGGAACATGCTGTTCCAACAGGACAATGCACGTCCACATGTATCCGGTGCCACCCAACGTGCTCTAGAAGGTGTAAGTCAACTACCCTGGCCAGCGAGATCTCCGGATCTGTCCTCCATTGTTTGGGACTGGATGAAACGTCGTCTCACGCGGTCTGCACGTCCATCACGAACGCTGGTCCAGCTGAGGCGCCAGGTGGAAATGGATTGGCATGCCGTTCCACAGGACTACATCCAGCACCTCTACGATCGTCTCCATGGGAGAATTGCAGCCTGCATTGCTGCGAAAGGAGGATATACACGGTACTAGTGCCGACATTGTGCATGCTCTGTTGCCTGTGTCTATGTGCCTATGGTTCTGTCTGTGTGATCATGTGTTGTATCTGACCCCAGGAATGTGTATATAAAGTTTCCCATTCCTGGGACAATGAATTCACGGTGTTCTTATTTCAATTTCCAGGAGTGTACAATCAGGAACTTTTTTATAACACGTCGTGTCCAATTATTATTGCATCATTTCTTATAATTCATAATTATTTTCTTTCAACGTTTCATTCCTCACATGTAAAGCCCGGTAGGCAGGCAGTTGTAGGATCTCGGAGACCCTTTCAGCCAAACTAAACTATTATTCTTCCCCATGAATAAAACAAAGATACAATCTTTCTTAATGTCAATTTCCAGTCGTTACCTTTCAATAAAGAATGAATGTTTTTCGTATACAATGTTCGTATCTCTTTCGATGATTCTTTTTCACTCTTGTTAAATTATTACTAAAAAGAATCATAGAAGATCGGGCGCACCTTTTTGGGCAACATTTTCATGACTCATCTGACTTTTGTATTTCAATAGTTGTCGAGATGTTCTGCACAAACATACAGAAGCACTCATAACAACTCTATGGCTGCATTCATTTATATTTTACGACCAACTCTTCCGCCAGCATAAATAAAATGGAAAGAAATCTTTTTTTTCATTTACATGTGTCATTTAATAAGAATAATTTTTGAATAATTTCTCTTTTATCATTATCCTTAACCATCTGAATAACTTTTCTTATCCTAAGTTTTCTAACATAACCCTAGAAATGAAGTGATCCTTCTACGGCCATAGTACTCTACATAAACCTACCTTTAGCTTCTTTTTTTTCGCCAGCTACACTGTTTGTGGAAATTGCAACTCCAGGTCTGTAACACTTCAAAACAGGGTGATACATATTTATTTATTTATTTTTATGGCTTAGCCAGAGTCTAATACAGCCATTAACATCATAAAATATATTCGGTTGATTTTAAATTACACCTTTAGTACTTTCTTGCTCGGTTTGAGAGATATTGCATCAGAGAAGGTATGTCAGTTATATTCAGATCATCTTCTAGCAGTTGTTTTCTCGCTGATTAATGTTTCTTGTTGCTCAGCATGAAGTGATAAATATCCTCCACAGCATCGCACGATGGGCACATCGGCGAATTCACCAACCGCATGACGTACTTTTTAGCACGTAATAAAGTATGTTCTGTCCTAAGTCTGTTCATTAGAGTAATTTCTTTCCTATTCAGCTCTAGTTGACCGTACCATGGCTTGCTTACGATGTTGTTGCAGATGGCTTGATATCAAAGTCCCTTTCCTTGGCAATAGACAAGCCATCTCTTCCCCAATTCAGTTTCAATAATGTTGGTGACAATGGCCTTGAAGTCTGTCCAGGGTACGAAAACGTTTTCTGTTTCTGCAGCAGTAAAGCCCCCTACACACGACCTGATCTGACGCCTGATACGGTCAGATCAGGAGCACTATCGTATGGTGTGTAGGCTTGTCGCCTGATAAATCCTTGTCGGGAGGCAGAGTTGGCCGATCTGGTCAGGGTCTGACCAGATCAGGTCGTGTAGAGCGTGACATGATTTAGTCAGGCCGATTTCACTTCAGTTGCTCAGAGACCTTCGAACAGTAAACACCTATTTGTGATGTCACAATGGAGGAAGCTGTCACTGAACGAAGGGTGTTTGTAGAATTATTGGAAGCATACAAAGATTTTCCGTGTCTTTGGCTTTTCTTTGAAATGGCAATAATTCATTCTGTTGCCGCCATTGCCCTGGTTGTAATGTCTCATTTTCAACATCGTTATCAATACATGAATTTGTAATATATTTCACAGATTTTTTTTCAAATAATTATGCGAGAGACGACTGGCCATTATTATTTTATCAACATTTTGAAAATCCACCTGTATGGGTTTCTGGAATACTCGTAAACGTGATGCCAAAATGCCGAAAACGTTTTCCACGACCCTTGTAGCTCTGGAAAGTCCGTAATTAATGGTTTTAAGATATATTCATTCAGATCAAATGAATTGTCGCCAATGAAAACATTTGGAGCCAATGTGTTTATTCTAGGCAACAATGACGCTTCTGGCAGCTGCAGCTCATCTGGAATTAATTTCTTACAAAACTTTGTGCATTTTAAAATGCCTTCATATGATACACTCCCGTTGGTGCCGGAATACACGTAAAGGAACTAGTAATTGGCTCTAACGACTGTAAACAGTACGACGATAAATGTCACTTTATAATTATAAAATAGTGACCCACTTCTCGTTGCTTTTAAAATAACAAGTACCTGGGTGACCGATCTTCGCTCGGCATCTTTCGATTTCTATTTAATATCCAAGATTTCGAGTAAAGTTTGATTAAAGTAAAAGGCTTGAAGACTTCCTAGGCGTTTTGAGGTGCACAGTTAACCAAAGAGAAACTTCACTAACATCATTAGGCTTACTGGTACCTGAACCTTCTACGTAATGAGGTTAGAGCCGTTTCCGAGAAACCAAATACAAAAATTGCAACTTTTTTTTTTTTAAATCGTGTTAAAAACTTGAATAGCAAAACGTTATCTACATATTAAATTTCATCCAAATCGTTAGATCCATTTGCGAGACCGCCTCATAAATTGCTTTCAAAGAAAAATGCTATTATTATGCTAAACAGAAATCTTAATGCCAGTCAGGGATTGATTAACGCTGCGAGATTTGTGTTAATTCAGGGCATTCTACGAAAACCCTTGATGATGGATTCTTATGTACCTCGACGAGAAAAATTTAAAGTACAAAATATTTTTAAATTTATACATCTCGCTTAGTTCTCGAGATATCATATCGCAAAATTGACGTGGTTGGTTGAAATGCGACCTGGACCAGAAGATAAATTTCGTCACAGCCAAGTTTGATGATGAATTCGTATGAAACTCGTCGAGAAAAATCGAAAATAAAGAATTTATTTTTCTGATACCTCAAGTGAAGAGGTTAGGATTAGATCCGACCTGGACCAGAAAAAGAATCCACCAAAAGCACTATGTCGATACGGTGGAAATGTACTTTTAATGTTTTATTTTGTTCCAAATGGTTGTTGTTAGGTTGAAATACAGCATGGACCAGAAGAAACGTCGCCAAAAGCACAAGGAACTATACCTATAACTGATTTTTGACATGCTATATCTCGTAAACCAAGCGAGATATCAAGAACATTTATTCTTTATTTTCGATATGTTTAGTCGCGTTCTATAAGAATTCATCATCAGATTGTGACGTCACGGTAATGATAGAACATCATCAGTGCTAAATCAATTCACTCCGCTAAAACTATGCTCATACCTCGCGTGGTAGTATTTAATGACAAACTAACAACCACTTTTTACGGTCAAAAAGTAAACGGTGATTAGTTTATAACTGGTACCGGTAATATTATTTTCAAAGAAGTTTATCACCTCTGACAAAACCAATCATAAATTTTTAATTATCTTCCTTTTTAAATGTTTTACAATTAAACTTGCAATGTTACTATTTCCACGCCTCAGCCAGTATACAAGAACTGTTCGTTTAAATATTCTTTGAAATCAGAGAGAATCTATTTGTAGGCTTTCTGGTACCTGAATTGTCTACGAGATGGCGCTAGTGCCATTTTCGAGATATCAAGTGAAAAAATTGTTTGTATTTTGCAAACTCGCTTTTTTGTACGGAAGACAACTATTTAGGTAATCTTAAAAGTCAAAACATTATCTAAATATCAAATTTCATCCAAATCGTCATAGCCGTTTCCGAGATCCGAAATATATATATATGTATACAAGAATTGCTCGTTTAAAGATATAAGATATGCTTGCCGTCCATCGAGCCGACGCAGTGATTAAATTGCCACATTCTTTCATATTGTCTGGCTATACTTAACCATTCATTTTCTGTTTTAGGCATCTGAAAAAGAAGAAGTACACAAAAGTAAAAGACGTTTGACTGACCTTCAGAAAAAACAAGAACAGCTGATTGATACAGCTCAAAGGTTAATTTCTGCTGAGGAAAATTCCACTGATAGTTTTGGGAGAGCAATGGGATTACAATTGAAAGAAATGACTCAGTTTCAAAGATGTGTCGCTGAAAAGTTAATTTCGGTATTTATGTTTTTTGGCAAACTGGAACAGTTAACTATACAATCTTCGATTAATGTTAACAATAATACAACTGATTATCATTCTGTAGTATCACCACTCCACTCCAGTAATTCACATAGCCACAGACACAATTCTGTTCCTTACATACCAACTCCGGAGTAATATTCATGTAATACAAATGATTACCGTTCAGTCCCACCACCACAAAATAATTTAACCAAACCTATTTCTACTAAAAACACTATGTCCCATTCCCCTAAATCACGTTCACCAAGGCAAATACTTGTAACCAATACAAGACTTGACACCCCAAGTAGCGATAATACAATGGTAATATTACATCCCGAATATAATCCATCTTTTCACTCTGCACCCATTCCCAATCGCAACAGCTATACATTACGAACAGTTTCACCAGAGTTGCCATCACCACCGCAAACATGTGTTAAAGAACATAACAGTTTTCTTGCACAATGTTCTCAACAACCAAATGCTGTATTTGAAGGAGAAGGGACACTTTTGACAGAATTTTTGATCATGAAAAAATGAAATTAATATGATTAGTAAAATTAAAAATACTTCTTGTGAAAATTAAAAATAATAGTTGTCCTTATCATATTTGTTTAATAAAGAGGTTATAGTAAAAAAAAATTCTTACCTACATAAAGTTTTTAAAACCTCTCAAATTGCTTCACATGTTTCAGGAATTATTTGTGACAGTAATTGTGCAGAGATTGCAGTGTTGACCTTGAGATCAGCATACTCCCTACCCGTTGCCAAATACTTAAGAGTTGCAATTAATCGCTCTTCCGCTGCAACAGATTCTCTCATGATGGTGATAAGAGGTTTCACTAAATTTAGTAGCTCGATGAAACTTTCGCAATCCATTCGTAAATAACTGCGGTAATCATCACTGTCAACTTCTCTAATTAACTTCATATGGCTAAATTCATTTCTTTTCTTAAGCCATTCTTTATCTCATATTCTTCTTTTGTTTTCTAAATTAACACTTAACACTAAAACAAGAGCAACTGTCTGTTGTTTCGACAAAACAGGCGGCATGATTACCGTGCGTTCGCACCAACTGTCTAAAGCAGATTGCAGATCAGGCCTCGTGTGGACACGAAACCTGATTTAACGGATGATACGGTCAGGCCGACCAAATCAGGTCGTCTGTAGGGGGTATAAGTTGACGAGGTGCTGTTCTGTCTGCAGCCTCATATCCCACCACTCCAACACGGTCCGGTATCCACTGGAACTGCACATGAATTCCTTCTACCGATAACTTCTGAAGTTCCCTGGCTATGTCATAAACCAAACAGTTCAGACATCTTCCTTTTGACAATTTCATGACTGCCTGTAGGGGACTTATAGAATCTGTACAGATCACTATACTTGATTGAGCCGTCAAATTAATATATTGTAGCGCTTTTAGAATGGCATACAGCTCTGAGGAGAACGTCGAAAATTGTGTGGGTATATCCTGTAAGCTTCGTAAACGTAGCGACCAGGGTCTACCAGGGCATAAGCAGTGCAAGCCTTTCCTTTTTCCTTTTAGCCGTATTTGTAAGAAATTTGACAATCTTTGTCAACCAGTCTCGTCAGTCTCTGCAGATCACAATCTGTAGCAGATTCGGTAGACGGCCCCTGATGAAGACCTAAGCCCTGGTCGAAACGTCGGGAAGAAGAAGAAGTAGGAGTGTTTCAACGCAGCATTAATCCCGTAAGCAAAATTATATTATAAGTCTGGTATATGTTAATTCGGATGTTCATATTCTTCCTTATTTTCGGTTTTCTAATAAATATTTCTTCCCCATATTTATTATCTCCTTGAACTGTTCCCCCTTCGACTCCACTATACTTGTGCCCCTTCCACTCTAAAATATCTATTTAATCCTAAAATATATATCTTTTTATAATTTTACCTGTTACAGCCTTCAATTTTCGATATTGTTTTACTGAACTCATCCATCACAGCTGCTTGATGATCACATATTCCTCCTATAACCTAGGATCCCACGAAGTTAACACCAGGTCTTAATAATAAGACATCCAACATGTCCTCTGCTCTACCCATTTAGTAAAGCCTCCTTTTCTCACTCCCACACCCAGCACTCCAGTTGAGTTCACATGCCCATTACAGTCTAAGGTGTTGGTGGTTTCTGGTCAATAGAAACCGACGCAATGGCATGCATGCCACCAGTCGAGCCCTCAGTAGAAGCAGTTAAGTCCAATCTCTACACACTTGTGATATTTATTTTATTTTCTTCCCAGTTCACACTTACTAAACTTTAGTTCCCACCATATTGGCCAAATGTTTCAGTAGGTCTGAAACAATTTGAGAACTAAACTGGTAGTCTGCGCCTAATTAATCCTGAAAAATAAGCCTATACCCATCCCATGTTTACTGCCTAGCAGTAGAACCTTTTTCTTTTCTTTTTTAAGCCAACTCGACAGCCATTATGTCACTCACTGCTTTCAGTATTTCCAGTTAGTTATAAACACCACAGGACGGACATTACATTCACAGACACAACACCCATGCCCGCGGCCGGACTCGAATCGGCGATCTTCGGCACGTGGAGCTAGCACTCTAGCTCCCGAGGCCGGCTTCCATGCCTCCTTTATAAAAGCCCGATTAACATTACCTACTCCTACATGTACAGGAGGTTCTTCCAAACCTGATAATAGCTCAAATCTATTTCTCCCAACAATTCTTCAAGTACAGTATCTGACACTTTCGTCTTGCTAACCTTATTTACACTACAACGTGTTTCATTTTTTTTCTTTTTTGCTTATGTCTTTACACTTCGTTGACGTCGAGGTCATTAGAAGGGAAAGGACTGGCGGCAAGGAACGAGAAGGAATTCATCCATTGTCTTTTGAAAGAACCATTCCGGCATTTGGGAAATCGATGGACACCCCAAATCTGGATGGCTGGACGGGCATTCGAACCGGAGTCTCCCTAAATGAGAGGCGTTACCTCTCATCCACCACGCTCGGTGACGTGTTTCCACCTCCCAAAGATCCTTTCCTGCCGCCCCGAATTCCCTTCTTGCCACTATAAGCTGAGCCTGAAGGGTTCCGGATGTTTCACTCTATTGCCTAAAGGAGCGTGCAAACTACGTGGGTCGGTCCAGGGGGAGCGAGGGGTACGCTGGGCTACGTCGGGGGAGAGAGTTTCCGAGCCAGGCCACGTAGCTTTCCTTTCATAACATTTTTCACAGTTAAAATGAGGAACAGAACACACAACAGCATGTGAATATTTATTTCCGTCATTTAATTATCTCCGTATGTAATTTACAAGTCTGACAAGAGAAAAAAGTCCAAAATGTCTTCTGCTACGTGCTACTTGGGGGAGGGGCGGGAAGGGGGGGGTAAAGGCAGAAGCCACATAGAGCTACGTGGAGAGGAGGGGGTGGTTCACAGAAAGCCAAAATGGAGCTACGTGGTTTATGCACGCTCCCTAATCTGCAGTCTGTTCTCTGTAATAGTTTTGTACCGGAAAGAGCTGTAAAAATTCCTCTCTCTCAGTTGTTTCGATTATTTGCTTTGGAATCAACAATTCTGGATACAAAAAGAGCTGCTAAAAGAAGAGCGGAATTGATGAATAATATTAAAATAAGATACGTGTTATCAAAAAATTAATAATCCATTTTTTAATTCGTAAAAACACGTGTTTTCCACATTTTTTCATTTTTAGAGTAGTCCGCTAAATACGTAAAACAAAAGATATAGAATGCTGGTCGGAGGATATGCGCTTGAGGAAATGCCTTTTTAAGTCATTTTTATGCTATTGTGTGTTAATTATTTAACTTCCTTTTGAAAATGTTGTGGTAAACTTAAAAATATTTTAATAAGAGAAAATTAATTGCTTGAAAATGGGACATAGAAAAGTAATTAGAAAAAGTGACTGAAACAACTGTCGCAAAGCTAAGCTAGAAAAAACAACTTCCAGCTAAATTCAAGGAAATGGGACTGAGATAAACTAGGGAAAATGAGCTACATTGTAAATAATCTTTAAAAATTAAGGGCGTTTTGTTTCATAATATTATGAAATATGTTCAGTAGTTTTGTAATATTATAAGAAACTATAACTAATATAAACTTAAGGTGCGTATAATGTTATACTACGCAAAAATAATAGGTATGTAATATTGTACATTATTTAAATAAATAAATAATCTAATTAATTACCTGGTAGATTCATTTAAACTCCAATTTCCTCCAAGTGCTTTATTTAACATTGCTCTGGTGGTATTGGGGTAATTTTTTACCCCACACAGGGAACCTCTCTTCAACAAGAACAATCAATTTGTTAATATCCATCACACGACGTGTGTGTTCGCGCTATCAAAATGAACTACCTCGGATGTCGTCTCCCTCGCATAGGTTTGCGTGACTCAAAGGCTCACAGTGGAAGGAGTCACAGTAAATTACCTTTACCTGAAGCGATCCGTTTGTATGCGTACAGGCTCATTAGTACGAGTATTACTCGACTGCAGGCCTAAGCTTAACAGTCCACAATACTCGATAAGAGACTCGCCAGAACTTGATCACCTTTCCAAACACGTGTAAGGTACGTATAGGTGCCTGTGCTGGTAGCGTATTTTTAAACACTAATTCCTTAACAATTTATGGCGTTACATTCCAAAAAGGAAACCTTTATTATCAAACAATGACAGCGTAATTTGATAAAAAAAAAAACAGCGGGTGAAAGGAGTACAGTTGTCTTTGAGCGAGACCATATTACATACTTGTCAAATTCATCCTATGAAAAGTAGAACATATTCTGTAGATGAATATCACCCTGAAACTACGTTGGGAGAAGTCGGTCATGGAAGCTAGACATCCAAGCCACTGCCAATTGAACTCTTCAAAGTGAAACGATTTGTCACTGATTTCTGGCCTTTAGATTGGTTGAAAATGAGTTGACTAATGCAGCATTTGATTAAAATTCGCTGTTTGAAACTGTCTGATATAATATAAACTTCTGAAGAACCAGACTCTTTCTGAAGATGATCGGTCGACACTCGAAGCTATTTTGTTGATATACACAAAGGGTTCTATAATTAAATACAAGGTAGCTTCACGGTTTCATATTTCACCATTAAACATATTTAATGAACTTTGGTCACATTGTAACTCAAATACCACAGTGAGCCGGGGGGGGGGGGGGGGACCAAAAGTTAACCAGACTTCGAGAATATCGAAGAAACAGGTCTAGTGAATATATTCAGCCAGCAATTACTCTCATACAAAGCAGCATGCACTGAGTCTAGATGGAACCCGGTCTCCTGATAAATTTAAAGTAAAATCCGCAAAACATCAAATACCGGCATAATAACTAGCTCAAAAAGTGATTACACGGAACTGATAGAAACACTTTCGAATCATTATAGCCAATTATTCCTGCCTACTGTGGCGCGTACTTTCCAGCACCTATCTCCAGGTGTGGCATCCTCCCACCTAGCAATTCCGGGAAATCCCGCTGACGCCTTCCACCAGTACAAAAAAGGGACATTTCTGGCAAATTTGTATTTTTAATTAATTTAACCATGAACTTAATGCTTTCCCTCTACTGACATTAATTGAACCTAATCGACTCTTCTTAAAACAAGTACTGAGATTCGCTCCTGCTCTCTCTTATGAATATTGATTATTCAATGAGAGGTTTCCTTGATCACCCTAACAAAAGTACGTCCAAATTACACTGATCGGTTTCAAGAACGAATAACCACGCTGCTCAAATGAAAAACTAAATAATTATTAATCAACCCATTTAATATCTAAAAAATGAGAAATTGCAACTAAAATAAAGGAAATAATTTATGAAAGCTAACCATGCTAAGTTTTGCCATTGTCTTACAGAGTAAAAATAATTCTTATGCGCACAAAAATTCTTAATTCATTTTACTAAAAAAAAAAAAAAAATGGATAAATAACCAGATGGTCAACATATCTTTCCCTTTGTGAGCATGTCGACAGAAGCTTCTAAATGATTGTGTTATTCAAATGAGTTAAACATTCTGATTCCTATGGAAATTAGGTTAGGACGCTACTTTTCTTATAAGATGTATTGGTAGAAATTGAAAATAGAAAAATGAAACACAAACGGAGATTCGACCAAACCAACCGTTATCTGAATGTCTCGAGTATCTATCCGTAAAAACGTAATTTCATGATGCTAAGTATTTAGCACTTTCGTCATCACTTACGTGCGACTTCTATCAGAAGAACTACAATATTTAGATGAACTATTCCGGGTATGGTGACGGAGAGGTGAGTTAAAGAGTCTACATTTAACAAATTTAACAATTTGTATGGTATTTTTTGCGCATTTACTTCCTGTTCCATCGGCAAATTATTGATATATTAAGGCATATGGAAAGAGCTGTATTGTATGAAAGTGCGTAGATGATGGGGATAAAATCAACAAAGACTGAGAAACGAAAAAAATATTAATATTAACGTAGATAAAGAAATTATCGGAAATGAAATTTCTTTAATTCACTTACTGACCTGAGTTAGCAGGCAGGTTCTAAAAAAAAATGGTTTCCATTTGGTTAAATAAAGCCTTGTTCTTCACTACAGCGACAGATAATTTCTAGTCCAAAAAGCTGGTAACATCACAGGTGAATACCTTGCTTGTTATTCATAAAATAGTGGTAGATATGTAAAAAACCATAAGGATTGCTATATAAATGACTTGTTGGGTAGAGGAATTCTTAAAAGATAGAAAGCAAAGGATAATCTGAGCATGATGTCTAGTTGAATAGGCCAACATAAAATTATAATAAATGCAAACAGAGTTAGGTGAGTTAGGTACACAGTTAAAAATAATAAAGTTTTGTGAGTATAAGGTGGAGGAGGAATTGATTATAGAATTACTAAAGGGTAAATAACTTAGCATATTGGATAACTGAACTCAATTGGGAAGGACACATCGGGCAGGTAGTAGGAAGAGGTTTTAAAATACTTCATTTTTGGGGGAGGGTCATGAGGAGATATACTAGGGAAATGAGGGAACTAGGTTACAAAACTTTGCTCAGGCCATTGCAGTTGCGTAGTATAGGACCTGCAGTTTGGGCATCAATTACAGGGGTTGAAAGATGTGCAAAGGAGGGCAGCTATATTTCTTTGTGAAAACTGAAAATTAGGCATAAAATTTTCTTTTGTAGGTAAGGCAGTCAGGGACATGAATAACTTACCGAGGAGAATGGTTAACAATTTACCTCAAACAATAAAAAAATTAAAATTAAAAATTTGTGAAATGCAAAAGTATTTGTATAGGAAAATTTCTATCGGATCAGATGCCTTATTACAATTAATTGATTATTATTAATTAAACAAACAATCTGGTTCATTTTGCATGCAAGTGGTATGATGCGTCGTGAGAATTTTCAGTAGCAAGGATTCCAGTAGTGAATTTTTAAATACAGTAGAAACTACTACTAAAGTCTGTTGTCTGCATAAATATATATTAATGAAACACTGCGCATTAAAAAAAAAAAAAAAAAAAAAAAAAAAAAAAAAAAAAAAAAAAAAATTCAGCTACGCCTTGAACTTTCGGCAATAGCGCTCGGCACCATTCACCTATGTGCGACATGATAAATACTAAACTAAACAAAAAACTACTTAACAATTCAACATGATTTTAAAATTTAAATTAAAAAAATATTTATTTTATATTTGTTGGGTACATATTTCACAAACAATCCGCTTCAGGACAGAGATTAATATGCGACTTTCTGGTGTGAACAGGCACTTAGTCTGGGATTGTAAATACTGATTATTAAACTGCGCACAATGTAGCTGATCTCTCACTGTACGTAGTCACTGTACTGGCACAACCTTCGAAAATCAGTCACCAGCTCACATAGATAGCTTCAGTCTAAATTGATACAGAACAGATCAGCAACCGTTCTTTAAATTTATACTCCTCGAGACAAATCTTGCGTTATAATTCACTTCGTTCCTCATAGAATCACGACTAGCTACGTTCTGAATTCGGCTTAAAGTCAAGAAATTTTTGTGTTCTATTACTTGCAAAGCAATTTGTATTTGAAGGAACAACAGAGCTGGTACAGCCCCGTAACACGACAGTTACTTCCCGGCGATACACGTCGCGGGCAGCTCTCCAGGGCATTCTACTTTATCCACGCCTTCCCCTTTAGACGGCAGCAAGTACCTAACGTACGGGACGTCCACATCGTTCCCAGAAGAGTCGCTGCAGCATAGTTGGAATACTAATGCATTTTTCTTAGGGTTCAGTTCCTGCTTAGATATTTCCCTCACAATCTCCGACAGTGTACGAGACATGCGTTCCTGACACTTGTTCTTATCCATAAAGAACGAGTACAAAGTGCAGACTCCGTGAGAGAGCATGGTGACGTCCAGATTGTACTTCCGCTTGAACATTGTCACGAAATCCCCCAGCGTAATGTCGCCGGCGACGTCAAACCTGTCCCAGAGAGTGAACTCAGTGCCGGCGAGAGTCATCTTGGGAGCCGCCACTGGCTCCGAAAATGTGAATAGAGGCAATGCCAAATTTACAAACGAGTTTCTGTACTGATCGATATCAGTGAATTTCTGCACTAGTTTGTACAACTCCAAGCACAACAGTCCTGCGACGACAGATGTAGTCGTCGCTATCGCTGGTATGATCTTGCCCGCAATCAGTTTGCTTCTGTGCCGGTCTGCCTGAGGAATTTTGTAGTTAGCAGCACGCAGATTTGACGCGGCCACTATAAAATCCACGTGCATATTTGTGTCATCGTCTTTATCGAATTTCAGAGGCGTGATGAGTACGTGCTGAAGATCATTTCTCGGCGGTATCTCGCTCATTAGCTTATTAACGGTCTCCTCATTAACATCGTCTTGGTGCATATCGGATTGTGATTCACTGACGGCGATTTTAACGTCATTTCTTGGTTTGAATTCCGGGATTTCAACCTTTTCGACGACACTTGCGATGTACTGGCGATCCTTGTTGCCCGGAATGCCATATACTGCAGCTCGCAGGTTCGAGGCTGCAACTATAAAATCTAGGTGAACGGGATTACTTGCAGAAAACACTAAAGGTGTCGGGCAGCGTTTCGAACCTGACCAGAAGGGTTCTCCTTCAGATGTGTTCTGGTCTGGAGGAAATATGTGCAAAAGTTGATGTATTTGATTACTGAACAGCTCTTGCCAAAGATTGCGTGCCCACTGTATGCAGTCGTCGACGAATTTTCCTTCTCGACCACTATAAACTTTTTGATCGATTTTAGTACTTCGACTGGTTGAATTCCTGGGAGTCGTTTAATGTTTTCAATGAAGTCGCTTTCAGCTAAGTACCTTTCCGCGTATTCCGGTTCTTGACTGAATAACCCTTCGAATAAATCTCTCGCCCACTGCAACGTGTGCTCGATGGCGTATGGAAAATTCTTTAGTGTGCACATTGGGATACTTTTCTCCGGCGGGTCTTGAGATGAGCTGTAAGATTCTGTAATGAATGGCACCACCACTTGAGTGTTACCTTTCGTGCCAAGTGTACCCGCTTCCAGCAGCGGTTTCTGATAGTACACACAACGCTGATCTACGTAGACGCGCGCGTCGATATTGTCCAGTGCGGTAATGACACCATCTATTTCGTTGAAGAACTCATCGTCAAACAGATCTTCCGTTTCTGGACCAACTTGCACCTCAAAAGGTACGACGTTAATGAATGGATTCATGTTCCTAATAGCCTCCGCGGCCGTTACTGACTTGGGCTTCATCACGTCCCAGGATCTGAATAGAAATTGTCGGTTCAGGTTTGACCTTTCAATGCGGTCCATATCGGTGACAACGATGCGACCGGTTTCGAAGCATGCGACTCCCATCATGGCCAGATTCTTCAGCACTTCGCAGCCGATTGCACCGGACCCGACGACGAAATATTTAAGAGCTCCCAGTCGTATTTGTACCGCGTGTCCGAAAATCGATAACTGTCCATCATAGCGGCACCCTATTTGAGTTCTATCCGAAACTTTAATATCGTCGAGGTTCTTCGGAAGGCATTCCAGGGCGTCATAGTACAGCCACTGATATATCGGCATGAACTTACCCGAGCAAGCCTTCAGTGCTTCTTGGGCCACTATGCCTCCAAATGCAGCGTTCAGTGGTGGAACAGACCCACCGCAAATATTTGAGAATATTTTGAAGAACGTTTCGTCATCTTCAACGTTGAACATCATAGACGAATTCACTCTTTTTACAGTCTGGACAAATTCCTCCGCATCTTCATCGTTCCAAAACTTTGGAAATTCACCCTTTTCTTCTAGAAACTTATGCATCGCTTGAAAAGCTAGATGAATTTTCATGGGACGATCCGACTTTGCAAAATCTGTTAAGACGAACTCTGGCTTTTGTATCGCTTCTTTAAACGTTCTGAAGTTCAATTTCTTCCTCGCTTTGATCTGCTTGATGATGCCACCCCGGATGTAGTCCCCGTAATGCGACGTGTTCCCGATGCCGAAGGAGAAAGGGGAGATGTATCGGATCTTTATAGGCTCGCAGTCGTTGAGCTCGGTCATCCCTTGTACCTCAGAGAACGTGACCAAGTCGCCCTCTTCAAGGCCGTGGTGGACGTCGGAGAGACAAGTGACCACGCCTTCTGTGTCCTTGGAAATGTTGGCAATAAGGCAGCTGATAGGGTCCTCGCCGTCCAAGTCGATCACCTCAAACTCGTCGCCAAAGTCACAGAATACCTGCGCCAACATCACAAACAAATAATGGCCAGAACCTATACAAACATACAGTTACAAGAAAATCACTACGAATTATTGTCACATCTAGAGGTTGATTTATCTACAAACTACTCGGAAATTAATTCATACTTATGTTATCTCCTTTCATGTCACCTTTTTCTGGGATAAATGACTCTGATGTGTTGATGGATTCTGATACTGAATCATTTTCTACAGTATATCTAGATTATTTTAACTAGATTTCTATTACTCTTTCTCTCTTCTCTACGACAGATGTTATTTTCGCGGCATATGAACTCTGTTAAATGTCTTAGAGTTCAAAGTTAAATCGTTATCAATTTAAAATCTTCCCCTTGACCGCAAAAAGAGTCTGTTAAAAATATAAATATTAATCAATGTTAAATAAATTAATTATGAGTTTTTTCAGTTTAGATTG
This sequence comes from Vandiemenella viatica, assembly GCA_031002005.1. NCBI lineage: Eukaryota > Metazoa > Arthropoda > Insecta > Orthoptera > Morabidae > Vandiemenella > Vandiemenella viatica. Next base: position 210,986,362 of record JARYHS010008074.1, on the reverse strand, counting down.
AGTGCTTAAAAAATCATAAGAAAAATGTGTTAACGTGTACGTTTTTACTGTCGTATTACCACAAAAAATTATTTATCTTACAATATGAGGACTTTCTACTCAATCGAGGTATTTACAGCTATAATGCAATGTGTGAGTGATTATTAAATGATTGAACAGTTTATTCTTTTGAATAAAATATCGAGAGATGAGAGGGATGAGAAGGTTACTTATAATGAGATATATTCAAAATAATTGATGCTTTGTTTGAGCTGGAAGAATTTGGAATCTGTTTTATTGAATGACAAGTAAGTAAAATATACTATATAAGAAGTTGGTTTAGAAAGAAGCCGAATCATGTTATTTCATTTTGTCCGTTAACATGAGCTGAGAACCAAAACGCCAATCACGTTTGAGTGCAGTCTGTACATAGCGTGTTTATGAAGTTTGGTGTTAAGTCTGTTACTTAGCATAGCTGTGGAACAAACAGCGTCAGCGTCTCATCTTGACCAGACACAGAGGTGGCTATGATCATCTCGGTGGAGCCTTGAGTTATTTAATTCGGTGTTACGATGTCTCTCAAAAATAATTTTTTGTGAGCGGAAGTATCAAAAAATGGAACTTGGATTCATATCTTCCTCCTGCCTAAAAGGATTAAAAGCGTGAAACTTATTACAAAGGGATTTCTGGAACTGATACCGATTGTAACTTACGGTATAAAATAGAATTATGCTACTGGTGAGAGCTGTTAAAGGGAAACATTACACATATGGAATCGAAATAGAAATATTATGACTTGACACTAAGTAAGAGGCTGCAGCATTCCAGCAGAATACGTAAGCAGAGAGACGGGGCAATTCTAATGCATAACAAAATCAGTGTTACGTTGTAGGTAGGCTACACCACGAATAATATAATCGAAACCTATTGATTATTTGAAAGTTTTTTTTATTTTTTTATGTGTTATAATTTTAGAAGCTTACACATATCTTACAATCTAAATTAATGTATTTCTCGCAGTTAGCTCATCGTTTGCCGTCAGCATCAATTACGCATTTTTTTTTCCTTCCAAAGAAAAAGCTTTGCATTTGACATGAGTTCCGTTTCATTAAAGAGTTGAATTTGATCTAGACATCTGTTCATTATGAGTGCCTTTCAAATTTATGTTTAATTTCGATAAGAATTTTTTTTCACAACCGAATTTTCCAGTGACAGATTTTTTTTTTTTTTATTTCTGTAGATCCTATAGCCCATTAATGGAGTGGTGTTTCCTAGCAATATAAAACGTAAAAGATTTTTTTTTCTTATCTCTTATAGTACCTGGGTGACCGATCTTCGCTCGGTATCTTTCGATTTCTGTTCAGTATCCAAGATTTCGAGTAAAGTTTGATTAAAGTATAAGGCTTGAAGGCTTCCTAGGCGTTTTGAGGTGCACAGTTAACCAAAGAGAAGTTTAACTAACATCAGTAGGCTTACTGGTACCTGAACCTTCTACGTAATGACTGAGGTTAGAGCCGTTTTCGAGAAACCAAATACAAAAGTTGCTCCTTTTTTTTTTTTTTTTTTTTAAATATCGTGTTAAAAACTTGAAAATCAAAACGTTATCTACATCTGAAATTTCATCCAAATCGCTAGATCCATTTGCGAGACGGCCTCACAAATTGCTTAAAAAAAAATCTATCTATGTTAAACAGAAATTTTAATGCCAGTTTGGTATTAATTAATGGTGCGAGATTTGTGGTAATTCAAAGGATTCTACGATAACCCTTCATGATGGATTCTTATGTAACTCGACGAGAAAAATTGAAGGTAAAAAATATATTTTTTTAAATATTTCGCTTAGTTCTCGAGATATCGTATCTCAAAATTGACGTGGTTGGTTGAAATGCGACCTGAACCAGAAGACAAATTTCACCATAGCCAAGTTTGATGAATTCGTATGAAACTCGTCGAGACAAATCGAAAATAAGGAATTTATTTTTCTGATATCTCACTTAGTTCTGGGGATATTATATCTCAAAAGTGAAGAGGTTAGGATTAGATCCGTCCTGGACCAGAAAAAAAATCCACCAAAAGCACTATGTCTATATGGTGGAAATGTACTTTCAATGTTTTATTTTGTACCTAGTGGTTTTTGTTAGGTTGAAATACGGCCTGGACCAAAAGCACAAGGAACTATACCTATAACTGATTTTGGCATGCTATATCTCGAAAACCAAGAAAATTTATTATTTATTTTCGATATGTTTCATCGAGAACTATGAGAATCCATCATCAGGTTGTGACGTCAATAGAACATCATCTGTGCTATATTTATTCACTCCGATAAAACTATGCTCATACCTCGCAGTAATCTCACATCTTCTGATCAGCATTTCAAAATGATAATAAAACAATTCCCATAAGAAGTAACCTTCGTTATAAACAATAAAGCACAAGGTCAGACGATTCAAAAGGCAAGATTCTATTTATCAGGACCCGTTTTTTCGTATGTGCACTCGCACGCGGCTTTTCAGGAATTTGTAGATGTATTAATATTTAATTATGCACTTTATCATCAAACTCTACTCAAAATCTTGTATATTGAACAGAAATCGAAAGATGTTTTATAATTAAGGTGGTAGTATTTAATGGCTAACTAACAACCACTATTTATAGTCAAAAAGTAAACGATGATTACTTTATAACTGGTAGGCTACCGGTAATATTAATTTCAAAGAAGTTTCTGTAAAGTTATCACCTCTGATAAAACCATTGATAAATTTTTAATTATCTTTCTTTTTAAATGTTTTACAATTGAACTTGCAGTGCTAATATTTCCACGGGTCAGCCAGTATACAAGAACTGTTCGTTTACTTATTCTTTGGAATCAAAGAAAATCTATTTGTAGGCTTTCTGGTACCTGAATTGTCTACGAGATGGCGCTAGTGCCGTTTTCGATATACGGAGTGACAAAATTGTTCATATTTTCTAAACTCGCTTTTTAGTAGGGAAGACAACTATTCAGGTAATCTTAAAAGTCAAAACAATATCTAAATACCAAATTTCATCCAAATCGTCAAAGCCGTTTCCGAAATCCGAAATATATATATATATACAAGAATTGCTCGTTTAAAGATATAAGATATTGTTGAGAGTATGCAGAAACAAAGTCTTCGACATCCGACACCCTCGCTAAAAAAACCTCCCAGTTTTGACATTTTTTTAGTTTATCGGCAATAACACCTTCCTGATGGGTCCTTGCAAAAAGTACTTCATTTCTAATTTTAAAGAGTACAAACTTTCCTACAACGTTTGTATTACAGAGTTTTTCTAAACTCAACACTAACTGAGCTGTAGTTCGAAAATCAGGAAAGTTTCACATTTTTCCTAAAAGTTGGGTTTTCACCTACTTTGTAGCTCTAAATGCTCTGGAACTTCTGTATATATAAATGATATATATGTATTTATATATGCCATAGAATACACACATATTTTTCTTGGAATACTGACGGTCAAATCAGATCATATGACATTGTTGAGCGGGAATCCCAAAGGGTTGTTCGGCCGCCATGTGACAGGATTTTCGATTCTCCGTAGAATGCGCGTCAAGTCGGGACGATCTAATCGTGATGATAACCTTTATTCCATCTGTGAAAAATATGAAGCCTAATTGACTAAGCAATGGATCCAACATCACAATTATTCATTTACAACGCTGAGAAAATCTCCAGTCTTACATCACAAGTATGAATACCCAAGTGATGTTGAGCAGAGAGGAGCAAAGTCATCTGAACGGTTCGACGTTTCAAAACATCAAGCACTTTGGCAGACATCATTTCAGTGAAGAAATAAATGCGGCACTGCTCAGGAAAAGTTTCTTGCAAATGAGAGCAACAAGAACGGCTTCATTTTGAAGCTAATGCGATGACTGAAGAACGGAAGCATCCAAGTTCAACAGAAAAAAGAAAATGCAGCTAGATTGGTTATTAATGCATCTATGTCCCAAGCAGCAAATTCCGACAATGTGGCAATTCTAAGTGAGGACATCGACTGTCTCGTTCTGCTAATGGGCCTTGGGGACACTTACGAGAACCTGTACTTCCATAATCCAGCGGGAAAGACAAAGAAGCGGGCTTATGGTACTCAATCACTTCTTTCAAGTTTCCACCTGTTCATATCCTCTTCATCCATGCTTTTGCAAGATTTGATAAAGAATCATGATCCCTCCACCCAACACCAACAACGCCTGGTAGAACGTTAAACTCTCGGAATCCCTAGCCTCCTGTGCTCAATAAAACAGGCAGTGGAACAGCTCATCTGGGCACTGGACGGATAAATTGGGACCATTATCAACAAGGAAAGTATTCCTACTATTAAATGGATATAAGGGATACGAAGCGATCAGACCACGCAGTCCGCTGTCAGCGGCCGTCAGGTACGGACGTGTTTGCAACAACATCCGTGTAGTCGGTCAACGCCGCAGCGATCAACAGTAGTGTGCAGTGTAGAAGTTTTGTGTGAGTGTAATAGAAAACCATCTTCTCAGCCGAGTAGAGGCGAGTACTACAGTTAAAGGTAAGAAATGGCAGCCACCGCTATAACAAGAAAAAACACCGTAAAATTCACATTCGATCGTGCTTTCGTAAGGCCAACGGCGTACGAGATACATGAGTGGCTGTTCGACAAAGTAAAATTAATAGATGAAGAAATATTGGGAATTCAATTAGATTCATTCCAAAACTGTGTGTTTGTCAAAATGACAAGTGAGGAATATTGTGTCAGCGTAATAGAAGAAAATACAGGCAATTTGAAATTCCACCATGCCGATGGAAATGTAAGTAATGTTCAAGTAACAAACGCAGGAATGGGCAAAAGACATATAAGAGTGTTAAATCTGCCATTTGAAATATCCAACGAACTGATTCTACAGGCGATCAAACCTTTCGGAAATGTGATAGAAATTACAGAAGATAAATGGGGAGGCAATATCCGATTTAAGAAGATAAACGGAGTGCGCATAGTTAAAATGGAAATAACAAAACACATACCATCATACATAAACGTAAGTGGATTCAGAGCACTTGTTGTATACGACGGGCAGCCACGAACTTGTGCTATTTGCAACTCAATAGAACATATCAGAGCAAACTGCCCTCGAATGCAACCGACAATACTACCGTTAACATACGCCAAGCGCTCAGAAACAACAAAACAAAATGAAGAGGCCGCATTAGGAGACCAACAGCAGTTTCCACCACTAATGAAAACGGACATGTGCCCCCCCTGAGACGGTGATACAAAAAGAAATAAAGTCACAAAAAATGTACAATACGAAGAATACTGAAGAAAATATGAGCGACGAGGGACGCCAAACCCAGAACAAAATGAGTGAAAACCTCCAAACTAAACAACAAGGAGACTGGAATGACAAACAAAAACAAACACGGACGAGAAAAAGCAGAAAATAAATAAAAAAACCTCTCGAAAACACGATGGTAACTGACGACAACATCGAGTCAGATCACGGAAAGGAAGAACCGATGCTGACAACTGACCCACCATCCACAGCAGAAGAAACGGAGTGGACGAGGCCAACGGTCGCCAATCTCGGTAAGAAACGCCGCGGAAGGAAACAAACGGAGACCAAAACCAAGCAAAGTAGGGAAAAGTCAACAGAGAGAGAAAGTACAGAAGAAGTCAAAGGAAGTGGGAAAAAACTAAAGAAACAACCAATAGAGAAGAATCAGCCAACTAGCAACACAGAGCCAACTCCAAACCCAAACAGGCGCAGAGGCGCAGGGACCGAAGTAGGAAGTACGCCGTGTAGTTGGGCGGACGACGAGAAACAGGAAGATCAAATCGAAGACACGCACATTGTCTGAATGCAACACACTGACAGTATGATGCAAACGTACACCGTGGCAACGTTAAATATAAACTCAATTATAAGCCCTCTTAAAGCGGAAATGCTGCAAGACTATGTGAGAGCCGCAAACATTGACATACTACTATTGCAAGAAGTCACAAACGCAATAAACCTGGACAGAATCTCCGGCTACAACTCTATAACGAACACAGGTGGCGATATAAGCCTCGGAACAGCAATTTTAACCAAGCTAGGTATTGAAACCTTAGATGTAACAAGATCAGAAGAAGGAAGAACTATAGCTTGCACAATAGCCAATACCAGAATAATAAATGTATATGCTCCCTCAGGCAGCAACCAACGAGCCAAGAGGGCGTCATACTTTAAAAATAGTTTAACCTTACACATGGGTAAGAATACCCGACAAACTATTTTAGGAGGAGATTTCAACTGCGTCCTACATCAGAAAGACCAGTCACCCAATTGCAACAAAAGCATAGAATTGGAATACATCATAAGCAATCTCAAACTACTAGACACATGGGAAGTATTAAACGGAAACACCATAGGATTTACATATACGACAGGAAAATCAGCTTCACGACTAGACCGTATTTACATCAGCCAAGAGCTGAAGAGCGAACTTCAAACAACAGAGCGTTGGCCGGTTGAATTTTCGGACCATGTAGCATACCAATGTAAAATAAACCTAGCGAAACAAAATATATACATTGCGCGGGGATACTGGAAACTAAATACCTCTATTCTAGAGCAGCGCCAGCTACAACAGAACTTCTCAGATACATGGATACAGTGCTGCAGCCAAACTCGGAAATTTCCGTCAACCATAGAATGGTGGATAAAACTGGCGAAACCCAGGATCCAACGAATGCTAAAGACCTATAGCATCGAAATAAAGAGGTGGCAACGGCAAAAAGAAGAATTTCACTATCTATGTTTGAGAGAGCTATATAAAAAGGTGGAAACAGAAAGGAAATACATTCTTTAGATCAAGAAAATCAAAGCAAAAATAATTGCAATGAAGAGGAGACAACTTGAAGGAGTTAAAATTAGAAGCAGAGTACACAATGCTATATCCTCGGAAGATGCTTCAATATATCATCTGGTCCAAGAAAAACGCAGAGCAAGAAGACATCTGATTACGGAGTTGATAACAGAAGAAGGAGCAATCATCAAAACACAAAATACAATAAAACAACAAGTTCACAATCATTATAAGCAGCTATTCGAAAAAGCAGATAGTTCCACAGCCCCAGACGGAATATTAGATTCGATAGAAAAACAATTGAACGATGAAGATCGAACAGAACTCAACAAGGAAATTGACGTGGAAGAAGCTTACCTGGCAATCCAAAGAAGCCCCAAAAACAAATCGCCGGGACCAGATGGCATCGGGATAGAGTTTTACGCAACATTTTGGAGTCAGTTAAAAGACAAACTTATACAAATATGTAATGAGATTATGGAACAAAAAACGTTACCTGAGGAATTTGTGAACGGCGTAACAGTATTAGTCCCCAAAAATACGAAAGCCAAAAATATGAAGAGCTTCAGACCTATAACCTTACTGAACAGTGATTATAAAATATTCGCTAGGGTGTTAGCACACAGAATAAAAGACAAAATACACAAGGTGATAAAAACCCACCAGGCTGCAGTTGGATACAACAGATCAATTATCCAACTACTGTCGGAATATCGCGATGTCATAGGCAGTATGAACACAAGAAACTCAGAGGGTGCCATCTTGTCACTAGATTTTGACCGAGCCTTCGATAGAGTTAACCATAACTTTTTAAAACAAACGATGGTTAAGATGGGATTCGGAGAAGAGATATCCAACATAGTACATAACTTACTAAACAAGGCCACAACGAAAATAATCGTCAACGGGACGATGAGTGGACCTATACGAATTAGGCGATCAGTAAGACAAGGTTGCCCCCCTATCTATGATTCTATTTGCAATAGCACTAGAGCCACTATTTTAAAATTAACAGAAACAGTAACCGGAATAAACATAGGAATCGGGAAAGTGATCTGTCGGGCCTATGCGGATGATGTAGTTGTCTTTGCGAAAGATACGACAGACGTTGAGCTTGCAAAACAAACCATCGAAAGTTACTGTCAATGCTCTGGAGCAGTACTGAACATAAAAAAAAAAAAAAAATCATGGATATTGGAGCGGGTTTGAGGCATAGTAAACCCTCCTGGCTAGAAGAAAACTCGGAAATCAACCTCTTGGGAATCAAATTCCAAAAATGCCTGCAAAAAAGTGCGACAACAAATTGGCGGAACCTATTAGCCAAAATTAGAGCTTGCCTCCAACAACACTCCGTGAGGAATCTTAATATGATACAGAGAGTACAACTAATTAACACATTTGTCCTTGGGAAGCTATGGTACACGTCGCAAATACTCCCAGTTTCTACGCCTCTAGCACGAAGTATTATGTCTGCGGTTGGCTTTTTTATACATAGAGGAGAAATCTTCAAAGTTAAAGTCGAAACACTGACACTAGAAAAGAAAAGAGGGGGACTTGGCCTTGTCGATGTATATAAGAAGAGCAAAGCTCTCTTCGTTAAACATATGCTGCATGCAAAAAGCAGGAATCCGCAAGGCATTACAGCACACGTGATAGACCTATATAAACCACACAGCATGACACCACCCATCAGTATGGCCGGAATACCAAATCAGATGAAATACTTACAACTCTTCTACTTGGAACTCAGCTACCTGAAGCTCCAACACAAAAATAACCGGCCTTTGACAACCAAAATAATATACAATATTATGAAGGATAACACCCCTGGGAACAGACAGGAAATAAAGTATCCCAATATTTCATGGAAAAACCTTTGGACAAATATCCACAACCCAGTGTTACAAACATCAGTACATTCAATTTGGTACAAGGTAGTCAATGAGACAATAGCCACTAACACCAAGCTAAATCAAATCCATCTCCTAGAAACAGATAGATGCAACCACTGCCAAATGGCAGACACCCTACTCCATAGGATTACCTGCCACCGTGTCAAAGACATTTGGAACTGGACAAGGCGCACCGCAGCATACATACTAGACACCACAACGAGAAGAATAAGTCCTGAACTTTTACTGAAACCAGATATGACATCCACTTCACAACAGAAAAAAGACGCCCTAATATGGCTAATGGGGAACACCATATACTATATATTCTCTCAAAAGAATATAAATATAGAGGACTACTGGGTCCATCTTGTGGTAGACTACCACAGATTCAAAAAGAGGAGAAAAAATGAGCAAACTCCTCTCGCAAAATATTTAGAGAAAATTATACCATTTAAATAAATAACAAATAAAAGAAGAATGACTACATAAATCTAAACTAGAGGACAGAACTTAAAGAATGTTCCTCGTGACTAAGTTGAAGTAACTGTTTCAATATTGAAATAAATGTAAGAAGTCTAGGAAAGGAATAAAAAGGTAAAGAGCCAGGCAAAGAGCCAACTACCTGGAGAGCGAAAGGAAGGGCTGAAGGGGAGGAAGGAGGCCCAAAAAAAAAAAAAAAAAAAAAAAAAAATAAGAAAAAAAAAAAAAGAGGTTAGCACAAGAAAGGAAGGGATTTTTTTTTTTTTAAAAAAAAAAAAAAGACCACACATTTTAAAAAGACGTTCAATTTCAAGCTTTCAGTATGCATACGAGTTAAAATGTTTGATACTTCATATATTATTTGTCAGAATATATCATCCGGAGCAATAATTTGAATATTGCAATTTCACTTTACCTGAACAACAACTGGCCTAAATACACTCATACATACAGCGATGGCTCTAGTCGCGGAAGAAGTTGGATAGACATACTACTGCCCATACACTAATCAGTTCTGACAAACTTCTCTACATACAGAGACGTCCATTTATACTGCGGAAACACTAGGTATTCGCGCAGCCATCAAATACGGGTTAGATAAGCATCTTCCCAACGTATTAGGGATTACTGATACTAAGAATGTTCTTCATCAATTACAGCAACCAGTATGGAGTAAGACGATGCATCAGAACTTTTACGATATTATAATACTAGGGTCAGAAGCCTCTTCGCACCGTAGACGAGTTCATTACATCTGGATTAAAGGCCATACGGGAATAATATAAAGAGATAGTCGATCAGCTGGCAAAACGGAGCATCATTTTGCAGATACCAGGCTACCTTTGAGGTATTTTATCACATTGGTTAGTACAGAGGCATACCTTAAGTGGAACGAAGACTGGGGACAGACGCAGTTACATAGAGGACATCATCACGCAGCAATACAACCAACTATACCTAAGAGCCCATTGTTTAGTGGACACCACATAGCGAGAAGGCACACAACAACTATTATTAGAATTAGACTCGGCCATGGCTGCAATCCACGTAGGATATACCGCCTTCGTGTAATAGACACACCAATCTGCACATTCAATCGGGAGATTTTTGACCTTAGTCATATCATGTTCCCCTGTTCACAGTACCAGTTGCAACATATTATCTCCTGGCAACAAGAGCACAGTAATTTCCATTCTAATCCGCGGATTTTATCAGAACCGAAAGACAAAAACCGTTGTTCCTTTTCTAAGGGTTTGCCAGCTTAACATAGAAGATAGAAGCAGATCAAAAGGTGACTGTCTTTCAAAGCTATTGCTTGATAATAATGTCGACATAGCCTGCATCCAATAAACTCACACCAAGGATGACTTGCAGCTGAGTTAGAGAGGAAAGATACAGGGCTACAGAATCTTAAGAGCCGATCATCACCATAGTTATGGAAGTGCAACATATGTGCGAAATACCACTACCAATGCTAGACTTATTTCTACATGCATTGAAAATAATATTTACACACCATTACCGTGATGAACAACATTAAATTCATAAATGTATATTAGCCCTCCTCTGTCTCAAGGCCGAATGAGGTTTTATCAGAATCACAACACCTCGTTATGTATATAGGCAATTTACAGCCATCACACAGATTCGAAGTATGCGGATAGCAACCAGGATGGTATCGGGCTAGAGGAGTGGGTGGCAGCGATTAACATGAACTTAGTTTTTAACCCGAAAGACGCAGGTACATTTAAATCAGGAAGATGGAACATCGAAACTAACCTCGATCTATGTTTCGTCTCAGGTGATAAACAACTACAAGGCGAATATTACACAGTCAACACCGACCAGTCTTGCTAGAAATCTGTATAACAATTTTCATAATTAAATCATCGCCTTTATTTAGATGGAACTTTGGGAAAGCAAAACGGGAAGGTTTTGCCGTCAATCTGGACAAAAACCTGAGATGGATACACACAGTAAAAACACAGAAAAAACACAATAGATTTATTAGAGTAACCATAACGACAGCTAAAAAAATCATTCATAGGAGTGTTAAAAAGAGCACATTTCGGGCTGGAACTGAACATGCAAAATGCTATATGAGGACTTCCAACAGAATGGGCGTACAGAAATAGCCGACGAATTGCTGCAATATTTGGACAATGGCAGCAAAGTCAACTCAACCGACACTGTACACGCCCTGAACTTCAAGAAGTCAGCCGGAAAGCATGGAGCCTTCTAAAATTACTAGGTGGAACTCTATAAAACCGTCAAGCAAAGCATCAGGTTACTCCAGACCAAATAGCAAGCCGACTCGCCAATTTGTCTAGAGGGAGCGCCGATAAAGCTCACACTCGGAAAGTGAAAAAACAATTGACCCACCTAAAAGGATTTTATTCTGCCCCAACAAATTTCTCATCCCCCGTCACCTAAATAGAAGAGGTAAGGGCCATCAAACAATCGAAGAATGGGAGGCCCCGGGATTTGACGAAGTTTCACCCGGAGTTCTTACTCACTGCGGAAAAAACACCAAAAAACTGGCTGTCCCACTTCTTCACCAATATATTACAACAAGACGTTATCCTGCCGAAATTTAAACGGGCAGAGATCATAGCCATCCCAAAGCCTGGTAAAGGTCTTGACACTCTAAAGAATTTTAGACCTATTTCACTCCTAAGCACTACCTACAAGCTATTTGAAAGGATTATCTATAATAGAACTAGTTCGATTATTTTTGAAAACTTCCCGGTCGAACAGGCGGGTTTCAGACCTGCAAGAAACTGTGAAGACCAGGTCCTGGCTTTGGCAACCCATATAGAATCAGGAATCGAGAGTCGCCTGAAGACTGGTGCAGTATTTGTCAACCTTATCACAGCCTACGACACGGTGTCGCGATAGGATGTGGTGTACAAATTGCTGAACATCCTAAAGTGTACAAAAATTACTAGTTTCATCAAACTATGTTAGCCAAACGAACTTTTCAGGTCGTCTCAGATAATAAGATGAGCAAAACAAGAAGACTGAATAACAGTCAACCTCAAGGCGCAGTTCTCACCCCACTCTTTTTTAATGTATGTATATCCCAAATTCCTCAAACCAAATCCAGACAATTCTCCTACGCTGTCGACCTGGTGCTATTAAAACAATACTGCAACCTTCAGCAAATGGAAGGCAGTATAACAGCGGAACTTTGAGTGCCTACTTTAAGAAATGGCGTCTTGTAGCTAGCTCCAGTAAGGCTGAAACCAGCGTCTTTCATCTAAACAACTGGGCGACGTATCTTTCGCTTGACGTTCTTCTTGGTGGCATCCCCCTTCGACCCAACCCTTCAAAATATTTGGGCATTACAATGAATCGCACCTTCTCATTCAATAAATATCTGACCAACCTTGCAGCAAAATTAAGAACCGAAAATAGTATCCTGCGAAAGTTAATTCTAACCCCTTCATTCTTCGAATCTCGGCACTAAGCCTTGTGTATTCCGCAGCTGAGTACTGTTCATCGGTCTGGAAACAAATCGACATAGTTTTGAACCAGACAATGCGGATAATCAGGTTCACTCCACTGTACTGGCTGCCCGTTATGAGTAATACCGAACCACCTAAGATAAGACGATGTAATAGCCTAATTGCTGAATGCAGCAAGATTCGTCATAAATTGGACCTTTTTATCCACGACGACATGGCTGCCCAATACATGACACTTAAATGGTGAAGACCAAGCGAAAAAAACTGTAAAACAGCTTATATCCAACAACTTTATTGGGATAGAAGTTTGGAGATCAGAGCAGATAGCCTCAGTCTCACTGGAATGGAACTCACTATATGACAAGCAACAAGGACTTGAACTACCCTGCAAGACATGTACAGCTCTCAACAGAGTTAGATCTGGCCGTGATAGATCTGCTTCATTTCTTCACAAGGGGGGAATAAAAGAGTCACCGAGCTGCGATTGTGGCGAGGAAGAACAAACTATCCGACATGTGACCTTTGACTGCCCACTTCGAGCCTTCAGGGGATCGCCGAAAGCCATTATAGACATTTCAAACGAAGCATTACACTGACTGCGCTATGTCGACTGTAATTGGACTTTTAAAAGCAAATTTTATCAGTGAGAATGTGCTGTAATTTTTTAAAAAATCGAACATTTACATTATGTATTCTGCATTTTTAAGAACGAAAATAAATTTACCTCGGAAACGCTCAAGATTTTCGTGGCGTCTTGAATGACATCACGCCACCCGAAACAAAACAAAACAGTCGTGTATGTATTTGGCAGATGTTAGTTTTCTTTAATTAAAATTGAATTTCTCGTATTATAAGTACTGTGCAGTGCCCCAGTGTAAAAGCACAACAATAAAAACGCCAAACAAGTTATTTACATATGTTCCAAACAACGAACAAATATGGAAATAGCTGTTAAAACTTGCAAGGAGGTAGGATGCTCATAGTTTATCTGCAGATTCAAAACTCTATTTTTGTGAAGATCATTTTGATGTAAGTGTTTGTGCACTATATATTTCTAAATCTAAAGTAAAACTGATGAATTTAGAAGAACTACTATTTTTCAAGTATTGATAACATAATTAGGTATGAGTTGAGGTTATTTTGGTTTAATGATTTAAAATCTTTCTTTAGTGTTACGTTTAATATAATAAACACAGTCTGACAGCACTATCTTTACTGTGGTGCCACAATCTGATGATATATTCTTATGTAGTTCGATGAAACAAATCGAAGATAAAGAATAAAAAATTTTAGTATCTTTCTTGGTTCTCAAGATATCTTAACTGAAAGGTCAGGTGGATAGCTTAGAGCAGAATGTAAACTGGCAGTGCCATAGCTTTAAAATTTGTCACACTTGTTTTTGAGGATCTACTTTTCTAGAAAAGTGTATATGAAAGCAAAAAGACATGATGCTACAGAAAAATTACGTACAGCACAGAATTAATAGTACCGAACAACCATATCCAATGTCATTATTCACGCCAAAGGTAGTACCACATCACGTTTCGTTCAAGATATCTCGTGAACGAAGCGATATATCAAAAAAGTTAGTCATTTCCATATGAAGGTCTTGAGGGCCTGAAATGAGCTATTTAGCACCTGCTTATACTTCGCAAATGTAACCTCAAAACCAATATCACTTAAATTACAAAACGTATGTCTAAGCACTAAGTTATTGTTTACGAAACTGAAGTAATGCTATTTAAGCTTGTAATGTATATTTGACACTTGTGTATACTTACATCGACGTTTTAACATTGTGGAATTCCGACTAGCAAACGTTGATGTGTAACGCGAAAAAACTGTCAAGTGTTACGGCGCCAACTTCGGAAAAATGGTTACTGTTTGCTTTGATAAATCCTTTTTCCGTAGTTAATTACACTTGTCTTTTAGCATATAACTGAGAACAACTGCATTAACGTGACAAAAGTTGCTACACACGAATAATTTACTAAGTAACGTGTTCTTTTCCACAAAAATTTCAACAAAAACTTTGGCGTTTCGGGTGGTGTGACGTAATGCTAAATGCCGGATTTTGTAGAATTTATTTTCTAAAAATAATAATAATCTTTATCTTTTATAGTAAATAATTTTGTTTCTTATTATCTCCTTAGCATGATTAAAAACTGCTAAGCGTTCGATTTGTTCTTAGTAGATTCTTAAATGTAAATTTTATTAGTGTGGGCGTACTGATATAATTACATGTAATGTATTACTGTGCATGTGCTATGGGCATAAGATAAATAAATAAATAAAATGCAGCGGTCCGCAATCTGGCCAACTTTTTTTGCTGCAAAAACTACTCTGATGGAAAAGAGGAATTATTCTTCGACCTCGAAGAAGCTACTATTGTAATGTTGTTATTGTTATGGCTTTACGCCTCGTCTAGATCGAAGTTATCGGAGGCGGGAAGGGACTGGAGGCAAGAAATGGAAAGGAATTTCCCCATTTCATTTTCAAGGATACATCCCAGCGTTTGCTTGGAATGATTTGGAGAAACCAAGGAAAACCAAAATCTGGATGGCCTGATGGGGTTTCGAACCCACATCCTCCGACATATAAGGCCAAAGAGGTAACGCTCACCTATCACGGTCGGTGCGGAAACTGCTCCTATTGCATTTGATGAATGAGGCACAATACAAGACGAAACCAGTATCATCCTTACAGAAAAGAGATTGATTTATGAGAAATTTTTTACTTATTATGAACTTACTATGACTTTATTTTGACTTATTGTTGACCGTGTAAATAAACTTAGTGCCATAACATTATGTTTTCATTTCTACAACCAATTTTTCCGATTGGTATAAAAATATAAGTAGAGCGGTTTGGTGGCTCAGTGTATAAAAAGTCCGACTAGATATCCTCAGGTCCCCGGTTCGAATCGTGGTCTCGACTGGGATTTTCAGGAGCCCTTAACCCGACCTTTACCCCCGGCTCAGCTTGCTGTGTAGTGCGAATTACGCCAGAATTGTTAGACTACGTGATTCGAATTTCACGTTTAGTTGTAGGTCCCCTATACCCGTTAGGATTACCGGGTTATGTTAAATAGCTGCGACAAGGGGCGCATTGCTCGGAGAATCGTAAACCCTGTTACCTGGGTTCGAAACAATACATTGGGATCTCCGGGCTAATAATGCCATATGATGATTTGATTTGACCATCAGTAATCAAGGCACAATATGTATATACACTATGTCGTACAGAAATATATATATTCAGGAGTTCCAGATCATTTAGAGTAGAGGTGGCGCGAACACATGTCATGAGGAGCGCAGGGTGCTATGCAGCTACATCGCTCGTGTGGACGATGCCCTAGCTATACTCCGTGGCAAGTTCTACATCTCCTCTTGGAGCTGGAAACCTTTATTCTAACATCACATACTCAGTGAGTTTCCTCTGACATGTCATTGTAAGTACTTAAAAGTAGGCATTTACCTTATCTACTATATAATTTCGTAAGCTCATTCATTTACTCGCCTCGATAGCTATTGGCTGGAGAACAGTGTCACGTGTCAGCCTTCGCTCGCAAAACAGCGACCAGAGACATCATTAAAAGAAATTCGTGGTTATGTCCACAATTTAATAGCTAAGCATATGCTACCAAATTAATTGCCATAATACATTCATTAAGTTTGCTTTTCGTAGCATTTTATAGTTTAAAAAATATCGATAAACTTTACATCTGAAAAACGTGGATTTCTTTTCTAATAAAACCAACATAAAAAAAAATTAAATTACTCATGGTCTCTGTTGTAAGCATGAATGGCAATTGTCATTGCGGCTAAGGATAAATTTCAATTTAATTAAAACTTTCACTAATGTTGTTGCTTGACGAAGTTTATGCATTACAGTTTATTTGCTTTCCAGATATTTTCCTCACAACTTTCGTTAATGTTCTTTCAACATGTTCGCTGTATGTGAGTTATTAGGTTATTTTAAGTGGACATCAGACCAAATAATTTACCGAATTAACTATTCTGGCTATTCATTGCTCAACTGTTTAATAATATGGAATGTGTATTAAGTTCTCTGGCCGTTACAGATGCTATGACCAATCAATCGAGTATTTGCTCAGTCCCAATTAAAAAAAAAAAAAAAAAACCTGATGCTTTTGAAGCAAACAGGAATTTTTTAAATTTTGCAGAGCGAACTTTAAGGGTCAAATACAAGTCAAGTTTCTATTTAAGCAATTATACGATTGCGTTATCGTCCCTGTTCGTGTTTAATACCTACCTCTATTATTGCTTCTGAGTTCTTCAAGCTCAAGAGATTTTATTCACTCTGAAACACAGGTCAGGTTTATATTTGGTCAAGTCAGGTCAACCTGTCATAATCTTTCATCCTAAAAACTGTAACTATTCTAGACCCGTCACAATACGCAAAAAAAACGGTCACAGGCTTACACTAGTTAATAATAAAATCGTAGTTGGTGAGGGGAACGTGGGAAGAATTCTTTCTACTGAATGAGGGCTTAGTACAAAATACGTTGGGAGTCCTTAATTTAGAGCGTAAAAGTAGGTGGAAACCCAACTTTTAGGAAAAATGAGAAACTTTGCTGATTTTAGAAAAACTGAAGCTCGATTAGTTTTTGGTTTGGAAAAACTTTGTGTTATAAACGTAGAAGGAAATTTCATCCTCTTTTAAATTGGAAATAAAGTATTTCTTGCTAAGACTCATCAATCCAAAAAACTGAAAAAAATACCAAAACTTGGAGACTTTTTTGGCCATAGTTCCGAGGGTATTGGAAGTCGAAAATTTGTTTTATGAATACTCTCACTAATATATACAACATAAAAAAATCTTCTGCGAGATATAATGTTCGCGAGCCCCCCACCCCTTTTTTTGACGATACCGTTACTGGAATACTCCGCATCCGAAATACATTTTCGCTTGAGTTTGCTCATATTTTCTCGTGATTTAGGCACTATTCGTTTCCTACTCCATGATATTTTTTTTATTCAATTGCATGTAGTTTTTTACAGAATTTTTCAAAATTTTATGTTATACTGTAACTACGACGTTTATCTCCAATTTATATTGCTAAAACTCACCAAACCTCTGTTACAAAATCAGCAAACTTCTTTGTTGAAAGTCCCGCACGTACTAAAGTCGTCAATTTAGGCCTTCATGCGAAATGGCGAAATGATGTCAGTAGCGACCGGAAATAGTTGAGAGAACTTCGAAAGCTGTGATAGAAATCTGCTCCCCCTGAAAATCTATACTGTTATAAACTGAAAGCAAGCTGTGTGAGTCTGCGAGGTATGAAACGGTATCACGATAAACTACCGCATTGATTTGGATGGTGTTTTCAAATTTTTAAAGCTAATGATCCCGATCAAAATATGCGGAAACAGCTAATGATTTTATACACACCGAGGGACTGTGCGAGTAAATGAAATCATTTCTAGACGGAACAAATATGACCAGAGGTAAGTCCGCATTCCGCGAAACAACGACCAAAAGCATATTAATACCTTTTCCATTATGTTTAATATTTTGACTTTGGTTTAGTTTATCAGATTTCTGGAAAGCATTAAATAAAGGGAATACCTGAATGAATCTCAGTAGGCATAATTAATATTTATATGTACTTGAAGAGATCTGACCTAAACTCTGGATCGTGTATATATTGTTTTCTGTCTTTGGTTAGTTACTTAACAGGTTTTGTGAATTGTGGTAAATTCAAAAAACGGAATACGTTAATAAAACAGATTAATACATTAATAAGCACAATAAAAATGTGATATTTAATTTGCAGTATATAACTTGTGCTCAATATCTATATTAAATTGTTTTGATCCATATCATGGTGGCTTTATGATAACCGTGGCACCGCGATTTGTTGATGGATTCTTATGTAACGAGAGAGATCCAAAGTGAAGAATATTTATATATATATCTGATTTAGTCCTCGAGATATTGAATGTGATAAATTAGTTATACGTATAGTTACTTAATTGCTTTGGTAACGTTGTTTCTAGTACAGACCGCATTTCAACCTAACCACAACCGCTAGCAACTACTTCATAGATGCACTTCAAAAAATCTAACCAAACTGTGGTATTAATTTAACATAAATATAAGTATGTAAGTCTTGGTGGAAATATAAAACACACATTACGCCGAAAAACATGTTTTCTTTCTTATATGAACAATCCATCGGCAATAGTAATTTCCGTTGGCACTAATTAGCGCGGCGCAGTCCTATTCGTGAGTAATGGCTGATTGCTCTTGGCCACTTTAAGCGATGAATTTGTTTGCATGTTAAGTTGAAATGCAGCCTGGACACTGTAAAACTTAAGGGCATGAAAGTAGGGTATCCGAAATATTATAGCCTATGGTTAAGTTTTATAGTGTTCAGATTGCATTTCAACTTAACTAGCCAACACATTCAACCAATAGCGACAACGATAATTACTATTACTAATTCAGTTTATGGACAGTTCCAACAATATATACATATATTTCTTGTAGTAATTTCTACTCTTCATTCTTACCAAAATAAAGTCTATATTTGTGGGTGTTTATTGATGTGTCTACCCATACTTCACAACGAAGGTACGTAATCTGAATGGATAGGTGCTATAGATTGTGTTTTTGTCCTTTTTTGCGTGTGTGTTATAATAAGAAAACGTTTCTATTTACCATCTTTAAATAGATCTTTTCTGAAGCCTTCAACTACAAGGAATTATGATTGTTTTTGCCACTCCATGACAATATTTGATACTGGAAAAAAAGTATGAATATTTCTATACACACCAAGAAACACACGCGCAAATCAGCAGGCAAACGCTAGCTGATATCTAAATTTTTAGACTTCGTCAGCTGGTTTAGGAGTTGTAGCAATTTCGAAGTACACTAGTTTCGCAATGGACGTTTACGCTTGAATGCACCCCAATCGTACAGTAATCTCGTGTGCACGTAATGACCTGTTGATGGGATTTCTTACCGGCTGCTCAATCCGTCCCTATTGTAGCCGCCAAACCTACCCCGACAGACCTATCGGATATAGGAAACTTCATTTTAATATGGAATTCGAAACACAGGAAGCTATGCCAAAGGTTTAAGATCTGATTAAGGATCTTTATATATCCCAGCCAAGACCAGGGTCGGCGTTAGGGAGGGGTAACCAGGGCAAAAGTACCCCGGGCCCGAACCCCCAGAAGGGGGCCCGACGGTTAAGGGTACCTAGCAAAACGGAAATCAAACGCAAGTTTTACCGCTAATAACCTCGATGTTGACGTGCCGTAAAGCCCCCACCCCTCAATATTTAAAACCAGGGCCTATGATATTGAACGTTCTTGTATTACATTTTTTTTAACTTTATAGGAAAAAAAAACAAAGATTAAAGTAATTTTTTTCAGAGGGTGGGGGGCTTAGAACGTATACTCGGGGCCCGAGAATCCTAGCACCAGCCCTGGCCAAGACTGGAATTCGAACCCAGGACCTTTCGTTCTCTTGGTAGACGCCTTTATCACTGAGCCGCTCTTTGAAATGTTCATAGTATTCACGTCCACAGCAGATCTAGCCATCCGACATGTGATCCAGTGACTATCCGACCTAATAAAATAATAAATTCATCTTTATTAGAGGGTCACTGTCTAATTCGCCGATCTGTCCTGGTTATGAAAAAGATCTTATATAGACATAAATATACCGTTTCTAGGTGATATTTGTGTCGATTGACTACCTGTCATACGGAGTTGATGCAATTTTGTGCCCTCTGTATCAACAGGCAGGACAAATGTTGTTTTGTATCCAAGCAAGGGTATATGTCAAAGAATTTTTTAAAAGGGATTGTTTTTGTTAGACCTGTAAAATGTTAAAATTATGGGAGAGCCTAAGGAATAAAGTCCTAACACACAAATGAGAGCAGTTAATACAGGCTAACCGCGGTAGAGGTCCCTACTAAAAATTCTTCGGTTGTCCTGCTAGATCAGTTATGCCATGTTCAACGTTTCGACAGCTACCTTCGCTTTCTTCATCAGGTAAAATGGCAGGTCAAAGTGGTTACTGCGACTATACATCACCGACATTGACACCATACAAGAATTTTTAGCAGCTGTACGCTGGCTGGGAAAGACTGAATTCTCAACCGATAGAGGCTGCCAGTTTTTCATGAGTTTATTTTCTGTCTACGTGAATATGGCGTTAATAAAAAAGGGAAAATGACAGAATTTAAGGGGACTGAAACCAGACATTACTATAT
This sequence comes from Vandiemenella viatica, assembly GCA_031002005.1. Lineage (NCBI taxonomy): Eukaryota > Metazoa > Arthropoda > Insecta > Orthoptera > Morabidae > Vandiemenella > Vandiemenella viatica. The sequence continues at coordinate 210,965,436 of JARYHS010008074.1, read as the reverse complement.
ATGCCCGAACAGCATAACCCGGTATTTCTAGAACTACAACGTCAATTAGACTTTCAGGGCAAAATGTAGCATCAGTGCACCATGAACTGGAAAGCAAGCAAAACATTTAACAGCAAATAACTTTATGTTCGTAAAATAAAGGCGAGGAACGAAACAGAGGACATTCAGCAGATATACAAGAGCATCAGAGTAATACATACTGTCTGTTGCAATATACTGTGATGGATGACCTGAATCATGTTAACACCACGTAACGAGTAAATTCAGTTACAGTTTAGTAGTGGATGTTCGTAACCTGAAGATGCTGCGATCCAGGCAGTCAGTCCTTGCTGGTCAGAAAGCGGCGTAACAATAAGAATCTAAGACGATAGTGTCAACTAAGAATTTTGTCTAGCACCAAGCAGCTACAGTGAAGTGTAACTACTAAACATCATGTTCCCCGCAGTGCCAGGATTATATGAATAGTTCTCAGACTCAGTAACAGTTGAAGAAATATCGACAATTTCAAAACATAACATTTGACGAAGATTAATTGATGTCACAGATAGAAGTTTATTCTAATTTTTGGTGAATGCATTTTTAATTACAGCATTGAATGAATAACAAATAATCCAGAATTATAACTTTTCAGACCACAAAGGTTAGCAAAAACAAGGCAGCCACTTTTATATAATCACAAAATACTGCACGACTCACGCTGGAAGTTTAAAATTCAAGGCGAAATCCGTGGTTTTTTTTTCAGTTTGTCCGACTATTTAGTACGGAAGTAGTTGTGTATTACTAATCGGAAACGTGTCTGTGTAGTTAACAGTAGTACCATATTCAGAAGGGCAAAATGTAAAGTAGTTATATGCAAATTGATAATGATATGAATTACTGATGTGGCAGTAAAAAATAATGAGAGTATTTAATGCAGCACAGAGAGGAAAAGAGTATTTAACATAGGATTTAAGGGAGAGCAGTTTAGCGGCAGCCATAAGTCAAGAGGAGAGATCAGTCAAACGATTGGTCCCTCAGTCTGTCGCCTCTAACAGCGTTACCTCGAAGCCATCTCCAGAAGAATAAATTATGGACCCCTACATGTGGAAGGCAAACTCCTCTTGAGACCTCTTACAAATTTCCATGAGTAGTAGATGTTAGTGACTTGCTAAGAATCAACGCATAATGTTGCTAATACCAACAGTATTTGAACTGAAGAAGAAAGACACGATTGGAGGTTACAGTTTAGGACCCGTCAACGTGGTAGCTATGAAAAACCCGTCAAGGACAGAATGACTGGTTTCAACTTTCTGCAGTATAGCTGCTCACATCGATTCTGTGCTTTGGTAGGCGAAGAACTGCTGCCACCTGGAGGTAATAATGTATTCGACAGAGTCGCAACCACCTCTTCTGAAAAATAAATAGCAATAAGAAAGCTATACAATTTTTTCTCCCTCTTTAATGACAATTTTGGACCACATTATCTCTCTATGATTTCTGAGTATTAGATTAAATGTAAATAGCTTTTATACCGTGTAAGTTTTTAATATAACTCCTGATTATAAATAATAGCGTATTTATGCGAACATTTACCGTGTAATATGTGAAGCTGTAGTAATATTACTACGTTGATCAATAAATTGTAAAGCTACATTTGAATAAATAAGTGAAAATAAAAGCTTAAATAAATAATTTAATTTATACCCAGTCATTACCCAGTGATTTCATATATTATAATGATTACGAATGCACTCAATCTTAGGTGAAGTATTAGTTTAATGTACAAAACGAAGATTACTGGGTACTAAAATTAGCAGTCCAAGTTGCAAACAAATCGTGAAGCGGAAACGCATCCGAGAGCGTGTTACAGCGGCCATCCATAATAGATGTCTCCAGTGTCATAGAACGAGAGTCATCGGACCGTACTCATCACAACAGTGATTAATTCACTACTGTTATTAATTATGATGAAGCTTATGCTCCGCTAACAATTTTCTTAAACATTATGCCCATTTTCACTTTTAGTTCCTTTACTTTTACACTTTTTTAAATAATTTCTATTGATACTCTATTATGTTACCTAACTCCCTTACCTACAAACGAAAGAATTCCAATCAGTTGCTAATTTATGCTCTGTAAACCACTACTCTCAATTCTTCGTTTAATATCCATCCGCACTCTATCATACATACCCACAACTTTCTTCGACCCTCTCTTACCTTCGGATGACTCCAAACTAAACTCCGTTAACATTTAAATTGTGTTTCACTGTAATATTCATACAAAACTCTGTCTGCCCAGGTTCGTACCCCTTTCAACTTCTGTATCTGATATTTTTAATGTCGGTCCAATACCGCCTCCTCGTGTTCAAGCGTAGTCCTGATAATTTTTCATACCCTATTTCCCTTGCACACCCTCTTCACAGACGCAGGTACTGCTTTCGCAATGCGTCTTGACCAAGTAAGCTTATTACCGAATAATCTGTTCCACCCCTACGTCGCTATATAACGCTTTATTTTCCTTGACTCTTTGGTTCCTACTGTTTAAGAATTTCTCCACTCAGCGAGAAATGTTTTAATTCATCCTAATGATTTTAACTATATTCGTCACATTTCTAGCGGTCACTGTGCCTTGAAGAAAGCCGGTGCCATACCAAAACCCGTTAAGAGTTTAAATCGAAATCCGACTTTCCTTGAGATTCATTCACAAGGCGTTTAACGAGACACGTGATGCCGCAAGGCAAGCCCAGTTAAACAACTTATGGAAATTCCAATAGTATGAAATTCTGTTATATGCACACATGTCTGGAAACCCCTCATAACAAAATAGGGCAATGATCTCAATTTGTTTCCTGTCGCACCTGCGCGAAGAGGCCCATTGTGGCGGCGACGATGACGGCCGCTCCCTTGTCTCGGGCCGCCTGCGAGTAGCGCAGCTGGTCCTTGAGCGTGCCCTCCGTGATGACGACGACCCTGAAGCGGCCGAGGAACTCGTCGGACAGTGGTCCCTTACAGATACGCGTCGTCACGTACGGGTTGAGCTCGGCGATGCGTCTGACGCAGGCTTCGGCGCGCTCTTTGCCCACGTCCTCCTCGGTGAGGAAAAACTGAGAGCCCAGGTCGGCCATGGTGCAGCGGTAGCTGTCGTGCAGCGTCAGAGAGCGGACTCCGGCCAGTGCCAGGTTCTTGGCCACCTCGACACCGAGCCCGCGGACGCCGATCACCAGCACGTCACAGGCGGCCAGGTGGCGCATCGCGTCGTGGCCTAGCACGTACAGCTGGCGCGAGTACAGGCCTTCGTCGATATCGGTCGCATCGGTGGCCTGCGCACACAGTAAGGGTAACAAACGTAACAGGAATGCTTCGGATGAATTACATGCATAAATTCAGTGTATGGCATCTACCGGAAATAACGACACACACCATGTGGTGCCGAGAACAGTAACGACAAACTGAATAATCCCCTCCGGATGCACATGACATCTGCTAATCTATACTTATAAAACGCAAGTTTTGGTCATCCATCAAGTAATCTTTCACGCCATGACGTCACGCTATGGCGTCACGCTTATTGCCTTCGGACTAGAGATGTCGTTCGAGGTAATGCTTAATATTTAATAAATAATAACACTTCTGAGCATCCGCGAATAAATTAACTGACAGAAAACTGAAAGAAAAGTGTATATTGCGTTTAAATCGACATGTCAATCATTAAATTCTTATATTTACGTAATATTCGTTTGATATATAGAAGTATCCTTGTATTTTTTGTCCATAGATATGTAAGGATAAGGCTTTAATTTTCGAGCATCAATATTAGTTAAATTTTTGATTAGATTATTATTTAGCATGGGTCAGAATTCAATCTGGCATTTGATGTTACAACAGAAGGCATGAATAGTTTAGTTTTTTTTTTTCAAAATAATTTAAACTGTTTCCTATTATTGAAATCATTAATTCGTTTGAATGGAAATGGTTGCACACTGATCGCGATCTGTGCAGCCTAGACTACAATTAAAACAAATATTACGTGGCATAATGTAAGTTTATAAGAATTATTTTAATTTCCTTTGCATTCACTGGGCAACATTATTAAGGCTATAATTTCAGTAACATGTAACTGTATAAGCCATTCAAACGTTGTAATATCGATCTCAATCACGGATAACAAACAAGACCCATGAAGATTTTTGAACCAATTTATACCGCCGATCCATTATTTATTGCCACTAAAATTGAATACAGTCCATGTATTAATATGCCTGACATTGAAGTACTGTATTGTTTTCCTAAAGGCAAGTTTAGAGTAGTATGTGGTTAGGTTGAAATACAACCTGGACCAGGATGAAAATGGAAACCTTTTGTTGCAAAGCAAGGTACAAGGAATTACATTGAATTTTATTTTATAACAATTCTATTTAGTTAAGCAATTGCTGGGAAAGGAATTGCCAGAACAAAGAAAGAAAAGTATTTATTTTAATTATCAGTTGCTTTTTTCACTGAAATAATTACTTGGTTTGAATGAAAAAAGTTCCGATTTGATCGCGATCTACGCTTCCAAAACCGCAATTAAAACTAATATTACGTGGCATAACGTAAGTTGTTAAGATTTATTTTTAGCATCCTTCGTTTTCATTGGGGGTCATTATTTCAGCCGCATGTAAGCTCTGTCAGCCGTTAAAACATCGATGTTCATCATAGATAATAAGAAACAAAGGAGTAAGAACCCGTGAAGATTTTGGATCAAGGGATTTTTTTTTTTACTTATGGCTTTACGCCTATTCGACGTCGAGGTCATTAGAGGCGGGATGGGACTGAGGACAAGGAACGGAAAGGAATTCGGCCATGGCATTTTTGAAGGAAGCATCCCGGCATTCGCCTGGAGTGATATGGGGAAACCATGGAAAACCCAAATCTTGATGCCCGGACAGGAATTCGAACCGGCGTCCTCCCAAATGCGAGGCCAAAGCGTTAGCCACTGACCCACCACGCTCGGTGATTAAGTTTTTATCGCGATTCATGATGACATTCGCATGCGATACCGGGAATGTATTAATTCACATGTGTTTGAAGCGTTTCTTTTCTAGCGGCAATATTAGCTGAGATTGTGGTAAGGCTGAAATGCAACCTGGGTCAAGTTGACAACTGAAGTTTTTTGCTACAGCACAAGGGACGAGAAATTACAATGAGCTTTATTTTATAACAATTCTATTTAGTTAAGCAACTGCAGAGAAATAAATCACCATAACACCCCGTTAAACATGTCACTTTTGACGCACTTTGAGGCTAGTGTGCCTATATAAAACGCTATTCTTGGTCACGATGTACCCATGTCTGTCACACTCGGATGTCGCGCTTCCCACCTCCGCTGCCCAACCAATATCGATCGGAGATGTTTGATGTTATGCGCTTTATTTAATAACAGTTCTATTTTGCTGAGCATCCACGAGTAAATGAGCTGCCAGCATATTAAAATAAAACTCTGTAGTTTATAAAAATCGACATATTTATTATTACTTGCTTTTTCTTGATTAAAATTCGTTCAGTGTAGGTTTTTATTATATTCTCTGAACAGCGATACTGTTGTTACAGTAAGCTAAGAAATATCTTCATACATCATTTTCAAGATTATGAGCGTTATTTGACCGATATTATACTTAGTTAGCGAAGAAACAAATTGCTAAAATACTGCATTTGGCGCGTCATTTTGACGGGCTTACAAGATGTTTATATTCGAAGAAGATTTTTTAACTCACTGTTATAACATACTCGAAGAAATGAATTGCCGAAAACCTGAAATAAAAGTATGTACTGCGTTTAAATTAATACATTAATTATTAGTTGCTTTTGTTACTGACGTCACTATATCAGACACGTGTAAATATTTCCAGTGTGTCAAATTTAGATCACAATATAGTGAAAATATTCATAAACGAATAATAGAAGATATGAATTTTGAACAACAATCTTAGTAGAAGTTGTGGTAATCGCGAAATACAACGACGTCCATACGGATGGAAGTAATTCTGTATTTATCGTGCAGAATGAGACCTGGACCAGGAAAAAAACCAAAATCACGCGCTAGCATAAGGTTTTAATTTAATTGGTTCCCTAATTTTGAAATCACTAATTCAGTACAAGTTCTATCTGTATTGCGATGTAAACTACAAACGAAATATTTACAAATTATAAAATAAGAACTTGAGGATTCTTTTATTTACTCGATCGCAATCAATTGTCAGAACATTCCCTTCACCCGTCATTTTTGACGGACGGGCTTAGAGGCTATTTGACATAAAACAAAAGAGACAATTTTGCCTATAACTGATGACGCCAATAAGCGGGAAGCGATAATTTCAAACGATCTCCGTTCAGGAGCAACTCTTCCAATTAATTGTAGTGTATATTATATATATTTAACGAAGTATGATAATTCTATGCTGATGAGAGACTCCTTTTAATGTAACACTGGCACAACTATGAAAAGAGAAGATATTCCGAAATGGGATGTTTAAAATAACTGTGAATCATTTTTCGTATTGGAGTTAGATCTCTGGATAGACGACGATCTGTCCCTGACTTTATACAATTATCAAGGCAACGTAACTCAGGCATCCTATGTAATTACTTCAGTATATAAACAGCGGGGTAATGACTTTATTTTCACGCCTCCAAAAAATTCCAGAAAAATAAGTTTATCGTAGGTGACTTCAGAAATTACAGCACATCTTGGAAATATGACATGTCAGACGCTAATGGAAAACATGTTAAGGAATGGACTGAAGAAAATATTTTAGTGCTCATTAACAATGGTGTTTTGCATTTCTTAGTTGACAGTAAAATATGAAAATCTGGTTACAGCCCTGAGAACTGCTATGCAAGTTTCGCATCTTGGAAACAACGCAAGAAAATTGTGTATAATGCAGGTGGGAGAAAAAGTAACTTTCAGGAGGAGATTTAACTTCAAATATGATGCAACTGAAAAACGTTTTCTGAATAATGTGGAGCCACTATCAGAAACAATAACCCTTAATCAGACAACTGTGATCCTTTCGTAGAACGTATCAAAAAGTTTCCTAAAAACAAATACCAACATGATGCATACAGTATAATATAATTTGCTTACGGGATTAATGCTGCGTTGAAATACTCCTTCTTCTTCCCGACGTTTCGACCAGGACTTAGGTCTTCATCAGGGGCCGTCTACCGAATTTGCTACAGACTGTGATCTGCTGAAGACTGGCGTGCTGGTCGTTTACGTATTTGTACTGTCGATTGTTTGACAATATCGATTACCCTGAGATATGCTTTTTACGATCTAATATCTGTTGTACTGTCCGATTATGAACACTTGTTCACAGTCATATCTTTGATTGTTTACGGTTGCAATCATTGTTTAACGAACTCGTGATTAAAATAATTAAAGTAAGGTAATTTAGACGTGTACAGCTCGTTCGAGCATAGGTACGCGAGGCTTTCCTTTTGACAATCGGAATAGCTACATTAGTACAGCACCAATTACATAAGTTAATTTCCAACCGGCGGCGGTTTCGCTGGTTATCCCCATGTACGGTGGGGACTATGGTGAAGGTGGAATGCGGCCAAACGGCCTAACCAGATGGAGACAGCGAGATACCTTCAGTGATAAGGAATGCAATACAAACTGTGACAATGAATGTAGCAGACGATGAGATACCTATGTGCGTAGAAGAACCTAGATCTACGAAACGCCCTTGCCGGTAGAAAGACGACCAGCAGCAAGCCGGGAAAACGGAGAAAATTCCACGCGTCTCCAAGTTGAAGTCAACTGTTGCAGCCAGATTGGAGGAGATTACTATAACCACGTCATCCAAACACGTATCACCGCCGAATGAAGTGAGTAAAGGGGTACCCACGCCATACCCCACCATACCTGTTAGCAATAGTTACGAAATGTATGACAGCGGTCCGTTTATGATCATAGTGGAAAGTATTGACAAAAATGTGGGTAGACTACATCCAATGGCGCTAGGGAAATTCTGAGGTCGGAAAGTGGGAATTATTTTAACAATATCATTAACATCTAGCCCTCAGGTCAAAACAGGGTTAAAATAGAGCTATCCACAGCGGCGGCAGCCAATGCACTGGTGAAAAGTAGTGTTTTCCGCAGATACAAACTAGAAGCATATATCCCAAGCTACCTGGTCATTAAGCAAGGGATAATTAGGAATATAGAGACTACATTAATAGAGGAAGAGATCTTAGCAGTTATTTGCAGTCCAGTTTAGGTCATTGCAGTAAGAAATATTCTACAGAAATACGGTGGAAAATAGCGCAACCATAAAGAAAGCGCTGCCGGTATGTGCGATCACATTTAAGGCACAAAAAAGGCCTGGGAATGTAAATATTCATGGAGTTCGATGCCCTGTAAAACCGTATGTACCATCTGTTCTCCAGTGCTTCAAATGTTTCCGCTATGGTCACAATAGCAAGCAATGCCGCAGCCAAACTAGCTGCAAACTTTGCGGCGGGAATCACGATAGTAATACTTGCTCCATCTCCTCCCAACTTCTCTGTCTGAATTGCGCAGGCCCCCATACGGCTACTGATAAATCATGCCCGGAGTTTATAAAACAGAAAGAAATAAAATGTAGGATGGCCTATCAATAAATTAGCTACCGGGCAGCATTAGCCTCATTCGATAACAGGCTATACGCAAGTGCTGCGACAGCCCCACCACCTGACACCAGAGATGTCTCCCAGTTCCCTACGTTACATAGCAAACAGAGTACGCTCCCTTTTTCACAGGGCACATCTACGGAAATGTAAGACTCCAAGTCATACCAAAGTACAAACCTTGGACAACTCAGACGGGACTTCATAATCCCTTCTGAAAACCACAAGAAAGCTGTCCAACCCCAACAGATACCTACATCGAGGCATAGTGACACATGGAAGAGCTACCAACAACTCCTAATACCAATTCAAATAATAATGGAACCGTTACCACTTAACAGAACTAATATTGTAAATGAATTAGACGATCTTGTGGGCCCGCTGGGCAGAGACTATCTAATAGACACAATTCTCAACTTTATCATTATCCTAATACAGAAAATACAGCCTGGAGGAAGTTCAATACCAATAGATGCCCTAAGAGAAAACATCACCAAGTTGATCAGTAACTCGATAGACAACCGTCCTTAGGACGAAGCCAATAACATGCTTCAGTGGAATATTCGATCCACTCAAACAGAGAAAATCTGCACCACCTCCTACCTCCTCGTATATGAGCATAACATTTCAATCGCAGGCCTAGTAGAGACATGGTTATAACCATCCTCTAACTTCTCGAAACAAGGGTATAACATAATCCGGGCAGACCGGGAAGACGAGTATGGTGGAGTAGCCTTACTGATTTTTTTTTAACTGCTTTACGTCTCTCAACAGCGAGGTCTTTAGAGACGGCAAAGGATGGGGGGCAAGGATGGGAGCAAGGAATGGGAAGGAATTCGGCCATGGGCTTTTGAAGGAAACATCCCGGCATTTGTCTGGAGTGATTTGGGAAACCATGAAAACAACAAATCTGGATGCCCTGACGGGGATTCGAACCGCCGTCCTCCCGAATGCGAGGCGAGAGCCTTACTGATAAAAGAAAACCTTCAGTTTAAGGAAATAAAATTAAATGTACATGTTCCAGAGATCCAGGCCTGTGCGGGAAGTATAAATTTTGATTTTGGAAAAATGACCATATTAGTATGCTATAGACCCCCACATGTCCGCCTCACAAAACGAGAAATCCGACGGATCTTGCTCCAACTTCCTCCCCCAACATTAATAATGGCAGATTTAAACGCCCACCACCAGAACTGGGGGTGCGAATACAACTGCCACCAGGGAAGCGTTCTTACAGAACTGATAGACGAATTGAACTTGGTCTTGTTAAATGACGGATCGGAGACTAGAATACAACGACCAACAGGAAGAAAATCAGTTGTGGATATAACTCTTATCTCTCCGGAATGCGATTGGAAGACATTACTAGACCCCTCGGGCTCCGACCACTATCCTATTTTGATGTCTTCGTCAGTTCAGATAGGAGACAACGCGGCGTTAACTCCTACATATAGATGGAATATAAACAAAGCCAACTAGGGCCAATATAAACAGATAGCTACAGAAAAGTTCAAAATTTCCAGCTAACAGGGGATAACAAAGAAGATTATACAAAATTGGTGACAATATTGAAACAAACGGCCTCAGCATCCATCCCGGAATTCAAGCCAAGGCACCCGCGTCGGGGAATCTGCTCGAGGTGGTGGGACGAAGAGTGCAATCAAGCCATTAGAGATAGGATATTAGCATTGTCGCGTTACAAAAAAAGAACCTTCCAATACCAACTACATCCTCCTCAACAAGACACAAGAAATTACGAAAAGACTGCTGAAGAGGAGAGAAAACTGGGAAAATTTCTGTAATTCATTAAACTCTAAATCCTCGCCAACAGTGATATGGAGCAAGATTAGATCGTTCCAGAACAAGACAAGAAGCCACCATACCCAAATCCCACAGGCCGCCGCCATGAACCTTCTTAGGTCTATAACCCCAGTCTGGTGTAGAGAAGAATCTGCACCCACCCGGGACAGTAATATGAATCACCCCCTTCTAAAACCATTTTCTCTAGAGGAGCTAGAAAACGCGCTTACTAAAACAAACAATTCCAGCCCGGGCCCAGATCATATCCACTACGACATGTTGATCAACCTGCCAAAAAACGGAAAAGCTCTCTACTTGCAGATTATGAACAGTATATGGACATCTAGAACTCATGTTCCATCCCTCAAAACAATAAGAGTAGTGCCAATACTTAAGCCAAACAGATTGGATTCCATAGAGGCAAGGGGACAAACGAAATCTTAGCGCACCTAGTCACCGATATTCAGCTGTGTCATGGTAATAACCAATACCTAACCGCATTGTTCACTGACCTCTCTAAGGCGTACGACAACGTTATTGTTCCTATCCTAAATTAAGGAGATTGAAGCTCCCGGACAGTTTTATAAACAATATGATTGCATTACTCGAGAATAGAATATTGATCATACGAGAGGGGAACAAAACATATGGTCATAGACTGCCGTCCAAAGGATTATCACAAGGCTCCATCCTGTCACCACTACTCTTTAACATTTACTCCAGTGACCTACACGAAATTGCATTACTGAATGTTAAGATCCTTCAGTATGTGGACGACGTATGCATTTATACAAGTTTTCTGTCATTGAAGGCCTGCAAAAGAGCATTAAGTGCTACCACTAACAGATTGGCGACTTGTATGTCGAACAACGGTTTCAACCACTCCCCTGAAAAGTCGTCCGTCATCATATTTACACGACATAGACTACCTCAGACGACAAATATGTCCCTGGGACCTTTTAACTTCCCAGTGCGGAAAACCGTATCATACCTTGGTCTAAAGCTAGACTCCAACCTGAGATGGTCAGTTCATATCCAGCATATACTCAAAAAGGGCGAAGCGGCGATCAACATCATTCGAGCAGTGACAGGTAAAGCTTGGGGTGCAGACATTAAAACTACACTAATGCTGTATCGAGCACTCGTCCGTCCTCATCTCGACTATGTTTTTTGGATCTGCCTCTAAAGTACTACTAAACAAAATCGATAAATGCCATATCGATCGCTCAGACTGTGCACCGGGGCCATGACATCGACACCAAAAACGTACTGTTGGTGGAATGTTTAGAACCGCCCCTACACATCAGTTGGGCACTCCTTAGGCGCAAGTTCATCCTAAGACTACTTGAAATAAAGGATAACCAACTAATTGCAAAAATATCTGCTCTTACAGTTCAGCTCACGAATCGGAGGAACTGGCAACAGAAGGAGGCTCCTCCCCTCACAACTGCCTTCTCGGAGGTAAAACAATACAGTAACATAATCTACAGGTTATGCTTCCTTCCAGTACATTTGCATGAAACTATAAGCGCCATGATGAGACTAGATATTATCCTGGACATAAAACTTATAACGGAAGGTGATAATAACGAAGCTATTTTGAAGAATCACATTGCGAATCTGGCAGGCAATCCCACATGCCTATACATGGATGGCTCTAAATACGAAAACTTGGTGGGTTGCGCCTTTGTGGATCCTGCGAATGAAAAGAGGGGCCTATATCACCTATCAGAAGAAACATCGGTCTACACTGTTGAATTACAACCCATTGTGAAAGCTTTAGAATACGGCCTACAGTTGCGGACAGACCGGCTGGTTATTTTATCAGATTCTCGATCCGTCCTACTGAGATTTTCCAACCTTGCAGCGGACAACGGAAGAAGCTGGTTAATAAACGAGGTCCTACAGTTGGTAGCAAGGCTTAGAGAAAATGGCTCGGAGGTAACATTTATCTGGAATAAAGGTCACGCCGGAATAGAAGGCAATGAATTAGCTGATCGGCTGGCTAAGGCAGCATCACATTACGGCATAAAAATAAAACATATTCCGGGCTCTGACTTGATCCCCCTACTCCGTAATAAAGCTAGAACGGAATGGAACAGAGAGTGGAGATCAAAAGACCTACACAAAGCTAGTCATTATAGACAGATTCACCCAACAATCCCACGGACCCACTGGTACGACAACACGCCAACTACAAGGAAAGTCATATCATTTGTCTCCAGACAGAAATTCAACTACGGTCGCTATCCGAGCCACCTCTACAGGATCAACATGGTCATCTTCCCCATGTGTGAGTGGGATGGCAGAAGCTTTGGGAATATTGGCCACATATTTTTTTGCCTGCAGACGACATTGGGATGAATCATCAATATTAATAGCAGAGTTGCGCAGTCTCGGGGCAGAACTGCCTACCAAGGTGCAGACCCTCCTTCAAAAGAATAAAGCGGAAATATTCAAGTTTGCAGTGAGGAACAACATCGAAATATGACACCTACACGAGCCGAATAAAGAAGTCACCCGGGCGGACCTTGAACAAAACCATATACACTCAACAAAAAACAGATCCTATAACAACGCTGGTCAACAGAATAATCTGAGTGAAACATTTTAATATCTTGCATGTTAAATATTGTATTTTATAAATTAGTATGCAACATATTTTTGTACATATTTTGTATGCCATATATCGATAAATGTAAACGCACTAATAAATTGTAAATCTGACCCTGTACTTAACCAAAGGATAATATGTAGTATTTGATTAGATGTAATCCGCTGGCTGTATGGTACACATCAAATGCCAATAAAAATAAATAAATAAATAAATAAATAAATAAATACACTTACTCTGAACTCTACACTTAAGTCAGATCTAATGCAACCTAATAGAATACGACGTAAAAATAATGCAGACGTTTGGCGAAGTTAGGCAGCATTCGGACGATTGACTAGACGCATATCCTTATCAATGAATCAAACAGACCATATAGAAACCAGGAAACGTAGAGGATGACTTCTAACCAAGTAACTTACCAACTCATAGTAAATAAAATAATTGAAGAGCAAAACGCAAAAGTAATTAGGGATACCTAAAATTAGAAAAACTTTCCGGACACTTCACGAAGAAAAAGTTCAGGGTGTAAACAGCATGCAAAATGTGAATGCCGCTGGTAGTAGCTACCTAAGAACTACTGAACGAATAAAATAATTTGGAACTAGTGCCGAGAACTAGAGACCAAGAGTGTCTTGCATTGGTCTAGCATTCAACCTTACCAAGTTTAGTGAAGATTGCTTCGAAAAGAAACGTCATCTTTCTGCGCAGACAGTATGTATTATAAAATCTATCTTTCTAGAATTTAGTTTCTTTAAGTATTATAACTTCACAAATCTAGTCGAATAAATATTACAAAACGTTATCTTCAAAGACAATTTATGAGAAAGGAAGAACTGGTTGAAACTAGAATTGACTATCTCCAGTAAGCGTATAGCATCAGTTTTGTTCAATACCAATAATAATCAACCAACTCTTTATTAGAAGACATTTTGTCTACACTGACGATCTGACAAAAGAGCAAATTTCGGCTAATTTAGACAAGATTTGGAAAAAAAAACCGCCATGGTCGCCGCGCGCGTCAAGGCGCCACCACACTGGATTGGGGAGATGCAACGGGACCATGTTCGAGTCCAGGTCCCCGCCTACCGCCCGTCCTGATTGCGGTTTCCCGCCATCATCAAGGCGAATGCTCGGGCAGACCCCAATATTCGCCTCATAAACTACACATTTCGCAAACAAATAATACACTTATCGCACACAGAACATAGTTACATGTTTCGCAGACAGATGACAACACAACATTCCCTCCCAGGAGGCGTCAGGGTCAGAGACAAGCCGGCAAAATCCTAATGTTTTCGGCTCACGAAAAGCCGACGCTGCAATAATAGGATACGTGCCAGGAATAAAAAAGTATAAGATTTGAAACGTAGTAGTGTGATTTTAAAACAAATCCATTTCAAAGGTATAGAAGCATCTTCTACGTCAGCACAAACAAGTCGAAACAAAAGCTTCTTATTTTATTTAAGAGAGAAGTATTCTAACACAAAAATATCGTGTAATTTCTAGAAGTTAGTCAGGGCTGTTAAAGAATATAGTATTAAGGCAAGATAGAGTTCGATGCAGGAGCAGCTCCTAAGAAATCTATCCTCGTACCAACGAGAAGCAAACTGTAAAGTTCTAAGAACAGCTTAAGCCATGTATTTAGCAACAAGGGGGCAGTTATATCTCACAATCTTATAATGAATTCTTGTAGAACTCCACGAAACAAATCGAAAATAAAGGATAAATCTCGTTTCTTTTTCGAGCTATAGCGAGTTAAAAATCAGTTAAAGGTGCTTTTGGAGACGTTTCTTCTGGTCCAGGCCGTATTTCAACCTAACAACAACTACATGGAAGAAAATAAAACACCTATAGCACATTTCCGCCGTGTAGATACAGTTGTTTTGATGAAAAAAAAATTCTGGTCCAGGCCGGATCTAACCCTACCCTCCTCACTTTTGAGATACAATATCTCGAGAATTAAGCGAGATATCGATACAAATTATTCTTTATTTTCGATTTGTATCGTCCAGGTAGGTACATACGAATTCATCATCAAATTTGGCTAAGGCGAAATTTTTCTTCTGGTCCAGGCCGCATTTCAAACTAACCACGTCATTTTTTATATAAAATACTCGAAAACTAAGCAAGATATCAAAAAAAAAAGTATATATTGTTTACTTTCAGTTTGTCTCGTCGAGTTACTTAAGAATCCATCATCAAATTGCGGCGCCATGGTTATCGTAGAATCCCCGACAAGAGTATGCCTGCCCTGTCTGAAATAAATCAGTGCAATCATGTTAAAGATATTACCGTAGTCTTTGCCACTCATTGTACCATCACTACAAAGCAATAGGTCTGTGAAACCAGATCTCGGCTGAACATCTGATAAATGTACTTAAAAGTTGAAGAAAGAGTTCGATGAACAACGCGTTCTCTCTGGTGTAAAATAACCCACAAACAGAAACACGAAATAGTTTCCTAAGAAATATCGACATTCAGCCATCTGAATTCTATCCGCCCTAACAATATCATACCCTTTGAATGAGATTAGACTGGAGAACACTCGTCGTTATACACGTTAAATCAAATATTATCGCCTAAGGAGCGTATGTACCAAATTTCAGATCGATAGGACAATTTTTGTAGGTTCCGACGTACTGACGTGTTACCTTTTTGCGAATGGTTTTACTCCTCGTCAAGTCAAAGGACCGGGGGGGGGGGGGGAGGTAGATGAACGGAAAGGAATTCGGCCGTGCCCTATTGAAGGAACCATCCTTGCATTGGAAGTAGTTTACATCGCAATACTCGCCAGTACCATGGTGCTCATGAAATTACTAATACTAATTAATAACTAAATTCCTCGTGCCTTATGTTAGAACAAGAGCATTCTGGTACATGCTGCCTAGCCACAGTCTCAACTGATATTACCTCTACAAGATCAAAGCATGCTGGCACACCTAAACAAATTAAATGCATCGCGAATTACATTTTGTAACGACGTTTGTCTACAACAGGATTCCTAGGTCGCATAGTATAAATTATCACAGTTAATTTCATCATAGACTTTCAATATGAACTGGAACTGGACTAACGCACGGGAAATTACATATTCACTGTATCACGAGGTTAACTTGACTCCTGCATTTGCCTGGAGTGATTACGAGAAACCAAAGAAAATGGAAATCTGGATGGCTGGACGCGTCCTCTCGATTGCGATAATCGAGCTTCAACGCTCACCAACTACGCTCGGTATGGAACCTAATATAAACTTGATTATTTTAAAATCCATCGTGAGGAAAGAGTTCCGGTAATGAATAAATTTTTCCGCTGTATTTCAGCCCTTAGGTACAGAGAATGTATTGCATTCTTTCTCATAAGAATATATTAATGAGAAATATTATATAAACATACAATTAAGTTGATGACAAAAACTAAAAGCATTGCCACAAAGTAAATGATTAATGCCAAAAATTGATGGCTAGACTGTGTGCTAAGATTCAACGTATACGCTGTGTTCACTACGTATTCGCTTGCAGACAAGAACTATTGATTATGTAAAGAATTACTAACATAGGAATCGTTATTTTCTTACCATGTTGTAACGTCTCTAAAATGTTGGTAAATAGTAACATAAACTCTGCCCTTCGCTCACAAATAACATTTCCAATAAAATTTTCAAAGAATAAAAAATTGGGTCTCGGAACGCACACACGTAAGAAAGGTATATAGACAAACCACTGAAATGGTATCTCAGTTTAAACTTTCGCCTGGTAGTTGATAACCAATGGCCCATAATTATAGCTATAACTGAAAAACACACTCAACTGTCAATGAATATGGTAAAGGAAAAGGAACTAGATACATTTTTCTTTTTATATAATTGTATTGAAATTAATTATCCACATGTACTTGTGTTATAAACTAAAAATAGATAATTTCCAGTCACCTTGTGTTAATTTTCTGCGTTGTTGTTTGTTTTACAGCTGAAAACTTTAATCGACTTCGGAATTACAAATTCATAGAATTCGAAAACGATTTGACCTCTTACTGATTAGTGTGTGTGTGTGTGTGTTTTTGATCGCTGATACTCAGTAAGAAATGTCTAATTTACAAGAATTTTTTGCTTTCTTATAAATTATCGACAAAATTTGATACTGGTATTTGAAGAACTAATTTAAACCATTTATTTACGCCATTTAATTTATTCTTCATCCATATCTCTGCTGCTATTCAACTAAATTAGTCGAAATGAAATTAATTTAATTGCAATGGGGCGCCTGCTCCGGTGGCAATTTCCCTGAACACCCATTTTCCCCCTTTCCTTTTCCAGTCTACTTATTCCCGCTTTTAATTTCAGTTTTACATTCTTTTAGCGTGTTTGGTAAATTATTCATCATTTCTCTAGGTAATTAATTCCAATTCCTGACTCCTTTACGCACGAAAGTAAATCTTCCAAAACCCTTATGCCTGATATTGAGTGTTAATTTGTTATAATAATCATCTTTTCCCTTCCATGCACTACTCCTAATTCTTCCACCAAAATCTTTCCATGCCTCATCGCCAATATACGACTTATACACCCCCATGACTCTCTTCACCTCCTCCTGACTTACATGAATCCCATTCTTGCTCCTTCATCATTTCAGTTACTGACTGTGATCTGTGGTAATTATCAGCGACAAATCTAGCAGCCCTCCTTTGCACCCCTTTCAACTCCTGTATTTGGTACCCAAAATGTGGGTCCTATATTACACTACCATATTCAACCAACGGTCTTACCAACGTTTTGTAAGACTTCTCTGCTACATCGCTTTATCACTCTCTCCAACAAGTGAAGAATTTTAAAACCTTTTTTTACTACCTAACCAATGTGTCCTGTCCAGTTGAGTTTGTTATCAAATGTTACGACAAGATATTTATATTTCAAAGCTTCAACAAGCAATTCTTTCCCCACCTTATAATCAAAATGAATCTTTAGTTTTTTACCTGTGAAGCTAATAAGCTGACTGTTCTTCGCATTTATCTTCATCCCATGTTGACCTGCCCCGCTAAATAGCTTGTCAAGATCACCCTACAGCTGTTCAGTCTTCTGCCTTTTCGATCCTTTTATATAGCATTATGTCATTTGCAAACAATCTAACTTGTGATAGTAATCAAACAACACAATCATTCATTAGAATGTCGAATAGCAATAGTCCCAATACGCTACATTGTGGAACTCAAATTTTCACTTTCACTTCATTTTATACTACATTTCCTAATCTAACTATTTGTTTTCTACCTTTCAAGAATTCTTCTGCCCAGTAAATCACTTTTTCATCAACTCCAATAGTTTTTACCTTATTTAGCTCCATTTTATGGTTTACTCTGTCAAAAGCCCTTGAAAGATCTAGTAGGACCTATTACACTATCAGTTTCACCTCCCTTGTCCATTTCATCTGGGGATAAAATCTTCATTAACTAATGACCCATTAAAATGAAAAGTATGTTCAGATTCGTTGGTTAATAACAGATCCGATCATATTTTATAATCTGTGAGCGTGATCGTTCAGAGAACCTGAGCGTGGTGACAAGTTCACGTACTTTGTGAATCACAGTCATCTGTTCTCTCTACAGAAGGCTTCCTTCATCAGCACCGAATCTTTTATATTTCCTATAAATCTTCTAGCTTCTGGATGACGTTGTTTCAAACAATCTTCAATAGTATAATTAATAGGAACTGGCAGGGCCGTAACTATAAACTTGGAGGCCCCGGGGCAAAACTCCATAGTGAGGCCCCTCAATATTTCTTTATTTTTATATGCATGGGGGTTTATTCCAATTTGACGAAAATTTGTTTTTATGTAGGTCCATGCAATGGTAAAAAAACTAGCTACAAAGGGTTCACTAAGCCAAATTTTCGAGTATTTATCTAGCTTATTCAATTAACAAATTATTAAATGGATTATTTTTTATGATACAAGTTTTGTAAATTAAATATTCATTGTGTATGGTTGTAAAAAGTATAAGGTGAATAATAAAAAAGCAAAATACTTAAAAAGAGTTTGTTTATTTAGAATTTATAATATCACACATTAAAAATACTTGTTAAAATATTTGCTACACTGTTGTTAACATAAAAAAAACTTAAAATAATACCTTTTAACAAGATTAAACCAGCGGAATACTTTTAATTGATAATTTAAAATATTACTTTTCTAAATAAAATCTTAAGGTAGATTAAAGATATAGTTGCAATAGATGTAAATTAAGTTAATTAAAATGCATACGTTGCATACGTGGGTACAAAGAATCAATAACTGATGCAGTAGCGTAGATTGAAAATATTAAAGATTAGCTACATTTGATTATTTCTTAAAAATTTGTTTCCTAATTTTCAAAGAAGCGAATTCATCAATTACTGTGTCAGAGTTGATATGTTGAGCTCGATCATTCTCAATTGAAAGAAAAGCTACGCTGCTGAGTCTTACATGAGCCATTGTACTTTTCAAGTAATTTTTGATCAATCTAAGCTTAGAAAAGGACCGTTCAGCCTTGAAACTGTCACAGGAACAGTCAAATACATCATTCAAGCTATGCAAACATCCGGGTAGCATGATGAAACAAACTGTGGTCAACTATTATATCGTACAATTAGCAAATTCCTTAATACTTTTCATTTTTTCCTGTTTGTTTTTTAAACGAATTTTTCACTGGGCATAATTGTGAAGAAAAGCCTGGACTCACATCATCTGGGAACTTACTAACGAAATCAACTGCTTTTGTGTGAATATCACTTCCACTTGCATTGCCAAAAACAATCAGGTTGTATTACTTGATAAGTGTCATGAACATCTTTTATCCCTTCAAAACGGAGATCAAGTTGAGTACAAAGTGTGTCTACCATTGGAGAACTCAGTGACTCGGAAACAAGATTTTGGGTCTATTAATCCCTCGTTTTTTTCACTTTTCTTAATCTATTCTGCCGAAATTCTTTGTTTATTCCCCGTCGACTACAAACATCTGATGCTTCAGAAACAAGTTCTTCAAACTTTCCAAGTATTTCGGTTATCCTTAACAATAAATTACTCAATAACTCATATTCATACAACAGATCCATAGTTTCAGATGTTAAGTATTTTCATAGGAGGTTGAGAGACTCTAAAACTTCGCACTGCACAACCAAATGCAATGCAAAATTAAAACTTTCAACTTAGTTCTTTAGCTGCTGTGTTTCATTTCTTTCCTTGCCTTTCCTGAAAGTCAAAGTTATGCGGGTAAGGCTTTTCATCACGTCACAAAACCTGTGTTTCGGTGCATACACTGCCTCATGCCTACCAGCCCAGCGAGTTAGATTAAGAGTTTTCAGTGTTACTTTCGAATTTAGTGAATCAGTCTGAGCCTCGACTTCAAGTCTTGACAGCGCAAAATACTATGACCATAAAAGCAATATTCATTTTGAATGATTTAAAAAAACTGGCAGATCACTCGGTTTCCTTACACAGCATCCTTTAATACTAAATTAAGGTTATGTGCAGTGCAGTGCACAAAGTATGCGTGTGGGGCTTTTTCTTTAATACTCTGCTGCACTCCACTGTATGGCCCACTGATGGCTGCAGCCCCGTCGTAGCCTTGTCCACGACATTTGGTCAAATCCAAGTTTTTCTCTTCCAATCAAGTAAGTATTTCTTCTGCAAGACCTTGGGTAGACTGAATTTTTATCTCTCTAAAGGATACAACAGTTTCACATATTTTGATAACAATAGGTGTCCCTTCTTCATCATTAACTATTTTGACATACCTGTAAACTCCACTTAACTGATAAACTTTAGCAATGTCCTGAGTCAATGAAAAAACAAGCAAGCTTAGCGGTAATTTCATTTATTATTTCTAAGTCTAATGGGTTTATAAGTTCGTTCTGAATTTTAGGACTGTGGTATTTCACAGTCCCTTGCGGACGCAGAATCAATTCTTGCAGTACTGGGTCATATTTTAACAAGAGCTTAACTATCGAGAGAAAGTTTCCTTTGTTGCTACGTTTTAACTGTTCACTAGATCCACGAAATGCGAGATTACATGTTGCAAGTGTTAAGGTCACATATAGGATTCTTTCAAGAACTTTTCGCAAGAAGCTTCTTTCACTCTCCAAATTTTTGTCGAAACGTCTTCTAAAGTACCATGTTTCCGGCACTGCTCATAAATAATCAACATAGCAGGCAGCAGATACAATCTTTTATTTTTTTTTGAGTAACATAACCAACTTCTTTTAAGCTTCAACCCTGACTTTGTGTTTGTACTATAGTAGTTACTTGAAAAATATCGGCCTTGTTGATTGATATCCTTGGGAAATGGTACGTCAGGTTGTATTCGACCAATTGCTACCAGCCTAGGTTTCTTATCTTGGTTTTCTATTCCAGTAGGAAAGGCATCGCAGTAGGCAGAATCTTCATCTTCCATACAACTTGGTGTATCATTAGCTTGGTCTATCACAACTTCTTCGCCCAAAGAATTTTGTTGGTTCGATTTTTTACTTTGTAAAGGTAGTCTTGTTTCAATTTCGACGTATCATTATCTGCACTTAAGTTCTGTGAAATTTCAATATCAGGAGAATCCACTTCCATTTCATTTTCTTCCGAAGTGCCTTCCAAATCATGGCTCGTTGTTTTCTCCGGCCCTAAAAACAAAATGTGCGTCAGGAAATCCGTAAAATTTTAGTTTCAGAATATAGGCAGAGTCAAAGAGAAAAAAATATATTTTCCTCTTATATTTTAGAGCTATACGTACATAGGCACATACATTTAGTATATATACGTATATCGGCAGGGCTTAAATTGCACCGGAGCTAAAAAATTCACACTATAGTGGTACTGAAAATATTAGACGGGGTCTCAAAATTTAATTGCGCCTGGGGCCTCTTGAGTTCTTAATCCACCACTGATTGTATATTATAGGAATGTCAAGAACGGACAGAAACATTTGAATTATCCACTATTTCGAATTATACGCGTTCGAATTATTCAAGTTTGTACTATTATTACATGAATTACACATCACACTGAGTAAGGCAAACCATACATACCTTTCTGCGGCCGGATTCGAATCGGCGCGCCGCGGCGACCTTCGGCACTCTAGCCCCTACGCTACCGAGGCCGGCATTGACAAGCAGTTATCAAACGAATGATTCATCGTGAATAGCAGTAGCTCACTGAACGTCCCCGCTTACATTTGACTCATCACTCTGCAGACATCTGGCGCGACATGGCCCATTCGACCGACATTCTGCTATCTGCTGTAGAGCTGCTTTTGCATGCGAAGCGTATGGAGTATATGAACAGACACGAAAAAACATTTACTCTAGTACTTTGATGGATTTTTTTTATTATTAACTTTTAGCTAGGTGCTGAGTATTTTATAGGAAGTTTAGATTTTAAAATACAATAATTTTTTAACCATCAGTTTGGGGCCCCTCAGGCTTGGTGGCCCCGGAGCAGTGCCCCGGCTGTAGTTACGGGCCTGGGAACTGGGGTTGTTTCATATTCAAATCGTTTCTACGAAACAAGTGCGTTAAAAAATTAGGTGTTTCTATAGACCTTCGTTGGTGGTGATTCGTTCTTCTGATTATTATATTAAACATTAAACAGTTGGCTTCTTGATGTCTTTCGAAATATTAGGACTGAATGGATACACAGCAGATTAATCCCTCCATGTTTCATTCACCCCTCGCGCACAATATAAACAACGCTGTTAGTAATCTTACCGGACATACACATCGTTTTACTACAAATAACAGTACTACCATTGCACTCGAGGTATCCCTGTGATGTGGTAGCGTTAATGCTTGGGAAACTCTCTAATTCTAATCCTTACAAATAATGCATGATTAAATTATTTTATCTTTTTCTTGAATAGTGTCAAAATTAGTTCACAGTTAACCACTCATCTCTTCTAGGTGAATGATTGCTTTACCATCTGAATTCGCCTAACTCAGTGTCCCCATTTTCCTTCAACGAAAGCTAATAGAACTACATTTTCTAGCTATTTGTGATCAGACGATTTGTGATATTCTTTAAATCTTTATTGCTGTTTCTATTTAAGAGTGTGTCAACAATGTGGTCGTTAGATAATGTTTGTTAATAGCTCTGGTAATAATCGAAAAAGCCTTTGGATAAATACTGAATAAATAATTATGACTAATAGTTTATGTGATTATTTCTAAGATCTGGTCAGGACATTAAAATGGAATAAAAATGCCAAACCAGAGAGAAAAATAAATGTACTGTCGGGGTTTTGGTTTGGAGAAGGAATTAATTGTTTTTTGAAGATACAACTAATAAATACCATTACTTAATAAACTAATTAGGGTAAAGCACATTAATCTGTGATTAAAAAGGGTTTAAAGTCTTGTAATTGCTGGATGGTGTGAATAGGGGATGTTTATTTTTATTATTTATTTATTTGTCTTGTTCCATAGATCCATGCTGAGGAAACACCTCTGTGATGTGGAACATGTCATGGTTAATTTATATACATACAAAATGAAAAATAATCGTAAGAAATATTATTACATGTTACAAACAAATATTGTTTGCAACTAAATTATACAAAAGGCATATTAGATACAAATTATTATTTTGGAAAAATACTTTGATGAAGTAAGGGAATTGCCAATAATATCCGTTTTTCTTTAAATACATTTTTATCATACAAGATGCTCTTGTACCTCCCACCAGTGGAGCGCATCAATTTGAAGCTACCTTTCGAAACCACTCCCAACTTCATCTTCCCAGTGAGAGGACCGAGAACATTTTATACAATGTACCTGTGAATTTGATTTAAAGAAGTCAAAATATTCTGTGACAAAGCAGATGAGAAAATATATATACCAAGAAGAAATTGCAAGAATATACAGTTTTTTGAAGAGTTGTCTACAAGACGTTCTTGGTTTTACCCTACACATTATGCTTTTCTTTTACTTTTTGAAGAATTCTGCCAAAAATTATACTTTATTACACTACAGACAAGTTATCAGAGAAAATGTTGTTATTAGTGATGTGATTTGTTTTTCCCGATTGAGGTTCTCATTTATTTGAGTTCCCAGGAATTTTATGCTCTTTGTTTCCAACCTAATGTAACATGTTTTATAAAAATTTATTTTAATGAGTTAGCGTTGAAACACTGAATAGTTCATTTGCATTTAATAATAGATTACTGTTTTGTGTGTGTGTTTTTTTCCCCGGTAAGGTTGATGAGATTTATATATAAAACGCTGTTAGCCTTGTTACAAGGGCGTATCCAGGATCAGAACTAGAGGGGGGCAGGATTTGAACTAGGGGGGGGGGGGGGCAACTCATTTTAGTTTCGAGGAAGTGGGGTGGGGGACTGAAACATGACATTACAAAATCAAACTCAAACCTATTCAGGAAACTATTTTTATCATTGATTAATATAGTAACCCAACTACTTAATCTAAGGACCTACTATGTAGTTAAATAAGATCGTAAGTCAGTTAGTTTTTTATGTAAACATTAATTGTCTCGGATTTTCAATAATTTTGTTTGTCAATATCTCATAGTGTTCTTTCACGAAATTTCGATGCACACTCGTTAGACATAATCCTGTCAATCTTTCTCTCCCAAAGTGCTCCTGAACTAGTTCTTCACTCGTCGAAGCGTACTGAAGGCAACTTAATTTTTTTTCTACGGGGGGGCAACAGCCCCCCTCTGCCCCTCGCTGGATACGCCCATGCCTTGTTAGGTAAATTTCCAGGGCGACTGCTGGTGTATAATAAAAACAGAAGTGGTCCTAGGACAGAGCTTTGTGAAATGCCAAGTTATACTTCACTGATTTTGGAATAAAAAAAGGGGTACTTTTTTTAAACCATTTTTGAAACCAAGTTTTGAAGTGAAGAGAATATTATATTGTGTAATATGTATTATCATTCGGTGACACATAATATTTATTTATTTTTAAATGAGAATTCTGGGAGTAAAGAAATTGGAAGTGATGAAAATATGTCACCTCTTCTTTTTTGGATAATAGTTTTACAACTGCATATTTTAGTCTATTTGGGAATATTCTTGCATTAAGGATGTAACCAAGTATATACTTATTCAATCTGAACGTCTTTTCAGTAATTTACTTTTTAGGTTTTTAATTGTTTCATGAGTTAACTTATTTCTGATACTGTTACTGGTGACATCTGCATCCCCACAAATCTGTTAGAGAAAGCGGTATGATGATGCCTTGTAGCACTATCGCGGGTTTCTTTTTCAGAACAGTAACTAATTTATCAACGACTAAAGTAAAATGTTTGTAGAATATTTTACAAAGCTACCCTACATCACTATTCACAAATCCATTATGTTCTATGTTTTTTACTGATTTCAGTGGCAGCTTGTCGGTAGGCACTGTGGAACTTCGGCCTCCTAAACTTCCACTCAAAATTATCGATACTTACCAGTGCAAAGAGACTTACTCTCTAATTCTCTTACTGAAATGGAATAATATTAAGAAAATAAAAAAATATATTGTAACGAACGATAATTGCCGCAGTGCCGACGCGCTATTTCGCTCTCGTGCGCATATGAAATATTGTCGCCGGCACTGTTGAAATTACAGTACCATTCACAATTTTTTTTGTGTTTTTTGGGTTTCGTTATTATTATTAGTGAACGAGAGGGTTATTACGAGCATTATGTTTACTGATTAATTATATGTCTCCAATACAATTAGAGAAGATTGCAATGGAAGATAGCAAAATAAAAGGTAGAGAAGCACTGAAATATTCGCAGTAGCATACTGAACAGCGCGAAAGAAGGTGTCTTGAACCTATCGGTAGGCCTGTTGTATGTGACATTTACAAATGTATCCGTTCGAAATCACGTCAGGTGATCTGATTTTATAATATGGTATTCCTTGAGACACACATAATAGCATTTTATTTCGTTCCTTAGATAAATGAAATGTTTTGTTTCTGAAAAATTTAAGACTGCTGCGATGAAAACCGGAAGTTCAACTTTCGTAAAGGCATTGCCGCTGCACAGACTGAAGTATAAAGTTTTATTTTTCATTTTATATTCATATCTTTGGTGTTGCCTTGAAACAATTAGATCAACAACCTCGCTCCAGAGAAGTTATATTTAATATTTGATTCACATTTTGCTTTTATTGAGTCTCACACACACACACTTAAATAAAACAGGCAATCTTCGTAGGTTTAGCTTTATTTCAGAATGGAAATTAAACGACACAATTTATAACCACTCACATCTATTCACATGAATATACTTATGCATTAGAACTAGATGATTACCATAGTGGTAGAATTTGCTTTTTGTTATCTTTACATTTCACAGAAAACTTTTTCTATATCATCCTCGCATTCAAAATAACTAAATTCTATAACTGTGTATGAGTTATAAAAGCTTCAATTTCACAATTTTCTCACAACGAGAAAGTTATATTTATGGGTGAGGGAGTTCAGCTTCTGATTTTATTATAGCTATGCCACGAATAAATAACATCTATCTATACTATTATAAATCTGTAAGCAAGCTGCGTTTGTAGTGAGGCTTGATCTCTAATAACGCAAAAACTACCGCATCAATTTGCATGGTGTTTCCAAATTTTTAAAGCTAATGTTGCTGATCAACATCTGCAGAAGTAGCTAACGACTAATTTGTACCATGGGAAGAAGCAAGTCAGTAAAAAACTTCAGAAATGTGAAACTGTAGACCACAGATAATTATACACATTCAGACGGTCACTCCTTTCAAAAGAGACCTGACAAAATTTAGGATTTACCTTTTTTTTTTTTTTTTACTTCTGCGATTCATTTTCTGGACCGCAGTAATTCAAAATAAAAAGAATACGTGAATCAAGTATAATCAGCATTTACTTGAATCGTAACAGGTCTGTTGAATTACGAAAAAGTTATATTACTAATATTGAAGACATGTATTGTCTCTGGTAGACTGTTATACAGTTTGTCTCTGGAACAAAATTGCTACGTGAACGCTGTACAAAACAGCCACAATAAGCCAATACTTAATACGAAATTCAGTTTTTTCTCGAAGAGCGATGTCTGAAAAACACCTATTACAAATATTAGCAAGTAATAAAACATACTTCTTTCATAATGACTTGTGCGGAATTGCACATATTTGGAAGTACTTTATTCGATTAATATGTCTCGTGGCTATAACGTGCAAACATAACTAGGCATCCGAAAATTCAGGTTCATGCGACTCAAATAATTACATAGAAAATACGAATAAATTGAAAGAAACTCAAATAAAAAAAATTTCATATCCTAATGCTACACCGCGTAAATTATAAAGCTAAAAGCATCGTCCCTTTGGCCTATAACAAAGTATATCAGCTGTCATCACTGTCCAGGTTGCATTTCAATCGATTTACAACTTGCGATAATTTTGCCACTCAGAAATAATTGCTTGAGTTACATGCACATTAGTACATTTTTGAATTAATTATATCTGACTGAAATAATGACAATAATGATACGACGATTTGAAACCAAGATTAACTCCAATTCACGTAAATTTCTATTTTAAAGCAGGAATAATTGATGGTGTATCAATATAAAATAAAAACCAATATCTAAACAGCAAAAAATAAATAAATCAGAAAAAATTGAGATGCTGTGATTATTGGTAACGAATTTTTATTTCAAATATAACTAGGCATCCTAAAATTCTATTCTACACCGCGTAAATTTTAAAACTAAACCCGTTATGCCTGGTGGTAAACAAAACGAGTCAATTGGTCCAGGCTATTGTTTCACCAGGTACTTACATGCGACTGAAATAATTACATAGAAAATACGGCTATATTGAAAGAAACTTAAATTAAAAATGTTTCATATCCTAATGCTACACCGCGTAGATTATAAAGCTGCAGGCATCGTCTCTTAGGCCTATAACAAAGCATCATATCAGCTGTCAGGTTGCATTTCAAGCGATTCACCACTTGCCATAATGTTGCCACTCAGAAATAATTGTTTCAGTTACATGCACGTTACTACATAAACTGTACCATGATAACATCTCGACATTTTTGGATTAATTATATCTAACTGAAATAATGACAGTAATGATACGACGATTTGAAATCAAGAGTAGCTCCAATTCACGTAAATTTCTATTTTAAAGCAGGAATAATTGATGGTGTATCAACATAAAATAAAACCAATATCCAAACAACAAAAAATAAATAAATCAGAAAAATTGAGTTGCTGTGATTATTGGTAACGAATTTTTATATTTCAGCACACTTCCAAGAGGACTAAGTCGTAGATTACTGCTATATTTACATAAATTTATGGCACCGCGGTTATGTTGCAATCCTCGGTATCCACATTTAAAAATAAACTTTTTTTAGTTAAGTATCATGGAAACAATATTTTTCATTATATCCACAGATCATCCTTAACAAAGCTTATACCTAGTTATATAACCCCAGGCAAAGTTTACACATAAAATCGCCAAAAAAAATTACACATAATGATTATAATATCAGCTTTCTTAACGTTACAACTGTTATATATCCATTTAAATTTTCGGTACCACGGTTAACCCCTTAATCTACAATGACGGGCATAGCCCGCGTACGATGGTTGGGCCAAACGTAAATATTACGGGCATAGCCCGCGTACGGTGATCGGGCCAGAAGTAAATATTACGGGCATAGCCCGCGTACGGTGATCGGGCCAGATGTGAATATTACGTGGAATATTTGATACGTAATTACAGTCTGATGCAATAATTGTGGTAGACGCAAGTATTACAAAATGTTTATTTATACAAAACTCCAAAATATAAAATTAGTAATCTGTAACGGTATGATATATTTCAAAGCATTCTGGTACATGTAACGGAACTTTACACTTTTTACACTCCCACGTTGTTTCTTTACGTTTTTTATTTTTGTGACAAACTGTACAACGTTTTGATGGTCTTAATTTAGAGGGTGTTGGATCAATGTGCTTTGGAAAATGAGCCCATTCCTTCGCGTAAAGTCTGTCTGGCGCATCTCCGGAAGATAATACGCCTCGTTATCTATAAATCGGTTTTGGCTTTTTCTTCAGTAGAGATTCGGCTATGTTGATCTTATAGTCAACATAACATTGTTTCTTTCCATCATTCAGTTTTTTCCATAAGATGTAAAAAAGACCAATATCAAACAGATTTTTTTTATATCCTTTCATGAATTTTCTCATCACTGGAAAACATGCTAATATTTGATCTTGGAGATCAATTCCATTCATCTCTTGTTATACTCTGCAATACAATTTGGTTTAGAGTGCCCTTGGATCCTTGTGAAGTCATTTCGACTGCTTCATGTTTTTCGACAGCATATAAACATCTCGCTTGTCTTTCCATTTTATAGCGAGTATTCGGTTGCAGCTTCTTATTGCGTATTCGCCCCTTGTTTACGATTGCCCGAGTTAGCGTTTTACACAAGTCGCGCGAACGTCCCGAACGCTGCGCGAGCTTGTATACAATTTCGGCCCAACATCTTCGAATCTAAATCGTAGGTTAAGGGGTTAACGTGGAATCCTCCATATCAGCATTTTAAAATATTATGTTTTAGCTGAGTTAAATATTGCTTTCAGAAATAATATTATTTATTACTACTACAGATATTCTATATTGTAACCAAGTTTATGCTCATCTATATACTCGCAGCCAAAGCTCACGCATAGTGATAATTGCAGCTGTGAAAACGTTTTAATTGTTAGTGCTGTGAGTTGGGTAAGTATAAAAGTTTATGATATGCCCTTGCGAAAGAAATCTAATCTGTCGGGGTCAACTTCTGCAGCTAAAAGATGTCGCCGAAATCGGCTAAATGAGAGTGAAATAGACCGACAACATCGTCTGCAACCGAACCTAACGTATTAACCGAAACAAACGAAACTATTCAGAATACATTAACAGTTCATGCCTTTCCACGTTAATGTCTGATAAGAGAATAAAATCGGTAAATAATTTCTACACCTGCCAAGGCACGCGCGCGTGAAGCAGCGGGCAAATGCTAGTTAAGAAATAAATTTTTAACCTTAAGTCTGAATGGTACCAAAGGATGCGAAGTAAAAAATGCATCGTTTTGCTTCTCATATGTTCTGTTTGGAGGCGATGCAACAAGGGCAAAACACGGCTTCAGAAATATAAAGAAGATCAAAGAAAAAACTGAAAAGTATGGGAAATAAAAGAAACATATTGAAAATTAAGTTCGCTGTCGCTTTTTGAGCGTGTAATTATTAAGGAGAAACTTAATGAGGTATACAGTCTTTCAATCATTGACTTTAATGTGAAGGTTAAAAAAACAACCGTGAAATTTTATCAAAAATAATAGATTCTATTTCTTTTTTCAGAAACTTTTATTCTCCATTAGGCGGAAATGACGAGTTTGTGAATCCACGGCGGATTTAGAGGACTTATAAATTTTCCTTTTAAATTAGAGCCTCATAGAAACAAGAATGCTCTCCTAAGACCATTCAAAATAAAACACTTCACTGCATGCAACAAATATATCACGAGGAGATAAAGAAAAGAAAAAATTAAAGCTCACTTTGTAGCGGTATTGGCTGATGACAACACGGATGTGTCAGAACAAACTCAAACGGTTATTGTTGAATGAAATCACATTCGAACGTTTGTGTGGATTTTTTTTATATAAAATCAGATTGCATATGAAATATCAAAAAATAATCTAAAACAATTAGACGTAATTCTTCAAGGAAATAATAAAAAAAGGTAATAGATCAAATATTTGATGGTATCATCTTCAAGGGAGAAAAAAAAGAAAAAAAAACGACGGTTGTCTATACTAGCAACTGGATGTTGTAGGACATTTCCTTGTTACAAGTTAATCTTTTTGTATAAAGATTAATGCAGAAAATCTTCAGCGACATATGTGATTCTACTTCATGTTCTCAGAGTCGGGGTTTGCTTTGTCGGGCAGTTTTTAACAGAAATCATTGTGAATCTTCTCAAGATTTCTCTTCATTATGGAATGCAACAACACAACACTGACCTGACTACATACTATCACCATTAATTTTACTGGCTTAAAAACTACATGTCAGTGTAACACGACACCTTGTTTTTCACTGGCCCATAAAGTGCATATCTCTAAGCTATAAAACTGTTCTCTTCGAAATAAGGAAGTCGAAGTACTGTGAGAATCCTTATAAGTTTTGAATGAAGCTACGGAAGGGTGTGACTACATAAGAGTTGATACGACGAACAGCTACGCTTTCATAAAAAAAAGTTTTTTCCCTGTTATCAGTTTCTAGACTGATTTGATTCAATCTTCCATCCCTTCCTACTGTGCGCTAACCTCTTCATCTCAAAATAACCCTTAAAACCCACATCATCAATTATCTGCTTTATATATTCTAATCTCTGTCTTCCTCTACAATTCTTTCCTTCGACTGTTCCCTCCACTAACAAATTAACAATTCCCACATGTCTCAAAATTCGACCCACCATCCTGTCTCTTCTTTCTGTTAGACTCTTCCACATACTTCTTTCCTCACCCATCATTTCCAAAACACGCTTATTTCGAACATTATCTGCCCACTTAATTTTCATCATCCTTCTGTAGTACCACGTTTCAAATGCTTTAATTCCTAAAGCCCATGTTTCGCTACCATAAAATGCTATGCTCCACACATGAGTTTTATAACTTTTTTTTTAAGTCCTAGATCCATATTTGAAACTAAAAGATTTATCTTCATCACGAAGGTTCCTTTTGCTAGTGCTATTCTGCTCTTAACATCATTCCTACTTCGGCCATCAGTTGTAATTTCACTTCCTACTTCCACTATTTCTACTATCGCATGCGATCCTGTATTTATAATTAATCTACTGTTATTTATATCACTTCTGCTATATTTCATCGCTTTTGTCTTGCTTTGCTTTATATTTGGCGCAACATCTTCCTACAGTGTTTTGTTCATGCCATTGAGTTATTTCTCAATATCTTCAACTTGTTCTGTTAACTGGACAATGTCATTAGCATAACGTAGCATGCTGATTTTTTTTTTTTTTCTCCTCCTTGGACACTTATGCCAAATTCAAATTTTTCTTTCAATTCCTTTATTGCTTCCTCTAATGGGGATAGACTACAACCTTGTTCCACACCCTATTTAACTGATACATGTCTCTCATTATTCTCTGTATTTGTTATAGCCAATTGCTTGTATCTTGGTATTTAAACCTGACTTCTTTAAAAATTTGAATACCTTGGTCGACCTAACATTATCAAAAGCTTTTTCTAAATCAACAAACGCCATGAGCATATCTTTTTTTCTCTTGATACACCATTCTAGTGTTAATCTTAAGTCCAGAATGGCTTATCTTGTACCGCGGTTTTTACTAAACCCAAACTGATCTTTACCCTTTCCATTCTTCTGTATATTATTCTGGTCAGTAATTTTGAAGCATATGATGTTAGACTTACAGTACGATAATTCTCACATTTGTCATCTTCTGCATTCTTGATGAGATGATACTTTTATTTAAATCAGTGGGAATCTCTCCTGTTTCATAACTTCTATGCATCAGTTGGATTCCTTCTTCTCCTACAGATTTCAGAAGTTTTGCAGGAATCTAATCAATTCCAACCGACTTAATTGATTTCAAATACTTCAAGCTTGAATAAAATCAGTCCTCAAAATAGGATATTCTAAGTCATCAATGTTAACTTTGCCTTCTTTTTTAAGTGCATTGTCAATCAAGCCAACCGTATCACACAGGTTATTTATGTATTCCTTCCATCGGCCAGCTCTATCTTCTGAGCTTAAAAGAGGTTTCCCGTCAGCAAACTTAATATTTATACATATTTTCTTCATTTCTCCAAAATTCTGTTTGATTTTCCAATAAGCGACATCAGCTTTACCTATCACCATTTCCTTTTCTACTTCTTCACACTTTTCTTACAGCCATTTTTTTTTCATTTCCAATTTATTTGATTTCAAAATTGCCCTGTATTGCTCTCTTCCTGCTTCATCCTGAGCATTTTTGTGCCTTCTCCTCTGATTCATCAACTCCAAAATTACTTCAGTGATCCAAGGTTCCGGCCAGCTTGTTCTCTAAAGCCTAGGGCGCTAATGACCTCGCTGTCGATGCGCCCTAAAACAACAACAACAACTAAAGCCTAATGTGCCTACACCAGCTTGAATTATTTCTCTCTTCAGCGCATTGCATTTATCCTCAGATGAACGCCTTTCAGAATTATTTATTAAGCCCGCGTCTACCATCTCTGAAAAATTTTCTTTCAAGTAGGATTATTTAAAATTGTATAATTCTAGTCTGTTCTGCTTGTATTATCTCTTTATTCTTTTTCATTTCAGCCTGCATTTATAACTACCAAATTGTGTTCATAGTCTATGTCCGCTCCTGCACATGATTTACAGTCTAGAACTTGATTGTTGAATCTCTGTTTGACGATGATATAATCTACATGCATCCCTTGGATGTTTCCAGGTGTATATTCTCTTGCGTGTTTCTGAAATATTGTGTTAGTCGCAACGATTTTTCATAAAATTCGAAAAAAAAACGGCTTCGTCGCTCATTTTTTACTCATAGACCAAAACATCCCACAGTATTCCACTCTTTTCCTTCTCCTACTATCGAATTATTAAATTTTCCTCCCCCTTCACATATTGGATTAATTCTTCAAATTCAGGGTATATTTTCTCTATTTTTTCATGATCTTCCTGTGACGGTGGCGTATACACGTGTACGTAAGGTGCCTGGCACGAGCTTCACTGGACCCATGGATGCTCACGTGAATGTTCCACAGAGCAAAACTGAGCCGCCGCCAGCGTGCTTAGTTTCTACCCTTATCAAAATAATTCTGTCACTAAACTGTTCTTAATACCTCAACCGTTTTCCTACTCTCTTGTTCATTACAAATCCTACAACAGTAACTCCACCGACAGTTTTGTGTTACTTATTCTGTGTTACCCAGACCAGAAATCCTGTGCATCCTTCAAGTTAATCTCACTAATCCCGACGACATCTTTACTTAAGTCGTTCCATCTCCCTTTTTATTTTCTAACCTACCTGCCCCATTCAGATTTCTAACATTCAACGCTCTGACTCGTAGAATGTTTCTATCCATGACTTCTCCCTGAACAGTCCCCACCCGGAGATCCAATTGGGGGATTATTTTACCTCCAGAATATTTTATCCAGGAAGAAGCCAGAACATTATGACCACCTACATAACAGCCGGCATGTCCGCCTTTGGCACGGATAACAGCGGCGATGCGTCTTGGTATGGAAGCAATGAGGGCTTGGTAGGTCGCTGCAGGGAGTTTTCACCACATCTGCCCACACAAGTCACCTAATTCCCGTAAATTTCGAGGACGGTGGCGATGAGCTATGATGCCACGTTCAATGACATCCCAGATGTGTTCGATAGGGTTCAGAATTGTCGAGCTGGGGAGTGAGAATATCAATTGCAACTTGCAACTGTGTTCCTCGAATCAATCCATCACACTCCTGGACTTGTGACATTGTTCATTATCTTGTTGAAAAAATACCACTGCCGTTAGGTAACATGGTGGCCATGAACAGATCTACGTGGTCTGCAACCAGTGTACGATACTTATTGGACGTCATGGTGCCTAGCACGAGCTTCACTGGACCCATGCATGCCCACGTGAATGTTCCCCAGAGCATAATTGAGCCGCCACCAGCTTGTCTCCGTCTCGCACTACAAATGACAAGAAGCTGTTCCCCTGGAAAACGACGGATTCGCACCCTCCCATGATGAAGGTATCGGAATCATCAGACCATGCAACGCTCTGCCATTCGCCAACTTCCAGTGACGATGGTCACATGCCCATTTCAGTCGTAGTTGCCGATGTCATGGTGTTGACATAAAAGTTTGAATACACTAGAAGGAGCAACGGCGCTAGTGTTCCTTAGCAAATTGAACGATGCGCCTGCCACCATTTTGGGGTCAACCGGTAACTTTCAATGTATACCATATTGTCTCTGATGTATACGTTTGTGCAGTTGATACCATGGTTGATACGTGTCGTTGCGATCGAGTGCTCGTATTTTTTTGGCTTATAAGTGTTTTCTACAATGGTTAAGTCTTGCGCTGCATGTAACTGCACCACCAGTGCAACAAGAGACACAAATTTATCGTTTCACAAGTAATTATGCATTTAAATAAGTTCAGAATCTTCTACTATCTTAACGCCTGGATGTGATCTAACCTGCTGATCACATGTTTAATACTTTCTTTCGATACAGATTTTTGAATAAATTGAGGGAGAGATTAACTAAAACATGCCGGATCCTGTAAACCATCTTATCCTACTTATAACGAAAATGATTTATTTGTTTGTCAGGCGATTTATCATGTTGGAAAAATGCACAATAAAAAGCAGAATGTGTCAATCAGACAGAATTTAAACAAAACTGTGTTGTTTTATAATGAATAAAAGAAGTAAACAAGTTAATTTCTTGTATTTACTTCCCTTATATTCTCATATGAGTGATATGATTGTTATTAATTTCGTAATTTTATTCTCCAGATATTGCATTAAAAGTGGTATAAAATTAATGTAGACATTGGCACCTTGCCAGATAAACTTTAGGTAGTCTCTGGAGTATACAAAAATGTGGGAAAAAATAGAATGGAAAGTGACTTTGATATACAAGGTTATAATTTAAAACCCGGTGGTGCACTTGCATACAAGTAATATTACATATTAAAAATGCAGTTTAATATATTTTGTTGGCCTTGACAAAATCTGATTAACAAATAACAAGGAGTATCATGCTTAGATTTCCTGGACCCGCGTCCTGAGTTGCTAAGTCTTTAGAAGTGAAAGATTTTGGCATTACAATGAACAAAAAAGATAAAAATAGTCACAATAGAAAAGCTAAACCTTTGCTTCTTCGGTTGCCTTCATACTGAAAGAACTACTTCATTTCAATATTCAGATTCTGTCTTTGAACTGATCAGAAAATGATTGCTCAACGTCAGAAGAAAACTTAGTTTAGGTTCTGACTACTTAAAATTGTGAACCGGTATTTCATCAGTTTTCCTTCATTACACTTATAAATACGTCACTATTATTGAAATGTTAACATCTTTCCGGATCAGTTAAATTAGCCTACTTGAAGAGGGAGAAAAACTTAGTAACATTCCTCAGAGTGAAGAAAATAAGATCGAAAGTTAATTATAGTCAGCGGAAATTCTATAATTAACGTCATTCCATCTTCTCTGAGCAAGTGAAGACCTTAAACAGTATAAATTTTTTCCATTCTACAGTGGTTTGTTATACGACTGTATTAGGGTATCAAAGTTCCTGCAATCTCTTGCCCCTAAAATGGCGGCGGCAGACGGCTTCAATTTGCTAAGAATTCGGGTCCACTTTCAGATGCGATAGGAGGGTCCCGTGTTGACATTAGCACATGCATGGGTCGTCGGCTGTGGAGGCCCGTCCTTAGGAGTGTTCGGTGCAGTGTGTGTTCACTTGTACTCTGACCAACATTAAAGTCTGATGTTAGTTCCACCACAGTTTGCCGCCTAATCTGTTTTACCAGGCTGTCCAGCCTACAACGTCTGACATCTGTAATGAGCTTTAGTCGGCCAACCCCTCGACTATTGGACGTGGTTTCGCCACTTGTTGAAGACAATAACCACAACTCTACCCGAACACCCGATAAGTCGTTCGGTTACGATATGCTCATGCCGAGCCTCGGGGCCATCTCAATTTGTCCTCGGTCAAACTCAGCTAGATCACGCGCCTTCCCCATTCTAAACACGGATAGCATGCTGACTAATACTGTATGAAACGTTCGTGTGTCTGACTAGCAGTAATTCCTCGTCAGGTCATAATGGTATGGTTGATCACTGTATATATAATATGAAAGGATTTCATGTTCTCTGGATACCATTAGGGTCTTCAATGCAGTGGCTTCCCGTTGCCTTCTGCATCACCATGCCGTTGATAATTTCTGATTCATCAGCTTTTAAGGGGCCGTTTCCATCACCAAGGAAATGGTGCCCTGAACCATTCTTTTCTCCTCCGCCCTCATTTGGGAGTGGATGCCTCCTTATAACATTTTTTTTACTTATTTCT
Source organism: Vandiemenella viatica (assembly GCA_031002005.1). Classification (NCBI taxonomy): domain Eukaryota; kingdom Metazoa; phylum Arthropoda; class Insecta; order Orthoptera; family Morabidae; genus Vandiemenella; species Vandiemenella viatica. The sequence goes on along the minus strand of JARYHS010008074.1, from coordinate 210,928,290 downwards.
TTACCCTTCCACGTCGAGGTCATTAGAGGCAGGATGGGACTGGGGACAAGGAACGAGAAGGAATTCGGCCATGGTCATTTGAAGGAAGCATCCCAGCATTTGCCTGGAGTGATTTGGGGAAACCATGGAATACCCAAATCTGGATGTCTGGACGGGGATTCAAACCAGCGTCCTCCCAAATGTGAGGCCAGAACGTTAACCGTTCACCCACCACACTCGGTCCCTCCTTATAATGGTAACCTTTCAGTCGCCAGAGCCGGTCCATGCAAACTGGGTGCACCACGTTAAGGAAAGGCTGGAAGAGATTAATATAGGCTTTCCCTGTACAAGAAATAATACATATCACGTGATGGACAAAGAAAAGCTTGAAACTGAGATAAATGTATTTTATTATGGAACTGATATGCATGAATATTGCATTTTCCTAAAGTTTATTTTGGAAAAATAACACAACTTAGATGAAGCTATGAGTGAAATTGGGGTGGCCATGTAGCTCAGGCAGTAGAGCGACCAACTATCACCCAGACTACCGGGGTTCGATCCCTGATGAAGCCGAGGATCCTGAACATCTGGAATGGCCCCCCAGGACCACTGAGGCTGTTATCAAATGAGTACCGTGAGGGAAACTCCGTGGGATGGTTAAAAAAAATGTCGGATCGTGTCGCTGACCATAATAGGAATTCAGAGCTCTACCTCCTCTAATCCTACAGGAAAGCTGTGAAAATCCACCATCCTTACCTCTCTTTTTTATCAGTGAAATTAACAAATTTACAAAAAATTATGACTTTTCCCATGACAACATCTGAGCCAGAACGTTGACCAACCTGGTAGATCAGTTGCTTTAAAAAGTTTGGGGTCCGGACCTGGGTTCAAATCCCAGTGCGGCCACAAATTTTTAGATGTATTTGAACATATGAACTACGTATTCCACGTTAAACTACGGGTCCCAGAGGAAAGAAACTTGCCAACTTACCTCTGTCACAATTGTTTTATATGCCTCCTTCGACAGGATCCAAAGAAACTTCGGGTGTTAGACTAGATTATTATTATTATTGTTAAAATCTTTAATATCGTTTTTAATCCATCTCTTACCATGTTAATTATTTCAACTTTTAAACTATCCTTTCATAAAGTGTTACAAATAAATTTAGAAAGGAATCAAATTTTGTATTAACACTCTGACCAATTTTCACTATTTAAGAAATTTATATAGTTTTTTGTATTGTTTTTATTTATATTTTTTTGTATAACCAGCTTTTTTATCAGCATTATACTTCTTCTGAATGTATACTAAAGAGCTTGGAATCATGATCAGATATATTCTTTATTACTGGCAGTATGCTGTAATTACAGTATTGAGAGTTATCCATAAAAAATTATCAGTTGAAGTTCTGTTATTATCATGTTTTCTTGTAGGGAAATTTAAAGTTCCAGTTAAGTTAAAAGACATCATGGCTTCTATATCTATCCTCTCACTGCTATGATAGAGAAAGTCAGTACTGAAATCTTCACAAAACCCTGTTTGTTATTTGCAGAATGTACTACCAATGACTCTGAAATAAAAACAGATTGAAATTTCCATAGGGTTTGTTATAACTATGAGATGTTCCTTATGATATTCCAGTGTTCTAACACAACAGTCAACATGTTCTTCTGTACAATACTTACCTAAAACTTCAGGCTACATTGAATATTATTTCTAACAAAAATGGTAACCCAACCTTTCTTCATATTACAGCCATAAGAATGAGAGCTTACAGATGGACAGTTGAATAATTCCTGTAAGACAAATGATTTTCAGAGACATACAAAACATCAACAACTAACTAAAATTTTGGATCTCTTCTGGGGATAACTTCGTCAATTTTACTACTCGTATAAATTTCTCCAACATTTTGATTTTGTAGTTGGGTGAATATTCTGATTGAATCGTTTGGAGTAAGTTACCTTATCAGTACAGAAAGGGGCGGATCCAGGATTTTGTTTTGCGAGGGACTTGAGCGGACTTTGGTTTGGGGGGGGGGGGCTGAGTCGGACAAAGGGTAGTATTTATAGTCCCCTCAGGCCACGAATTTGTAGAGCTTAAAAAAAAAAAATAAAGTCTCCAAAATTACAATGTCGGAGGTGGACCTAGATACTTTGGGGGTTGGGGCTTGAGTCCCCTAGCCCCCCCCCCCCCACTGGATCCGCCCCTGAGTACAGACTCCCATATGAGTTTAAATTTTGACTAGCAAACATTTTAATTTCCCTTAGATACCTTGATACATTTACCTTATTTACCCTAAAAAGGTTGTGACTGAACTCAACTTATGAATTAAATAATTCTTTCAATGATCTGGAATCCCCTTATTCCATCAGCAATAAAAAAGTGAAAGCTTCCTCTTGTCTTTAAAATTATAACTGTCCCTATCAATGCAATGAAACCAATATGTGAATTTGCAGGCTGCAGGAAAACCCTTTACAATGACGTATTTGTATGCCTGATATAATGCTACAGCCATTGTTTATCATAACAATAAAGCAT
>JARYHS010008074.1:210702344-210924766 GCA_031002005.1 Vandiemenella viatica | reverse complement strand
TCAATCTGGACAAAAACCTGAGATGGATACACACAGTAACGAAAAAACACAATAGATTTATTAGAGTAACCATAACGACAGCTAAAAAAATCATTCATAGGAGTGTTAGAAAAGAGCACATTCCGGGCTGGAACTGAACATGCAAAATGCTATATGAGGACTTCCAACAGAATGGGCGTACAGAAATAGCCGACGAATTGCTGCAATATTTGGACAATGGCAGCAAACTCAACTCAACCGACACTGTACACGCCCTGAACTTCAAGAAGTCAGTCGGAAAGCATAGAGCCTTCTAAAATTACTAGGTGGAACTCTACAAAACCGTCAAACAAAGCATCAGGTTACTCCAGACCAAATAGCAAGCCGACTCGCCAATTTGTCTAGAGGGAGCGCCGATAAAGCTCACACTCGGAAAGTGAAAAAACAATTGACCCACCTAAAAGGATTTTATTTTGCCCCAACAAATTTCTCATCCCCCGTCACCTAAATAGAGGAGGTAAGGGCCATCAAACAAACGAAGAATGGGAGGCCCCGGGATTTGACGAAGTTTCACCCGGAGTTCTTACTCACTGCGGAAAAAAACTGGCTGTCCCACTTCTTCACCAATATATTACAACAAGACGTTATCCTGACGAAATTTAAACGGGCAGAGATCATAGCCATCCCAAAGCCTGGTAAAGGTCTTGACACTCTAAAGAATTTTAGACCTATTTCACTCCTAAGCACTACCAACAAGTTATTTGAAAGGATTATCTATAATAGAACTAGTTCGATTATTTTTGAAAACCTCCCGGTCGAACAGGCGGGTTTCAGAGCTGCAAGAAACTGTGAAGACCAGGTCCTGGCTTTGGCAACCCATATATAATCAGGATTCGAGAGTCGCCTGAAGACTGGTGCAGTATTTGTCAACTTTATCACAGCCTACGACACGGTGTCGAGATAGGATTTGGTGTAAAAATTGCTGAACATCCTAAAGTGTACAAAAATTACTAGTTTCATCAAACTATGTTAGCCAAACGAACTTTTCAGGTTGTCTCAGATAATAAGATGAGCAAAACAAGAAGACTGAATAATAGTCAACCTCAAGGCGCAGTTCTCACCCCACTCTTTTTTAATGTATGTATATCCAAAATTCCTCAAACCAAATCCAGACAATTCTCCTACGCTGTCGACCTGGTGCTATTAAAACAATACTGCAACCTTCAGCAAATGGAAGGCAGTATAACAGCGGAACTTTGAGTGCCTACTTTAAGAAATGGCGTCTTGTAGCTAGCTCCAGTAAGGCTGAAACCAGCGTCTTTCATCTAAACAACTGGGCGACGTATCTTTCGCTTGACGTTCTTCTTGGTGGCATCCCCCTTCGACACAACCCTTCAAAATATTTGGGCATTACAATGAATCGCACCTTCTCATTCAATAAATATCTGACCAACCTTGCAGCAAAATTAAGAACCGAAAATAGTATCCTGCGGAAGTTAATTCTAACCCCTTCACTCTTCGAATCTCGGCACTAAGCCTTGTGTATTCCGCAGATGAGTACTGTTCATCGGTCTGGAAACAAATCGACATAGTTTTGAACCAGACAATGCGGATAATCAGTGGATGTATCAGGTTCACTCCACTGTACTGGCTGCCCGTAATGAGTAATACCGAATCACCTACGATAAGACGATGTAATAGCCTAATTGCTGAATGCAGCAAGATTCGTCATAAATTGGATCTTTTTATCCACGACGACATGGCTGCCCAATACATGACACTTAAATGGAGAAGACCAAGCCAAAAAACTGTAAAACAGCTTATATCCAACAACTTTATTGGGAGAGAAGTTTGGAGATCGGAGCAGACAGCCTCAGTCTCACTGGAATGGAACTCACTATATGACAATCAACAAGGACTTGAACTACCCTGCAAGACATGTACAGCTCTCAACAGAGTTAGATCTGGCCGTGATAGAGCTGCTTCATTTCTTCACAAGGGGGGAACAAAAGAGTCACCGAGCTGCGATTGTGGCGAGGAAGATCAAACTATCCGACATGTGACCTTTCACTGCCCACTTCGAGCCTTCAGGGGATCGCCGAAAGACATTATAGACATTTCAAACGAAGCATTACACTGACTGCGCTATGTCGACTGTAATTGGACTCTTAAAAGCAAATTTTATCAGTGAGAATGTGATGTTATAATTATATTTTGTCTTTGAATTTTAACGCTGAATTGTAATTGGCTACTTCACTAAATTTGAAAAATAGGTTCATAATTTACCTTATTATCTATTTTCTCAAAAAAACATTTTTTTTTTAATTCGAACATTTACATTATGTATTCTGCATTTTTAAGAACGAAAATAAATTTACCTCGGAAACGCTCAAGACTTCGTGGCGTCTTGAATGACATCACGCCACCCGAAACAAAACAAAACAGTCGTGTATGTATTTGGCAGATGTTAGTTTACTTTAATTAAAATTGAATTCCTCGTATTACAAGTACTGTGCAGTGCCCCAGTGTAAAAGCACAACAATAAAAACGCCAAACAAGTTATTTACATATGTTCCAAACAACGAACAAATATGGAAATAGCTGTTAAAACTTGCAAGGAGGTAGGATGCTCATAGTTTATCTGCAGATTCAAAACTCTATTTTTGAGAAGATCATTTTGATGTAAGTGTTTGTGCACTATATATTTCTAAATCTGAAGTAAAACTGATGAATTTAGAAGAACTACTATTTTTCAAGTATTGATAACATAATTAGGTATGAGTTGAGGTTATTTTGGTTTAATGATTTAAAATCTTTCTTTAGTGTTACGTTTAATATAATAAACACACTCTGACAGCACTATCTTTACTGTGGTGCCACAATCTGATGATATATTCTTATGTAGTTCGATGAAACAAATCGAAGATAAAGAATTAAAAAAATTAGTATCTTTCTTGGTTCTCAAGATATCTTAACTGAAAGGTCAGGTGGATAGCTTAGAGCAGAATGTAAACTGGCAGTGCCATAGCTTTAAAATTTGTCACACTTGTTTTTGAGGATCTACTTTTCTAGAAAAGTGTATATGAAAGCAAAAAGACATGATGCTGCAGAAAAATTACGTACAGCACAGAATTAATAGTACTGAACAAACATATCCAATGACATTATTCACGCCAAAGATAGTACCACATCACGTTTCGTTCAAGATATCTTGCGAACGAAGCGATATATCAAAAAAGTTAGTCATTTCCATATGAAGGTCTTGAGGGCCTGAAATGAGCTATTTAGCACCTGCTTATACTTCGCAAATGTAACCTCAAAACCAATATCAATTAAATTACAAAACGTATGTCTAAGCACTAAGTTATTGTTTACGAAACTGAAGTAATGCTATTTAAGCTTGTAATGTATATTTGACACTTGTGTATACTTACATCGACGTTTTAACATTGTGGAATTCCGACTAGCAAACGTTGATGTGTAACGCGAAAAAACTGTCAAGTGTTACGGCGCCAACTTCGGAAAAATGGTTACTGTTTGCTTTGATAAATCCTGTTTCCGTAGTGAATTACACTTGTCTTTCAGCATATAACTGAGAACAACTGCATTAACGTGACAAAAGTTGCTACAAACGAATAATTTACCAAGTAACGTGTTCTTTTCCACGAAAATTTCAACAACAATTTTGGCGTTTCGGGTGGTGTGACGTAATACTAAATGCCGGATTTTGTAGAATTTATTTTCTAAAAATAATAATAATCTTTATCTTTTATAGTAAATAATTTTGTTTCTTATTATCTCCTTAGCATGATTAAAAACTGCTAAGAGTTCGATTTGTTCTTAGTAGATTCTTAAATGTAAATTTTATTAGTGTGGGCGTACTGATATAATTACATGTAATGTATTACTGTGCATGTGCTATGGGCATAAGGTAAATAAATAAATAAAATGCAGCGGTCAGCAATCTGGCCAACATTTTTCTGCTGCAAAAACTACTCTGGCCTCTGTCTTGTGAACATCCCTGAGACGGAAATAGATGAAGAAGAGGAATTATTCTTCGACCTCGAAGAAGCTACTATTGTAATGTTGTTATTGTTATGGCTTTACGCCTCGTCTAGATCGAAGTTATCGGAGGCGGGAAGGGACTGGAGGCAAGAAATGGAAAGGAATTTCCCCATTTCATTTTCAAGGATACATCCCGGCGTTTGCTTGGAATGATTTGGAGAAACCAAGGAAAACCAAAATCCGGATGGCCTGATGGGGTTTCGAACCCACATCCTCCGACATATAAGGCCAAAGAGTTAACGCTCACCTATCACGGTCTGTGCGGAAACTGCTCCTATTGCATTTGATGAATGAGGCACAATACAAGACGAAACCAGTATCATCCTTACAGAAAAGAGATTGATTTATGAGAAATTTTTTACTTATTATGAACTTACTATGAGTTTATTTTGACTTATTGTTGGCCGTGTAAATAAACTTAGTGCCATAACATTATGTTTTCATTTCTACAATCAATTTTTCCGATTGGTACCCTCTGCCACCCACAATTTTGTGAATTGCAGAGTATATATGTAGATGTAGATGTAGATATAAGTAGAGCAGTTTGGTGGCTCAGTGTATAAAAAGTCCGACTAGAAATCCTCAGGTCCCCGGTTCGAATCGTGGTCTCGACTGGGATTTTCAGGAGCCCTTAACCCGACCTTTACCCCCGGCTCAGCTTGCTGTGTAGTGCGAATTACGCCAGAATTGTTAGACTACGTGATTCGGATTTCACGTTTAGCTGTAGGTCCCCTATACCCGTTAGAATTACCGGGTTATGTTAAATAGCTGCGACAAGGGGCGCATTGCTCGGAGAATCGTAAACCCTGTTACCTGGGTTCGAAACAATACATTAGGATCTCCGGGCTAATAATGCCATATGATGATTTGATTTGACCATCAGTAATCAAGGCACAATATGTATATACACTATGTCGTACAGAAATATATATATTCAGGAGTTCCAGATCATTTAGAGTAGAGGTGGCGCGAACACATGTCATGAGGAGCGCAGGGTGCTATGCAGCTACATCGCTCGTGTGGACGATGCCCTAGCTATACTCCGTGGCAAGTACTACATCTCCTCTTGGAGCTGGAAACCTTTATTCTAACATCACATACTCAGTGAGTTTCCTCTGACATGTCATTGTAAGTACTTAAAAGTAGGCATTTACCTTATCTACTATATAATTTCGTAAGCTCACTCATTTACTCGCCTCGATAGCTATTGGCTGGAGAACGGTGTCACGTGTCAGCCTTCGCTCGCAAAACAGCGACCAGAGACATCATTAAAAGAAATTTGTGGTTATGTCCACAATTTAATAGTTAAGCATATGCTACCAAATTAATTGCCATAATACATTCATTAAGTTTGCTTTTCGTAGCATTTTATAGTTTAAAAAATATCGATAAACTTTCCATCTGAAAAAACGTGGATTTCTTTGCTAATGAAACCAACATAAAAAAAAAAATTAAATTACTCATGGTCTCTGTTGTAAGCACGAATGGCAATTGTCATTCCGGCTAAGGATAAATTTCAATTTAATTAAAACTTTCACTAATGTTGTTGCTTGACAAAGTTTATGCATTACAGTTTATTTGCTTTTCAGATATTTTCCTGACAACTTTCGTTAATGTTCTTTCAACATGTTCGCTGTATGTGAGTTATTAGGTTATATTAAGTGGTCATCAGACCAAATAATTTACCGAATTAACTTTTCTGGCTATTCATTGGTCAACTGTTTAATAATATGGAATGTGTATTAAGTTCTCTGGCCGTTACAGATGCTATGACCAATCAATCGAGTAGTTGCTCAGTCTCAATTTAAAAAAAGAAAAAAAGAAACCTGATGCTTTTGAAGCAAACAGGATTTTTTTAAAAATTTTGCAGAGCGAACTTTAAGTGTCAAGTTTCTATTTAAGCAATTATACGATTGCGTTATCGTCCCTGTTCGTGTTTAATACCTACCTCTATTATTGCTTCTGAGTTCTTCAAGCTCAGAGATTTTATTCACTCTGAAACACAGGTCAGGTTTATATTTGGTCAAGTCAGGTCAACCTATCATAATCTTTCATCCTAAAAACTGTAACTATTCTAGACCCGTCACAATAAGCAAAAAAAACGGTCACAGGTTTACACTGGTTAATAATAAAATCGTAGTTGGTGAGGGGAACGTGGGAAGAATTCTTTCTACTGAATGAGGGCTTAGTACAAAATACGTTGGGAGTCCTTAATTTAGAGCGTAAAAGTAGGTGGAAACCCAACTTTTAGGAAAAATGAGAAACTTTGCTGATTTTAGAAAAACTGAAGCTCGATTAGTTTTTGGTTTGGAAAAACTTTGTGTTATAAACGTCGAAGGAAATTTCATCCTCTTTTAAATTGCAAATAAAGTATTTCTTGCTAAGACTCATCAGAAAGGAGTTAAATCCTAAAAACTGAAAAAATACCAAAACTTGGAGATTTTTTTGGCCATAGTTCCGAGGGTGTTGGAGGTCAAAAATTTGTTTTATGAATACTCTCAATAACATATACAACATAAAAAATCTTCTGCGTGATATAATGTTCGCGAGCCCCCCACCCCTTTTTTTGACGATACCGTTACTGGAATACTCCGCATCCGAAATAAATTTTCGCTTGAGTTTGCTCATATTTTCTCGTGATTTAGGCACTATTCGTTTCCTACTCCGTGATATTTTTTTTATTCAATTGCGTGTAGTTTTTTACAGAATTTTTCAAAATTTTATGTTATACTGTAACTACGACGTTTATCACCAATTTATATTGCTAAAACTCACCAAAACTCTGTTACAAAATCAGCAAACTTCTTTGTTGAAAGTCCCGCATGTACTAAAGTCGTCAATTTAGGCCTTCATGCGAAATGGCGAAATGATGTCAGTAGCGACCGGAAATAGTTGAGAGAACTTCGAAAGCTGTGATAGAAATCTGCTCCCCCTGAAAATCTATACTATTATAAACTGAAAGCAAGCTGTGTGTGTCTGCGAGGTATGAAACGGTATCACGATAAACTACCGCATTGATTTGGATGGTGTTTTCAAATTTTTAAAGCTAATGATCCCGATCAAAATATGCGGAAACAGCTAATGATTTATACACACCGAGGGACGGTGCAAGTAAATGAAATCATTTCTAGACGGAACAAAAATGACCAGAGGTAAGTCCGCATTCCGCGAAACAACGACTAAAAGCAGATTAATACCTTTTCCATTATGTTTAATATTTTGACTTTGGTTTAGTTTATCAGATTTCTGGAAAGCATTAAATAAAGGGAATACCTGAATGAATCTCAATAAGTATAATTAATATTTATATGTACTTGAAGAGATCTGACCTAAACTTTGGATCGTGTATATATTGTTTTCTGTCTTTGGTTAGTTACTTAATAGGTTTTGTGAATTGTGGTAAATTCAAAAAACGGAATACGTTAATAAAACAGATTACTACATTAATAAGCACAATGAAAATGTGATATTTAATTTGCAGTATGTAACTTGTGCTTAATATCTACATTAAATTATTTTGATCCATATCGTGGTGGTTTTATGATAACCGTGGCACCCGGATTTGTTGATGGATTCTTATGCAACGAGACAGATCGAAAGTGAATAATATTATATATATATATATATATCTGATTTAGTCCTCGAGATATCGAATGTGATAAATTAGTTATACGTATAGTTACTTAATTGCTTTGGTAACGTTGTTTCTAGTACAGACCGCATTTCAACCTAACCACAACCGCTAGCAACTACTTCATAGATGCACTTCAAAAAATCTAACCAAACTGTGGTATTAATTTAACATAAATATAAGTATGTAAGTCTTGGTGGAAATATAAAACACACATTACGCCGAAAAACATGTTTTCTTTTTTATATGAACAATCCATCGGCAATAGTAATTTCCGTTGGCACTAATTAGCGCGGCGCAGTCCTATTCGTGAGTAATGGCTGATTGCTCTTGGCCACTATAAGCGATGAATTTGTTTGCGTGTTAAGTTTGAAATGCAGCCTGGGCACTGTAAAACTTAAGGGCATGAAAGTAGGGTATCCGAAATATTATAGCCTATGGTTAAGTTTTATAGTGTTCAGATTACATTTCAACTTAACTAGCCAACACATTCAACCAATAGCGACAACGAAAATTACTATTACTAATGCAGTTTATGGACAGTTCCAACAATATATACATATTTCTTGTAGTAATTTCTACTCTTCATTCTTACCCAAATAAAGTCTATATTCGTGGGTGTTTATTGATGTGTCTACCCATACTTCGCAACGAAGGTACGTAATCTGAATGGATAGGTGCTATAGATTGTGTTTTTGTCCTTTTTTGCGTGTGTGTTATAATAAGAAAACGTTTCTATTTGCCATCTTTAAATAGATCTTTTCTGAAGCCTTCAACTACAAGGGATTATGATTGTTTTTGCCACTCCATGACAATATTTGGTACTGGAAAAAAGTATGAATATTTCTATACACACCAAGAAACACGCGCACAAATCAGCAGGCAAACGCTAGCTGATATCTAAATTTTTAGACTTCGTCAGCTGGTTTAGGAGTTGTAGCAATTTCGAAGTACACTAGTTTCGCAATGGACGTTTACGCTTGATTGCACCCCAATCGTACAGTAATCTCGTGTGCACGTAATGACCTGTTGATAGGATTTCTTACCGGCTGCTCAATCCGTCCCTATTGTAGCCGCCAAACCTACCCCGACAGACCTATCGGATATAGGAAACTTCATTTTAATGTGGAATTCGAAACACAGGTAGCTATGCCAAAGGTTTAAGATCTGATTAAGGATCTTTATATATCCCAGCCAAGACCAGGGTCGGCGTTAGGGAGGGGTAAGCAGGGCAAAAGTACCACGGGCCCGAACCCCCAGAAGGGGGCCCGACGATTTGCGTACCTAGCAAAACGGAAATCAAACGCAAGTTTTACCGCTAATAACCTCGATGTTGACGTGCCGTAAAGCCCCCCCCCCCCTCAAGATTTAAAACCAGGGCCTATGATTTTGAACGTTCTTGCATTACATTTTTTTTAACTTTATAGGTAAAAAAACAAAGATTAAAGTAAAAATTTTTTCAGAGGGTGGGGGGCTTAGAACGTATACTCGGGGCCCGAGAATCCTAGCACCAGCCCTGGCCAAGACTGGAATTTGAACCCAGGACCTTTCGTTCTCTTGGTAGACGCCTTTATCACTGAGCCGCTCTTTGAAATGTTCATAGTATTCACGTCCAAAGCAGATCTAGCCATCCGACATGTGATCCAGTGACTATCCGACCTATAAAATAATAAATTCATCTTTATTAGAGGGTCACTGTCTAATTCGCCGATCTGTCCTGGTTATGAAAAAGATCTTATATAGACATAAATATACCGTTTCTAGGTGATATTTGTGTCGATTGACTACCTGCCATACGGAGTTGATGCAATTTTGTGCCCTCTGTATCAACAGGCAGGACAAATGTTGTTTTGTATCCAAGCAAGGGTATATGTCAAAGAATTTTTTAAAAGGGATTGTTTTTGTTAGACCTGTAAAATGTTAAAATTATGGGAGAGCCTAAGGAATAAAGTAGTAACACACAAATGAGAGCAGTTAATACAGGCTAACCGCGGTAGAGGTCCCTACTAAAAATTCTTCGGTTGTCCTGCTAGATCAGTTCTGCCATGTTCAACGTTTCGACAGCTACCTTCGCTTTCTTCATCAGGTAAAATGGCAGGTCAAAGTGGTTAATGCGACTACACATCACCGACATTGACACCATACAAGAATTTTTAGCAGCTGTACGCTGGGAAAGACTGAATTCTCAACCGATAGAGGCTTCCAGTTTTTCTTGAGTTTATTTTCTGTCTACGTGAATATGGCGTTAATAAAAAAGGGAAAATCACAGAATTTAAGGAGACTGAAACCAGACATGACTATATATGCCCGAACAGCATAGCCCGGTATTTCTAGAACTACAACGTCAATTAGACTTTCAGGGCAAAATGTAGCATCGGTGCACCATGAACTGGAAAGCAAGCAAAACATTTAACAGCAAATAACTTTATGTTCGTAAAATAAAGGCGAAGAATGAAACAGAGGACATTCAGCAGCTTTGTGCAGATACACAAGAGCATCAGAGTAATACATACTGTCTGTTGCAATATACTGTGATGGATGACCTGAATCATGTTAACACCACGTAACGAGTAAATTCAGTTACAGTTTAGCAGTGGATGTTCGTAACCTGAAGATGCTGCGATCCAGACAGTCAGTCCTTGCTGGTCAGAAAGCGGCGTAACAATAAGAATCTAAGACGATAGTGCCAACTAAGAATTTTGTCTAGCACGAAGCAGCTACAGAGAAGTATAACTAATAAACATCATGTTCCCCGCAGTGCCAGGATTATATGAATAGTTCTCAGACTCAGTCACAGTTGAAGAAATATCGACAATTGCTAAACATAACATTTGACGAAGATTAATTGATGTCACAGATAGAAGTTTATTCTAATTTTTGGTGAATGCATTTTTAATTACAGCATTGAATGAATAACAAATAATCCAGAACTATAACTTTTCAGACCACAAAGGTTAGCAAAAAACAAGGCAGCCACTTTTATATAATCACAAAATACTGCACGTCTCACGCTGGAAGTTTGAAATTCAACGCGAAATCCGTGTTTTTTTTCAGTTTGTCCTGACTATTTAGTACGGAAGTAGTTGTGTATTACTAATCGAAAACGTGTCTGTGTAGTTAACAGTAGTACCATATTCAGAAGGGCAAAATGTAAGGTAGTTATATGCAAATTGATAATGATATGAATTACTGATGCGGCAGTAAAAATTAATGAGAGTATTTAATGCAGCACACAGAGGAAAAGAGTATTTAACATAGGATTTAAGGGAGAGCAGTTTAGCGGCAGCCATAAGACAAGAGGAGAGATCAGTCAAACCATTGGTCCCTCAGTCTGTCGCTTCTAACAGCGTTACCTCGAAGCCATCTCCAGAAGAATAAATTATGGACCCCTACATGTGGAAGGCAAACTCCTCTTGAGACCTCTTACAAATTTCCATGAGTAGTAGATGTTAGTGACTTGCTAAGAATCAACGCATAATGTTGCTAATACCTTTTTTTTTTTAACTGCTTAACGTCTCCTATAACAACTAGGTCTTTAGAGACGGGAAAGGATGGGGGGCAAGGAATGGGAAGGAATTCGGCCATAGCCTTTTGAAGGAAGCATCCCGGCATTCACTTGGAGTGATTTGGGGAAACCATGGAAAACCCAAATCTGGATGCCCGGACGGGGATTCGAACCGCCGTCCTCCCGAATGCGAGGCCAGAACGCTAGCCGTTACACCACCACGCTCGGTTTGCTAATACCAACAATATTTGAACTGAAGAAGAAAGACACGATTGGAGGTTACAGTTTAGGACCCGTCAACGTGGTAGCTATGAAAAACCCGTCAAGGACAGAATGACTGGTTTCAACTTTCTGCAGTATAGCTGCTCACATCGACTCTGTGCTTTGGCAGGCGAAGAAGTGCTGCCACCTGGAGGTAATAATGTATTCGACAGAGTCGCAGCCACCTCTTCTGAAAAATAAATAGCAATAAGAAAGCTATACAATTTTTTCTCCCTCTTTAATGACAATTTTGGACCACATTATCTCTCTATGATTGCTGAGTATTAGATTAAATGTAAATAGCTTTTATACCATGTAAGTTTTTATTATAACTTCTGATTATAAATAATAGCGTATTTATGAGAACATTTACCGTGTAATATGTGAAGCTGTAGTAATATTACTACGTTGATCAATAAATTGTAAAGCTTCATTTGAATAAATAAGTGAAAATAAAAGCTTAAATAAATAATTTAATTTATACCCAGTCATTACCCAGTGATTTCATATATTATAATGATTACGAATGCAGTCAATCTTAGGTGAAGTATTAGTTTAATGTACAAAACGAAGATTACTGGGTACTAAAATTAGCAGTCCAAGTTGCAAACAAATCGTGAAGTGGAAACGCATCCGAGAGCGTGTTACATTATAGATGTCTCCAACGTCAGAGAACGTGAGTCATCGCACAGTGATTAATTCACTACTGTTATTAATTGTGATGAAGCTAACGTTCCGATAACAATTTCCTTTAACATTATGCGCATTTTCACTTTTAATTCCTTTACTTTTACACTTTTTTATATAACTTCTATTGATACTCTATTATGTTACCTAACTCCCTTACCTACAAACGAAGGAATTCCTATCAGTTGCTAATTTATGCTCTCTAACCCACTACCCTCAATTCTTCGTTTAATATCGATCCGCACTCTATCATACATACCCACAACTTTCTTCAACCCTCTCTTACCTTCGATGACTCCTAACTAAACTCCGTTAATATTTGAAGTGTGTTTCACTGTAATTTTCATACAAAATTACAGTGCCGAGGTTCGTACCCATTTCAACTTCTGTATCTGATATTTTTAATGTGGGTCCAATACCGCCTCCCCGTGTTCAAGCGTAGTCCTGATAATTTTTCATACCCAATTTCCCTTGCACACCCTCTTCACAGACGCAGGTACTGCTTTCGCAATGCGTCTTGACCAAGTAAGCTTATTACCGAATAATCTGTTCCACCCCCACGTCGCTATATATCGCTTTATTTTCCTTGACTCTTTGGTTCCTACTGTTTAAGAATTTCTCCACTCAGCGAGAAATGTTTTAATTCATCCTAATGATTTTAACTATATTCGTCACATTTCTAGTGGTCACTGTGCCTTGAAGAAAGCCGGTGCCATTCCAAAACCCGTCAAGAGTTTAAATCGAAATCCGACTTTCCTTGAGATTCATTCACAAGGCGTTTAACGAGACACGTGATGCCGCAAGGCAAGCCCAGTTAAACAACTTATGGAAATTCCAATAGTATCAAATTCTGTTATATGCACACATGTATGGAAACCCCTCATAACAAAATAGGGCAATGATCTCAATTTGTTTCCTGTCGCACCTGCGCGAAGAGGCCGTTGGTGGCGGCGACGATGACGGCCGCTCCCTTGTCTCGGGCCGCCTGCGAGTAGCGCAGCTGGTCCTTGAGCGTGCCCTCCGTGATGACGACGACCCTGAAGCGGCCGAGGAACTCGTCGGACAGTGGTCCCTTACAGATACGCGTCGTCACGTACGGGTTGAGCTCGGCGATGCGTCTGACGCAGGCTTCGGCGCGCTCTTTGCCCACGTCCTCCTCGGTGAGGAAAAACTGAGAGCCCAGGTCGGCCATGGTGCAGCGGTAGCTGTCGTGCAGCGTCAGAGAGCGGACTCCGGCAAGTGCCAGGTTCTTGGCCACCTCGACACCGAGCCCGCGGACGCCGATCACCAGCACGTCACAGGCGGCCAGGTGGCGCATCGCGTCGTGGCCTAGCACGTACAGCTGGCGCGAGTACAGGCCTTCGTCGATATCGGTCGCATCGGTGGCCTGCGCACACAGTAAGGGTAACAAACGTAACAGGAATGCTTCGGATGAATTACATGCATAAATTCAGTGTATGGCATCTACCGGAAATAACGACACACACCATGTGGTGCCGAGAACAGTAACGACAAACTGAATAATCCCCTCCGGATGCACATGACATCTGCTAATCTATACTTATAAAACGCAAGTTTTGGTCATCCATCAAGTAATCTTTCACGCCATGACGTCACACTATGACGTCGCGCTATGGCGTCACGCTTATTGCCTTCGGACTAGAGATGTCGTTCTAGGTAATGCGCAATATTTAATAAATAATAATACTTCTGAGCATCCGCGAATAAATTAACTGACAGAACACTGAAAGAAAAATGTGTATTGCGTTTAAATCAACATGTCAATCATTAAATTCTTATATTTACGTAATATTAGTTTGATATATAGAAGTATTCCTTGTATTTTTTGTCCATAGATATGTAAGGATAAAGCTTTAATTTTCGAGCATCAATATTAGTGAAATTTTTTATTAGATTATTATTTAGCATGGGTCAGAATTCAATCTAGTATTTGATGTTACAGCAGAAGGCATGAATAGTTTAGTTTTTTTTTTTCAAAATAATTTAAACTGTTTCCTATTATTGAAATCATTAATTCGTTTGAATGTAAATGGTTGCACACTAATCGCGATCTGTGCAGCCTAGACTACAATTAAAACAAATATTACGTGGCATAATGTAAGTTTATAAGAATTGTTTTAATTCCCTTTGCATTCACTGGGCAACATTATTAAGGCTATAATTTCAGTAACATGTAACTGTATAAGCCATTCAAACGTTGTAATATCGATCTCAATCACGGATAACAAACAAGACCCATGAAGATTTTTGAACCAATTTATACCGCCAATCCATTATTTATTGCCACTAAAATGGAATACAGTCCATGTATTAATATGCCTGACATTGAAGTATTATTTTTCTAAAGGCAAGTTTAGCGTAGTATGTGATTAGTTTGAAATACAACCTGGACCAGGATGGAAATGGAAACCTTTTGCTACAAAGCAAGGTACAAGGAATTACATTGAATTTTATTTTATAACAATTCTATTTAGTTAAGCAATTGCTAGGAAAGGAATTGCCAGAACAATGAAAGAAAAGTATTAATTTTAATTATCAGTTCCTTTTTTTACTGAAATAATTACTTGGTTTGAATGAAAAAAGTTCCAAATTGATCGCGATCTACGCTACCCAAACCGCAATTAAAACTAATATTACGTGGCATAACGTAAGTTGTTAAGATTTATTTTTAGCATCCTTCGTTTTCATTGGGGGTCATTATTTCAGCCGCATGTAAGCTCTGTCAGCCGTTAAAACATCGATGTTCATCATAGATAATAAGAAAGAAAGGAGTAAGTACCCGTGAAGATTTTGAATCAAGGGATTTTTTTTTTTTTTACTTATGGCTTTACGCCTATTCGACGTCGAGGTCATTAGATGCGGGATGGGACTGAGGACAAGGAACGGAGAGGAATTCGGCCATGACATTTTTGAAGGAAGCATTCCGGCATTCGCCTGGAGTAATATGGGGAAACCATGGAAAACCCAAATCTTGATGCCCGGACAGGAATTCGAACAGGCGTCCTCCCAAATGCGAGGCCAGAGCGTTAACCATTCACCCACCACGCTCGGTGATCATGTTTTTATCGCGATTCATGATGACATTCGCATGCGATACCGGGATTGTATTAATTCACATGTGTTTGAAGCGTTGCTTTTCTAGCGGTAATATTAGCGGAGATTGTGGTAAGGCTGAAATGCAACCTGGGCCAAGTTGACAACTGAAGTTTTTTGCTACAGCACAAGGGACGAGAAATTACAATGAGCTTTATTTTATAACAATTCTGTTTAGTTAAGCAACTGCAGATAAATAAATCACCATAACACCCCGTTAAACACGTCACTTTTGACGCACTTTGAGGCTAGTGTGCCTATATAAAACGCTATTCTTGGTCACGATGTACCCATGTCTGTCACCCTCGGATGTCGCGCTTCCCACCTCCGCTGCCCAACCAATATCGATCGGAGATGTTCGAGATTATGCGCTTTATTTAATAACAGTTCTATTTTGCTGAGCATCCACGAGTAAATGAGCTGCCAGCATATTAAAATAAAACTCTGTAGTTTATAAAAATCGACATATTAATTATTACTTGCTTTTTCTTTATTAAAATTCGTTCAGTGTAGGTTTTTATTATATTATCTGAACAGCGATACTGTTGTTACAGTAAGCTAAGAAATATCTTCATACATCATTTTCAAGATTATGAGCGTTATTTGACCGATATTATACTTAGTTAGCGAAGAAACGAATTGCTAAAATACTGGATTTGGCACGTCATTTTGACGGGCTTACAAGATGTTTATATTCGAAGAAGATATTTTAACTCACTGTTATAACATACTCGAAGAAATGATTTGCCGAAAATCTGAAATAAAAGTATGTACTGCGTTTAAATTAATACATTAATTATTAGTTGCTTTTGTTACTGACGTCACTATATCAGACACGTGTAAATATTTCCAGTGTGTCAAATTTAGATCACAATATAGTGAAAATATTCATAAACGAGTAATAGAAGATATGAATTTTGAACAACAATCTTAGTAGAAGTTGTGGTAATCGCGAAATACAACGACGTCCAAAGTGAGAACTGACACAACTTCTTACAGAATAATTCACAATAAATTTAGTTTCATAAATAATTTAAACTGCTTTCATAAGAGCCGAGTTACTGAAGTTATTATTCCATACGGATGGAAGTAATTCTGTATTTATCGTGCAGAATGAGACCTGGACCAGGGAAAAAACCAATATCACCTGCTATAGCATAAGGTTTTGGGATTCCTAATTTATTTTTAATTTAATTGGTTCCCTAATTCTGAAATCACTAATTCAGTAGTAGTTCTATCTGTATTGCGATGTAAACTACAAACGAAATATTTACAAATTATAAAATAAGAACTTGAGGATTCTTTTATTTACTCGATCGCAATCAATTGTCAGAACATTCCCTTCACCCGTCATTTTTGACGAGACGGCCTTAGAGGCTATTAGACATAAAACAAAAGAGACAATTTTGCCTGTAACTGATGACGCCAATAAGCGGGAAGCGATAATTTCAAACGATCTCCGTTCAGGAGCAACTCTTCCAATTAATTGTAGTGTATTTTATATATCTTTAACTAAGTATGATAATTCTATGCTGATGAGAGACGCCGTTTAATGTAACATTAGCACATCTATGACAAGAGAGGATATTCCGAAATGGGATGTTGAAAATAACTGTGAATCATTTTTCGTATTGGAGTAAGATCTCTGGAAAGACGACGATCTGTCCCTGACTTTATACAATTATCAAGGCAACGTAACTCAGGCATCCTATGTAATTACTTGAGTATATAAACAGCGGGGTAATGACTTTATTTTCACGCCTCCAAAAAATTCCAGAAAAATAATTTTATCGTAGGTGACTTCAGAAATTACAGCACATCTTGGAAATATGACATGTCAGACGCTAATGGAAAACATGTTAAGGAATGGACTGAAGAAAATATTTTAGTGCTCATTAACAATGGTATGTTGCATTTCTTAGTTGACAGTAAAATATGAAAATCTGGTTACAGCCCTGAGAACCGCTATGCAAGTTCGCTACTGGGAAACAACGCACGAAAATTATGTATAATGCAGAGGGGTGCAGAGGGGAAAAAAGTAGCTTTCAGGAGGAGATTTAACTTCAAATATGATGCAACTGAAAAATGTTTTCTGAATAATGTGGAGCCACTATCAGAAACAACGACCCTTAGTCAGACAACTGTGATCCTTTCGTAGAACATATCAAAAAGTTTCCTAGAAACAAATACCAACATGATGCATACAGTATAATATAATTGGCTTACGGGATTAATGCTGCGTTGAAATACTCCTTCTTCTTCCCGACGTTTCGACCAGGACTCAGGTCTTCATCAGGGGCCGTCTACCGAATTTGCTAAAGACTGTGATCTGCTGGAGACTTGCGTGCTGGTTGCTTACGTATTTGTACTGTCGATTGTTTGACAATATCGATTACCCTGAGATATGATTTTTACGATTTAATATCTGTTGGACCGTCCGTTTATGAACACTTGCTCACAGTCATATCATTGGTTGTTTACGGTTCCAATCATTGTTTAACGAACTCGTGATTAAAATAATTAAAGTAAGATAATTTAGACGTGTACAGCTCGTTCGAGCATCAGTACGCGAGGCTTTCCTTTTGACAACCGGAATAGCTACATTAGTACAGCACCAATTACATAAGTTAATATCCAATAATATACAATATACAATACTCGAAAACTAACCGAGATATCATAAAAAAAAGTATATATTGTTTACTTTCAGTTTGTCTCGTCGAGTTACTTAAGAATCCATCATCAAATTGCGGCGCCATGGTTATCGTAGAATCCCCAACAAGAGTATGCCTGCCCTGTCTGAAATAAATGAGTGCAATCATGTTAAAGATATTACCGTAGTCTTTGCCACTCATTGTACCATCACTACAAAGCAATAGGTCAGTGAAACCAGATCTCTGCTGAACATCTGTTAAATGTACTTAAAAGTTGAAGAAAGAGTTCGATGAACAACGCGTTCTCTCTGGTGTAAAATAACCCACAAACAGAAACACGAAATAGTTTCCTAAGAAATATCGACATTCAGCCATCTGAATTCTATCCGCCCTAACAATATCATACCCTTTGAATGAGATTAGACTGGAGAACGGGGATTCTATCATTACCGTAGCGCCACAATATGATGATTGATTCTTATAGAACTCGACAAAACAAATCGAAAATAAAGAATAAAATTTTTTGATATCTCGCTTGGTTCTCGAGATATCGTATATCAAAATTTACGTAGTTAGGTTGAAATGCGGCCTGGACCAGAAGAAATATTTCGCTATAGCCAAATTTGATGATGAATTCTTACGTAACTCGATGAGAAAAATGGAAAATAAAGAAAATAAGTGGCAGTTCTATCATTACCGTGGCGCCAAAATCTGATGATGAATTCTTGCAGAACTCGACGAAATAAATCGAAAATAAAGAATAAATTTTTTTGATATCTCGCTTGGTTTTCGAGATATAGCATGTTAAAAATCAGCCATAGGTATAGTTCCTTCTGCTTTTGATGTTTTTTCTTCTGGTCCAGGCCGTATTTCAACCTAACAACAATCATTAGGAAGAAAATAAAACACCTATAGTGCATTTCCACCATGTAGATATGGTGGTTTTGGTGAAAAAAAAGTTTTTTTGGTCCAGGCCGGATCTCACCCTAACCTCATCACTTTTGAGATACAATATCTCGAGAACTAAGCGAGATATCAAAAAATTTTATTCTTTATTTTCCATTTGTCTCATCGAGTTACGTAAGAATTCATCATCAAATTTGGCTATAGCGAAATTTTTCTTCTGGTCCAGGCCGTATTACAACCTAACTACGTCAATTTTGAGATACGATATCTCGAGAACCAAGCGAGATATCAAAAAATTTTATTCTTTATTTTCGATTTGTTTTGTCGAGTTCTATAAGAATCAATCATCATATTGTGGCGCCACGGTAATGATAGAATCCCCATTAAATGCATCGCGAATTACATTTTGGGTAATAACGACGTAATCTACAACAGGATTCCTAGGTCGCATAGTATAAGTTATCACAGTTAATTTCATCATAGACTTTCAATATGAACTGGAACTGGACTAACGCACGGGAAATTACATATTCACTGTATCACGAGGTTAACTTGACTCCTGCATTTGCCTGGAGTGATTACGGGAAACCAAAGAAAATGGAAATCTGGATGGCTGGACGCGTCCTCTCGATTGCGATAATCGAGCTTCAACGCTCACCAACTACGCTCGGTATGGAACCTAATATAAACTTAATTATTTCAAAATCCATCGTGAGGAAAGAGTTCCGGTAATGAATAAATTTTTCCGCTGTATTTCAGCCCTTAGTTACAGAGAATGTATTGTATTCTTTCTCATAAGAATATATTAATGAGAAATATTATACAAACATACAATTAAGTTGATGACAAAAACTAAAAGCATTGCCACAAAGTAAATGATTAATGCCAAGAATTGATGGCTAGACTGTGTGCTAAGATTCAACGTATACGCTGTGTTCACTACGTATTCGCTTGCAGACTATTGATTATGTAAAGAATTACTAACATAGGAATCGTTATTTTCTTACCATGTTGTAACGTCTCTAAAATGTTGGTAAATAGTAACATAAACTCTGCCCTTCGCTCACAAATAACATTTCCAATAAAATTTTCAAAGAGTAAAAAATTGGGTCTCGGAACGCACACACGTAAGAAAGGTATATAGACAAACCACTGAAATGGTATCTCAGTTTAAACTTTCGCCTGGTAGTTGATAACCAATGGCCCATAATTATAGCTATAACTGAAAAACACACTCAACTGTCAATGAATATGGTAAAGGAAAAGGAACTAGATATATTTTTCTTTTTATATAATTGTATTGAAATTAATTATCCACATGTACTTGTGTTATAAACTAAAAATAGATAATTTCCAGTCACCTTGTGTTAATTTTCTGCGTTGTTGTTTGTTTTACAGCTGAAAACTTTAATCGACTTCGGAATTACAAATTCATAGAATTCGAAAACGATTTGACCTCTTACTGATTAGTGTGTGTGTGTGTTTTTGATCGCTGATACTCAGTAAGAAATGTCTAATTTACAAGAAATTTTTGCTTTCTTATAAATTATCGACAAAATTTGATACTGGTATTTGAAGATCTAATTTAAACCATTTATTTACGCCATTTAATTTATTCTTCATCCATATCTCTGCTGCTATTCAACTAAATTAGACGAAATTAAATTAATTTAATTGCAATGGGGCGCCTGCTCCGGTGGAAATTTCCCTGAACACCCATTTTTCCCCTTTCCTTTTCCAGTCTACTTATTCCCGCTTTTAATTTCAGTTTTACATTCTTTTAGCGTGTTTGGTAAATTATTCATCATTTCTCTAGGTAATTAATTCCAATTCCTGACTCCTTTACCCACGAAAGTAAATCTTCCAAAACCCTTATGCCTGATATTGAGTGTTAATTTGTTATAATAATCATCTTTTCCCTTCCATGCAGTACTCCTAATTCTTCCACCAAAATCTTTCCATGCCTCATCGCCAATATACGACTTATACACCCCCATGACTCTCTTCACCCTACTCCTGTCTTACATGAATCCCATTCTTGCTCCTTCATCATATCAGTTACTGACTGTGATCTGTGGTAATTATCAGCGACAAATCTAGCAGCCCTCCTTTGCACCCCTTTCAACTCCTGTATTTGGTACCCAAAATGTGGGTCCTATATTACACTATCATATTCAACCAACGGTCTTACCAACGTTTTGTAAGATTTCTCTGCTACATCGCTTTATCAGTCTCCCCAACAAGTGAAGAATTTTAAAACCTTTTTTTACTACCTAACCAATGTGTCCTGTCCAGTTTAGTTTATTATCAAATGTTACGACAAGATATTTATATTTCAAAGCTTCAACAAGCAATTCTTTCCCCACCTTATAATCAAAATGAATCTTTAGTTTTTTACCTGTGAAGCTAATAAGCTGACTGTTCTTCGCATTTATCTTCATCCCATGTTGACCTGCCCCGCTAAATAGCTTGTCAAGATCACCCTGCAGCTGTTCAGTCTTCTGCCTTTCCAATCCTTTTATATAGCATTATGTCATTTGCAAACAATCTAACTTGTGATAGTAATCAAACAACACAATCATTCATTAGAATGTCGAATAGCAATAGTCCCAATACGCTACATTGTGGAACTCCAATTTCCACTTTCACTTCATTTCATACTACATTTCCTAATCTAACTATTTGTTTTCTACCTTTCAAGAATTCTTCTGACCAGTAAATCACTTTTTCATCAACTCCAATAGTTTTTACCTTATTTAGCTCCATTTTATGGTTTACTCTGTCAAAAGCCCTTGAAAGATCTAGTAGGACCTATTACACTATCAGTTTCGCCTCCCTTGTCCATTTCATCTGGGGATAAAATCTTCATTAAGTAATGACCCATTAAAATGAAAAGTATGTTCAGATTAGTTTGTTAATAACAGATCCGATCATATTTTATAATCTGTGAGCGTGATCGTTCAGAGAACCTGCGCGTGGTGACAAGTTCACGTACTTTGTGAATCACAGTCATCTGTTCTCTCTACAGAAGGCTTCCTTCATCAGCACCGAATCTTTTATATTTCCTATAAATCTTCTAGCTTCTGGATGACGTTGTTTCGAACAATCTTCAATAGTATAATTAATAGGAACTGGCAGGGCCGTAACTATAAACTTGGAGGCCCCGGGGCAAAACTCCATAGTGAGGCCCCTCAATATTTCTTTCTTTTTTATATGCATGGGGGTTTATTTCAATTTGACGAAAATTTGTTTTTATGTAGGTCCATGCAATGGTAACAAAACTAGCTACAAATGGTTCACTAAGCCAAATTTTCGAGTATTTATCTAGCTTATTCAATTAACAAATTATTAAATGGATTATTTTTTATGATACAAGTTTTGTAAATTAAATATTCATTGCGTATGGTTGTAAAAAGAATAAGGTGAATAATAAAAAAGCAAAATACTTAAAAAAATACAATTTCTAAAAAGAGTTTGTTTATTTAGAATTTATAATATCACACATTAAAAATACTTGTTAAAATATTTGCTACACCGTTGTTAACATAAAAAAACTTAAAATAATATCTTTTAACAAGATTAAACCAGCGGAAAACTTTTAATTGATAATTTAAAATATTACTTTTCTAAATAAAATCTTAAGGTAGATTAAAGATATAGTTGCAATAGATGTAAATTAAGTTAATTAAAATACATACGTTGCTTAAAAGACAAAGAATCAATAACTGATGCAGTAGCGTAGATTGAAAATATTAAAGGTTAGCTACATTTGATTATTTCTTAAAAAATTGTTTTCTAATTTTCAAAGAAGCGAATTCATCAATTACTGTGTCAAAGTTGATATGTTGAGCTCGATCATTCTCAATTGAAAGAAAAGCTACGCTGCTGAGTCTTACATGAGCCATTGTACTTTTCAAGTAATTTTTGATCAATCTAAGCTTAGAAAAGGACCGTTCAGCCTTGAAACTGTCACAGGAACAGTCAAATACATCATTCAAGCTATGCAAACATCCGGGTAGCATGATGAAACAAACTGTGGTCAACTATTATATCATACAATTAGCAAATTCCTTAATACTTTTCATTTTTTCCTGTTTGTTTTTGAAACGAATTTTTCACTGGGCATAATTGTGAAGAAAAGCCTGGACTCACATCATCTGGGAACTTACTAACGAAATCAACTGCTTTTTTGTGAATATCACTTCCACTTGCAGTGCCAAAAACAATCAGGTTGTATTACTTGATAAGTGTCATGAACATCTTTTATCCCTTCAAAACGGAGATCAAGTTGAGTACAAAGTGTGTCTACCATTGGAGAACTCAGTGACTCGGAAACAAGATTTTGGGTCTATTAATCCCTCGTCTTCACTCAACTCATCAAAGTGTTTTTTCACTTTTCTTAGTCTATTCTGCCGAAATTCTTTGTTTATTCCCCGTCGACTACAAACATCTGATGCTTCAGAAACAAGTTCTTCAAACTTTCCAAGTATTTCGGTTATCCTTAACAATGAATTACTCAATAACTCATATTCATACAACAGATCCATGGTTTCAGATGTTAAGTATTTTGATACGAGGTTGAGAGACTCTAAAACTTCGCACTGCACAACCAAATGCAATGCAAAATTAAAACTTTCAACTTAGTTCTTTAGCTGCTGTGTTTCATTTCTTTCCTTGCCTTTCCTGAAAGTCAAAGTTATGCGGGTAAGGCTTTTCATCACGTCACAAAACCTGTGTTTCGGTGCATACACTGCCTCATGCTACCAGCCCAGCGAGTTAGATTAAGAGTTTTCAGTGTATACTTTCGAATTTAGTGAATCAGTCTGAGCCTCAACTTCAAGTCTTGACAGCGCAAAATACTATGACCATAAAAGCAATATTCATTTTGAATGATTTAAAAAAAACTGGCAGATTACTCGGTTTCCTTACACAGCATCCTTTAATACTAAATTAAGGTTATGTGCAGTGCAGTGCACAAAGTATGCGTGTGGGGCTTTTTCTTTAATACTCTGCTGCACTCCACTGTATGGCCCACTGATGGCTGCAGCCCCGTCGTAGCCTTGTCCACGACATTTGGTCAAATCCAAGTTTTTCTCTTCCAATGAAGTAAGTATTTCTTCTGCAAGACCTTGGAAGACTGAATTTTTATCTCTCTAAAGGATATAACAGTTTCACATATTTTGATAACAATAGGTGTCCCTTCTTCATCATTAACTATTTTGACATACCTGTAAACTCCACTTAACTGATAAACTTTAGCAATGTCCTGAGTCAATGAAAAAACAAGCAAGCTTAGCGGTAATTTCATTTTTTATTTCTAAGGCTAATAGGTTTATAAGTTCGTTCTGAATTTTAGAACTGTGGTATTTCACAGTCCCTTGCGGACGCAGAATCAATTCTTGCAGTACTGGGTCATATTTTAACAAGAGCTTAACTATCGAGAGAAAGTTTCCTTTGTTGCTACGTTTTAACTGTTCACTAGATCCACGAAATGCGAGATTACATGTTGCAAGTGTTAAGGTCACATATAGGATTCTTTCAAGAACTTTTCGCAAGAAGCTTCTTTCCCTCTCCAAATTTTTGTCGAAATGTCTTCTAAAGTACCATTTTTCCGGCACTGCTCATAAATAATCAACATAGCAGGCAGCAGATACAATCTTTTATTTTTTTAGTAACATAACCAACTTCTTTTAAGCTTCAACCCTGACTTTGTGTTTGTACTATAGTAGTTACTTGAAAAAGATCGGCCTTGTTGATTGATATCCTTGGGAAATGGTACGTCATGTTGTATACGACCAATTGCTACCAGCCTAAGTTTCTTATCTTGATTTTCTATTCCAGTAAGAAAGGCATCGCAGTAGGCAGAATCTTCATCTTCCATACAACTTGGTGTATCATTAGCTTGGTCTATCACAACTTCTTCGCCCAAAGAATTTTGTTGGTTCGATTTTTTACTTTGTAAAGGTAGCCTTGTTTCAATTTCTGCACGTATCATTATCTGAACTTAAGTTCTGTGAAATTTCAATATCAGGAGAATCAATTTCCATTTCATTTTCTTCCGAAGTGCCTTCCAAATCATGGATCGTTGTTTTCTCCGGCCCTAAAAACAAAATGTGCGTCAGGAAATCCGTAAAATTTTAGTTTCAGAATATAGGAACAGAATAGAGAAAAAAATATATTTTCCTCTTACATTTTAGAGCTATACGTACATAGGCACATACATTTAGTATATATACCTATATCGGCAGGGCTTAAATTGCACCGGAGCCCACCGGAGCTAAAAAATTCACACTATAGTGGTACTGAAAATATTAGAAGGGGCCTCAAAATTTAATTCCGCCTGGGGCCTCTTGAGTTCTTAATCCACCACTGATTGTGTTTTATACGGAATGTCAAAGAGACGGACAGAAACATTTGAATTATCCACGATTTCGAATTATACGCGTTCGAATTATTCAAGTTTGTACTATTATTACATGAATTACACATCACACTGAGTAATGCAAACCATACATACCTTTCTGCGGCCGGATTCGAACCGGCGCGCCGCGGCGACCTTCGGCACTCTAGCCCCTACGCTACCGAGGCCGGCATTGACAAGCAGTTATCAAACTAATGATTCATCATGAATAGCAGTAGCTCACTGAACGTCCCCGCTTACATTTGACTCATCACTCTGCAGACATCTGGCGCGACATGGCACATTCGACCGACATTCTGCTATCTGCTCTAGAGCTGCTTTTGCATGCGAAGCGTATGGAGTATATGAACAGACACGAAAAAACATTTACTCTAGTACTTTGATGGGTTTTTTTTGTTATTAACTTTTAGCTAGGTGCTGAGTATTTTATAGGAAGTTTAGATTTTAAAATACAATAATTTTTTAAACATCAGTTTGGGGCCCCTCAGGCTTGGTGGCCCCGGCGTAGTGCCTGGGAACTGGGGTTGTTTCATATTCAAATCGTTTCTACGAAACAAGTGCGTTAAAAAATTAGGTGTTTCTATAGACCTTCGTTGGTGGTGATTCGTTCTTCTGATTATTATATTAAACATTAAACAGTTGGCTTCTTGATGTCTTTCGAAATATTAGGACTGAATGGATACGCAGCAGATTTATCCCTCCATGTTTCATTCACCCTTCGCGCACAATATAAACAACGCTGTTAGTAATCTTACCGGACATACACATCATTCTACTACAAATAACAGTACTACCATTGCACTCGAAGTATCTCTATGATGTTGAGGAGGTCTCCGTGGTAGCGTTGATGCTTGGGAAACTCTCTAATTCTAATCCTTACAAATAATGCATTATTAAATTATTTTATCTTTTTCTTGAATAGTGTCAAAATTAGTTCACAGTTAACCACTCATCTCTTCTAGGTGAATGATTGCTTTACCATCTGAATTCGCCTAACTCAGTGTCCCCATTTTCCTTCAACGAAAGCTAATAGAACTACATTTTCTAGCTATTTGTGATCAGACGATTTGTGATATTCTTTAAATCATTATTGCTGTTTCTACGAGGAGTGTGTCAACAATGTGGTCATTAGATAATGTTTGTTAATAGCTCTGGTAATAATCGAAAAAGCCTTTGGAAAAATACTGAATAAATAATTATGACTATTAGTTTATGTGATTATTTCTAAGATCTGGTCAGGATATCAAAATGGAATAAAAATGCCAAAACAGAGAGAAAAATAAATGTACTGTCGGGGTTTTGGTGTGGAGAAGGAAGTAATTGTTTTTTGAAGATACAACTAATAAATACCATTACTTAATAAACAAATTAGGGTAAAGCACATTAATCTGTGATTAAAAAGGGTTTAAAGTCTTGTAACTGCTGGATGGTGTGAATAGGGGATGTTTATTTTTATTATTTATTTATTAGTCTTGTTCCATAGATCCATGCTGAGGAAACACCTCTGTGATGTGGAACATGTCATGGTTAATTTATATACATACAAAATGAAAAATAATCGTAAGAAATATTATTACGTGTTACAAACAAATATTAATGTTTGCAACTAAATTATGCAAAAGGCATATTAGATACAAATTATTATTTTGTAAAAATACTTGGATGAAGTAAGGGAATTGCCAATAATATCTGTTTTTCTTTAAATACATTTTTATCAAACAAAATGCTCTTGTACCTCCCACCAGTGGAGCGCATCAATTTGATGCTACGTTTCGAAACCACTCCCAACTTCATCTTCCCAGTAAGAGGACCGAGAACATTTTATACAATGTACCTGTGAATTTGATTTAAAGAAGTCAACATAATCTGTGACAAAGCAGATGAGAAAATATATGAGCCCCTTAAAGCCCAAGTGGTGTAACTCGCATGAATCAAGTTTCCAGAAAATTAATGTTTTACTGCAGTTTTAATAAAAAAAATTCGTTTTATATATTTTGAAGTTTTTTTCTCAACAATGTATCATTAAAGAGTTATTCTAACTTATGCTGGCAGTTTTAAAAACTTTTAAAATGTTTTTCTTTTGGGGGGGGGGGGCTGCTTTGGAGTTACACCACTTGTGATATAAACAGGGAACAGATTCTCTTTAAAGAAGGGGGAAAGAATACAGTATTTTACTGCAACATCTATTTTTTATTCTACTGTTTATACATTTCTTACTCTGCATCTAGTGGCCCAATGTCTGCAGCATCATTTTGAGTCGATAGACTATAAAAGTAAGGATGACAGATGGGTGGAATGAATGGTAACATGTCTTGCATATCCTTTTTCTTCTCTTTTGTTACAGATCTTTGATTTCTGTACAGTTATTCTTGAGATACATTAGTAAGATTAACAGGTCTGCCTCTTTTAGGTCCAGGTTTGAAGTTTAGTTCTCAAAAGGGCATTTCTTTGGAAGAGTTTCTATTAAAAAAATTGAAAATGTTTCTTCCTTTCGATACTGGATCCACTGCATTTGTAGCAATGATAAAGGATGTTTTTCCATATCAACCTTTCTTTTGGTGATATGTTGTAAAAGATTTCCAACAGACAAAAGTCATCCTGTTATGTAAAAAGGATTTTTCTTCCTAGATTTTGCAATGACAGTATACCTGTACCAATCATTGTGATGATATATCTGCTAAATACTTGTGTAGTTTGCTATTGAGGCAAAATCACAGTCGTTGGGCAAATAAGAATAACCACTTGTCATAAACTTCTGGTCAATAACTTCAATGTTATTATCTTCACTCAGAACCAGTTTCATCGCCATGGCAACATTCCAGTTTCTATTTTGCTTGGCACAGGTGTCACTATACATTAAAACATTTTTCGCAGCTGAAGCCCTGTTTTCAATGTGCTTGACCAAACATGAATTTCTTGGGAACTTTGTGATCCATTTATCTCATTACAACAATACATAAATCCTAATTTTGAGGAAAGCTCATGGCATCCCAAATTATAAACATTATTGCATTTGTAATAGGGCACTTGACATGATAGTTTAGGAAAAGGAAGAGACTTTTCCAAATCATAGGAAAATGTATAGTAAGAGCTATTATTAATGGACTGTTGAGTGCCCTCGTTCATGGCATTATGAGCTTTTTCTGCTTGGCGAAGATGAATTCAGAATCTGCTGGAATACATTCATCACTTGCTCCAATATATGCCAAAATGCTTGGCTCACTAACACTGCTCTCATCACTGCTCATAATGACACATCAAAACTTAAATTTTTACATCTAGGTTATTAAAATGTTTTTTAGTTTACCTGGTTACAACGAACTGCAAACAGTTACCGGCACAGTGGTGTATCTCCAATATACACCACTTTAGATTTTACCCAACAGATGGCTGCATTGACTGCATAAACTAGTGCTGCTAACTATAAGGGTGTTAAGAGAACTAGAATTTACACCACTTGTGCTTTAAACAGAATACAACTTGCTGAACACTTCTGAAACATTAACTCCAAAAAAACAAAAATTGGACTTACACCACTTGGGCTTTAAGGGGCTCATATATACCAAGAAGCAATTGCAAGAATATACAGTTTTTTGAAGAGTTGTCTACAAGACGTTCTTGGTTTTACCCTACACATTATGCTTTTGTTTTACTTTTTGAAGAATTCTGCCAAAAATTATACTTTATTACACTACAGACAAGTTATCAGAGAAAATGTTGTTATTAGTGATGTGATTTGTTTTTCCCGATTGAGGGACTCATTTATTTGAGTTCCCAGGAATTTTATGCTCTTTTTTCCAACCTAATATAATATGTTTTATCAAAATTTATTTGAATGAGTTAGCGTTAAAACACTGAATAGTTCATTTGCATTTAATAATAGATTACTGTTTTGTGTGTTTTTTTCCCCCCCCCTGTAAGGTTGATGAGATTTATAAATAAAACGCTGTTAGCCTTGTTAGGTAAATTTCCAGGGCGACTGCTGGTATATAATAAAAACAGAAGTGGTCCTAGGGTAGAGCTTTGTGAAATGCCAAGTTATACTTCACTGATTTTGGAATAAAAAAGGGATACTTTTTTGAAACCATTTTTGAAACCAAGTTTTGAAGTGAAGAGAATATTATACTGTGTAACATGTATTGTCATTCGGTGACACATATTTAAAAAAAAAAAAATGAGAATTCTGGGAGTAAAGAAATTGGAAGTTATGAATAATAGTTTTACAACTGCATATTTTAGTCTATTTGGGAATATTCTTGCATTAAGGATGTAATTCAATCTGAACGTCTTTTCAGTAATTTACTTTTTAGGTTTTTAATTGTTTCATGAGTTAACTTATTTCTGATACTGTTACTGGTGACATCTGCATCCCCACAAATCTGTTAGAGAAAGCGGTATGATGATGCCTTGTAGCACTATCGCGGGTTTCTTTTTCAGAACAGTACCTAATTTATCAACGACTAAAGTAAAATGTTTGTAGAATATTTTACAAAGCTACCCTACATCACTATTCACAAATCCATTATGTTCTATGTTTTTTACTGATTTCAGTGGCAGCTTGTCGGTAGGCACTGTGGAACTTCGGCCTCCTAAACT
This sequence comes from Vandiemenella viatica, assembly GCA_031002005.1. NCBI lineage: Eukaryota > Metazoa > Arthropoda > Insecta > Orthoptera > Morabidae > Vandiemenella > Vandiemenella viatica. Next base: position 210,894,947 of record JARYHS010008074.1, on the reverse strand, counting down.
TCCACTCAAAATTATCGATACTTACCAGTGCAAAGAGACTTACTCCCTAATTCTCTTACTGAAATGGAATAATATTAAGAAAATAAAAAAATATATTGTAACGAACGATAATTGCCGCAGTGCCGACGCGCTATTTCGCTCTCGTGCGCATGTGAAATATTGTCGCCGGCACTGTTGAAATTACAGTACCATTCACAATTTTTTGTGTTTTTTGGGTTTCGTTATTATTATTACTGAACGAGAGGGTTATTACGAGCATTATGTTTACTGATTAATTACATGTCTCCAATACAATTAGAGAAGATTGCAATGGAAGACAGCAAAATAATAGGTAGAGAAGCACTGTAATATTCGCAGTAGCATACTGAACAGCGCGAAAGAAGGTGTCTTGAACCTATCGGTAGGCCTGTTGTATGTGACATTTACAAATGTATCCGTTCGAAATCACGTCAGGTGATCTGCTTTTATAATATGGTATTCCTTGAGACACACATAATAGCATTTTATTTCGTTCCTTAGATAAATGAAATGTTTTGTTTCTGAAAAATTTAAGACTGCTGCGATAAAAACCGGAAGTTCAACTTTCGTAAAGGCATTGCCGCTGCACAGACTGAAGTATAAAATTTTATTTTTTCATTTTATATTCATATCTTTGGTGTTGCCTTGAAACAATTAGATCAACAACCTCGCTCCAGAGAAGTTATATTTAATATTTGATTCACATTTTGCTTTTATTGAGTCTCTCTCTCTCTCTCTCTCTCTCTCTCTCTCTCTCTCTCTCTCTCTCTCACACACACACACACACACTTAAATAAAACAGGCAATCTTCGTAGGTTTAGCTTTATTTCAGAATGGAAATTAAATGACACAATTCATAACCACTCACATCTATTCACATGAATATATTTATGCATTAGAACTAGATGATTACCATAGTGGTAGAATTTGCTTTTTGTTATCTTTACATTTCACAGAAAACTTTTTCTATATCATCCTCGCATTCGAAATAACTAAATTCTATAACTGTGTGTGAGTTATAAAAGCTTCAATTTCACAATTGTCTCACAACGAGAAAGTTATATTTATGGGTGAGGAAGTTCAGCTTCTGATTTTATTATAGCTATGCCATGAATAAATAACAGTAAGTAATAAATTTTTAACCTTAATTCTGAATGGTACCAAAGGAAAATATGGCTCTCAGGATGTGAAGTAAAAAATGCATCGTTTTGCTTCTCATATGTTCTGTTTGGAGGCGATGCAACAAGGGAAAGACACGGCTTCAGAAAGATAAAGAAGATCATAGAAAAAACTGAAAAGTATGAGAAATAAAATCCACAGTTTTCATCCGATCTCGATGAAACTTTGCACACTTATCCTTTGAAACAAGGAGAAAAATAATGTCTACATTTGGTTGAAAAATTATCTGTATAAATAACACATGTTGTCCCATAACTTCGAAATAAGGCGATAGACAGACACGTTGGATGTGGACGTCTCCAGACCGTGTTTCCGTGTAGTGAACTGGCAGCTCAGTGGCTAAAGAGCTTGCTTACGAACGTCGTGGTCTTCGGTTCAAATCTCCGTTGAGGCTAAGATTTTTAAAAATTGTTTTTCATCGTAAGAGTCAGGCCTGGGCCGTAGGTTATTCGGATTGAATGTTAAACTGTAGATATTAGAAAGTTAGGGGTGCAATGCGAGGCAAATCGTAGGTAGTCTTGCAATTTTGTAGGTGTACACTTTTTAACCGACTTCAAAAAAAGGAGGAGGTTCTCAATTCGTCTGTTTTTTTTTTTTTTTTTTTTTTTTTTTTGTATGTATGTTCAGCGATATCTTCGCCAATTTTGAACCGATTTAAATGAATTTTTTTTTGTGGATAGGGTATACCTCCAAAGTGGTCCCATATGAATTTCATTGAGAAACCACCCCTTCTACCCCCTTCCACCCCTTAATATTTATACAAATCCACATTTTTTATTCGATCTCGATGAAACTTTGGACATATATAGCCAAAAATACTATCAACTTTTGGTTTAAAAAAACTGAACCCCTCTCCCCCTATCCACACCCTTAACTTTACCAATTATCTTTATTTAAAGCTACAGTCGACACTATTTAACTGATCTCCATTAAAGTTGGCAGTTACATGTAGTTTTTCATGGAGAAGGTTTCTGACAAAAAAATAAAAATAAAAAACCACCCCTCTCTTCTTTACACCCCTTAATTTTATAGAAAACTACATTTCTTATCTGATTTTTATTGAACTTTGCCCATGTATACTTTAAAACAAAGAGAAAAATCCTGTCAACATTTGATCTGCCAAAGTTCAACCCCTCCCCTCATTCCACCGCTTTAATTATTGTCAAAATTCTTCATAAAAAGCAACATTCGACACCGTTTGACCAATTATCATCAAAGTTGGCATATACATATAATTTTTCATGGAGAATCTGAACAAAAAATAAATAAATAAAAAACCACCCCTCTCCCCTTCACACCCCTCAATTTTTATACAAACCCACATTTTTATCCGATTTCGATGAAACTTTGGACATGTATAGTCAAAAATAAATAGAAAACTACTGTCAACTTTTGGTTTGAAAAAACTGAAGCCCTCTCCCCCTATCCAACCCCTAAATTTTTACCAATGTTCTTTATACAAAGCTACAGCCGACACCATTTAACTGGTCTCCATTAAAGTTGGCATATACATGTAATTTTTCATGAAGAAGGTTTCTGACCAAAAAATAAATAAATAAATAAAAAACCACCCCATGTCTCCCTTTACACCCCTTAATTTATAGAAATCTACATTTCTTATCTGATTTTTATTGAACTTTGCCCATGTGTACTCTAAAACAAAGAGAAAAATCCTGTCAACATTTGGTTTGCCAAAGCTCAACCCCTTTCCCTCCTTCAACCCCATTAACTTTTGTCAATGTTCTTTATAAAAAGCTACAGTTGTACAGTTGCAATCGATTGACCGATTACCATGAAAGTTGGTGCTTATATGTATTTTTTCACGAAGAAGTTGTATGACCAAAAGATCTAAAAACAACCCCCGTTCCCCATTAAACCGCTTAATTTTTATACACAACCACAATTTTTATCCGGTTAGGCAGAACTCAGCAAATGTTTACTATAAAACAAAGAGAAAAATAATGCCAACTCTTGGTTTGCAAAAACTGAAACCCTCTCCCCGTTTCCACCCCCTTGATTTTTGTCAATTTCTTTTTAGAAAGCTACAGTCGACACCATTTGACCGATCTTTATGAAAGTTGGCGCATATATATGTAATTTGTTATGGATAAGATTTCTGACCAAAAAATCAAAAAAAACTACCCCAGCTCCCTTCCCTTAATATTTGTACAAAACCCGCATTTTAATCTGATTTGGTGAAACTTTGCATGTGTATACTTTAAAATAAATAGGAAAAGAAAAATATAGTCCACATAACTTTCACAAAAACGCACACCCTGTCCCCCTTTCTACCCCTATAATTACTGTCAATGTTTTTTATATAAAGCCACCAATTCTTCCTGATTTTGAAGGAAGTATGCACATGTATACTGCAAAACAAACAGAAAAATACTGTCTACATTTGGTTTTGAGAGTCCAAACTCCGCTCCTTCCTTTCCATCCTTTAATCTACAGTTTCTATCCGATTCTGAAGGAAATTAGCACACGAATACTTTAAAACATACAGAACAATTGTGTTTAAATTAGGTTGCAGAAGCCCAACCCCTCTTCCCTTCTGCCCCCAACCCTCCTATTTTCCAATGTTCTTTATAGATAGCCACAGTTTTATCAGATTTCCATGGAACACTGCACATGTATACTTAAAAACAAAGAGAAATATAGTGTCTACTTTCTAGTTACAAAACCCTACCACTCACTCCCTTACCCCATTTAATTTTTGCAAATGTTCTTTACACAAAGATACAGTTTTTATCTGGTTTCGATGGAAATTTGCACATGTATACTTTAAAACAAAGAGAAAAATACTGCCCACATAAGCTTTACAAATTAAAAAAAAAATTAAAAAAAAAAAACTACTCTTCGTCTCCACACCAGTTAATTGTTTTTTATACATACCTACAGTTTTATCTGATATCAATAGAAATTTACACACTTATACTTTAAATCAATCAGAAAAGGCTGTCTACATTTGGTATACAAAAGCCCAATCCCTCTACCCCTTTACCCTTACCCCTTTTAATTTCCAATGTTCTTCACAAAAATCCACAGTTTTAAATCCCATCAAAATCAATTAAGGTATTTTTAAGTCGTGTCATAATATTTATAAAATAAATGTCATAATGTCTCAATATGTACTTCAGATTTCAACTTGGATCCCATGCTTTCACGTTGTAGAAACCAATTAAAAATCTATTTTCTGTTTGATGCCGGAGCAAACAGATATATTCCAGAGACAGATTTCTGTATGTGGTAAGTATTAATGCCCAGATGTTACATGTTTCTGTTATCGACCAGCAGCTTTAACAGATGTTATGATACGATCGAAACATAGCCTGGGCCAAAATGTAAACTGACATTCCTTAACACAACACCCAATTCACCTCGTTCTGGAAGTTGTTGGGGTATATAAAGACAGAATTCTTCTTTGAAAGCAAGCGCTTTAACCTTTGAGCTACCAGGAAGTTCGCAAAATGGGAACTGCTGCGGAATATTTAAAATATAAAACAAACTATAATACCACTAAAAATTTAAAAATAAAATAATTGTTTAAAAAAACATAAAAACCGCCTTAAAAAAAAACTAAACATTTTAAAATAACTTTATACCTTGCTTAGGAAAAAGTAAATCTAAGTGGACAATATTTTACATTACTGTCATTGAAATTTTTACATTAATTAGTTATTTTTGGAGTCGGTGCCAGCGAAAACAAGAAAAACTAAAAAGATAAAAACAATAAGGAATAACAATAATACACAAAAATCATTTTACTGCTTACCTACAATTAATGCTAGAAACATGTTTCAACAAAAATGAAACATACAGATGATACGCCGATATTATACTAACTGTAAAGCGTTTACTGTAAGATGCAGCCTACCAACTGACACTGTAGCGCCAGATATGCCTGGATGACCAATAAGGCCGATCCACAGATCAAAATACTGTTAATTTGTTTCCCTAAGCTGTCTCCCGCAATAACACTATCTGCCTCACGACATGCTGTAAAATATTGGGAATTTTTGTTCATACTCCCCGTTTCGCCTCTAACACCAAAAGAAGTTCAGTAATTCGATCTTCGCGATGTGACAGCTGGCACCGTCTCCAAAAATAACTAATTAATGTAAAAATTTCAATGATAGTAATGTAAAATATTGTCCATTTAGATTTACTTTTTCCTAAGGAAGGTATAAAGTTATTTTAAAATTTTTAGTGTTTTTTTTTTTTTTTTTTTTTTTTTTTTTTTTTTTTTTTTTTTAAGGCGGTTTTTATGTTTTTTTAAACAATTATTTTATTTACGTTATAATGATCCCTCAGGTGGTGTTCGCAGTTAGTGTGTGAGTGAGAACCACAGTAATACTAATATAAATACGGAAGTAAGTCTCTGTCTTTTTGTTACGTTTTGACGACTAAATGGCTATATCGTTGTGATGGAATTTTGTAAGGAAAGCTGTATGAAGGGCACAGGATATTTTTTCCAGTATGATTAACAGTTGTATTCACGAAATTTTGAGATCTTATCGAATAGTGACAGAAATATGTTGGAAATTGGTTCTCTTCAAGAGGCAGGTTCGACGGTAGAATGATATAGTGATTGCTTCCCTGTCATATTATGCCGACTCGATATTGTTTGGGACCAATCCTTCGTTACCTACAACTTTCTATATTTAATTCTGGCAAAAAAATTCTTAATCCACGCGTACGAAGTCGCGGGTACGAGGCTAGTAAGCTATAAAACTGTTCTCTTCGAAATAAGGAAATCGAAGTACTGTGAGAATCCTTATAAGTTTTGGCAGAAGCTACGGAAGGTTGTGAGTACATAAGAGTTGATACGACGAACAGCTAAGCTTTCATAAAAACAGTTTTTTCCCTGTTATCAGTCTCTAGACTGATTTGATGCAATCCTCCATCCCTTCCTACTGTGCGCTAACCTCTTCATCTCAAAATAGCCCTTAAAACCCACATCATCAATTATCTGCTTTATATATTCTAATCTCTGTCTTCCTCTACAATTCTTTCCTTCGACTGTTCCCTCCACTAACAAATTAACAATTCCCACATATCTCAAAATACGACCCACTATCCTGTCTCTTCTTTCTGTTAGACTCTTCCACATACTTCTTTCCTCACCCATCATTTCTAAAACACGCTTATTTCGAACATTATCTGCTCACTTAATTTTCATCATCCTTCTGTAGTACCACGTTTCAAATTCTTTAATTCCTAAAGCCCATGTTTCGCTACCATAAATGCTATGCTCCACACATAGAGTTTTATAACTTTTTTTTTCAAGTTCTAGATCCATATTTGAAACTAAAAGATTTATCTTCATCACGAAGGTTCCATTTGATAGTGCTATTCTGCTCTTAACATCATTCCTACTTCGGCCATCAGTTGTAATTTCACTTCCTACTTCCACTATTTCTACTATCGCATCCGATCCTGTATTTATATTTAATCTACTGTTATTTATATCATTTCTGCTATATTTCATTGCTTTTGTCTTGCTTTGCTTTATATTTGGCGCAACATCTTCCTACAGTGTTTTGTTCATGCCAACGAGTTACTTCTCAATATCTTCAACTTGTTCTGTTAACTGGACAATGTCATTAGCATAACGTAGCATGCTGATTTTTTTTTTATTTTTTTTTTTTCCTCCTCCTTGGACACTTATGCCAAATTCAAATTTTTCTTTCATTTCCTTTATTGCTTCCTCTAATGGGGATAGACTACAACCTTGTTCCACACCCTATTTAACTGATACATGTCTCTCATTATTCTCTGTATTTGTTATAGCCAATTACTTGTATCTTGGTATTTAAACCTGACTTCTTTAAAATGTTGAATACCTTGGTCGACCTAACATTATCAAAAGCTTTTTCTAAATCAACAAACGCCATGAACATATCTTTTTTTTCTCTTGATCCACCATTCTAGTGTTAATCTTAAGTCCAGAATGGCTTATCTTGTACCGCGGTTTTTACTAAACCCGAACTGATCTTTACCCTTTCCATTCTTCTGTATATTATTCTGGTCAGTAATCTTAAAGCATATGATGTTAGACTTACAGTACGATGATTCTCACATTTGTCATCTTCTGCATTCTTGATGAGATGATACTTTTATTTAAATCAGTGGGAATCTCTCCTGTTTCATAACTTCTAGGCATCAGTTGGATTCCTTCTTCTCCTACGGATTTCAGAAGTTTTGCAGGAATCTAATCAATTCCACCCGACTTATTTGATTTCAAATCCTTCAAGCTTGAATAAAATCGGTCCTCAAAATAGGATATTCTAAGTCATCAATATTAACTTTGCCTTCTTTTTTAAGTGCATTGTCAATCAAGCCAACCGTATCATACAGGTTATCTATGTATTCCTTCCATCGGTCAGCTCTATCTTCTGAGCTTAAAGAGGTTTCCCGTCAGCAACCTTAATATTTTATACATCTTTTCTTCATTTCTCCAAAATTCTGTTTGATTTTCCAATAAGCGACATCAGCTTTACCTATCACCGTTTCCTTTTCTACTTCTTCACAATTTTCTTACAGCAATTTTTTCCCATTTCCAATTTATTTGATTTCAAAATTGCCCTGTATTGCTCTCCTGCTTCATCCTGAGCATTTTTGTGCCTTCTCCTCTGATTCGTCAACTACAAAATTACTTCAGTGATCCAAGGTTCCTGCCAGCTTCTCCTCTAAAGCCTAGGGCGCTAATGACCTCGCTGTCGACGCGCCCTAAAACAACAACAACTAAAGCCTAATGTGCCTACACCAGCTTGAATTATTTCTCTCTTCAGCGCATTCCATTTATCCTCAGATGAACGCCATTCAGAATTATTTATTAAGCCCGCGTCTACCAACTCTGAAAAATTTTCTTTCAAGTTGGATTATTTAAAATTGTCTAATTCTAGTCTGTTCTGCTTGTATTATCTCTTTATTCTTTTTCAGTTCAGTCTGCATTTATAACTACCAAATTGTGTTCATAGTCTATGTCCGCCCCTGCATATGATTTACATTCTAGAACTTGATTGCTGAATCTCTGTTTGACGATGATATAATCTACATGCATCCCTTGGATGTTTCCAGGTGTATATTCTCTCGCGTTTTTCTGAAATATTGTGTTAGTCGCAACGATTTTTCATAAAATTCGAAAAAAACTGCTTCCTCGCTCATTTTTTACTCATAGACCAAAACATCACACAGTATTCCACTCTTTTCCTTCTCCTACTATCGAATTATTAGATTTTCCTCCCCCTTCACATATTGGATTAATTCTTCAAATTCGGGGTATATTTTCTCTATTTTTCTTGATCTTCCTGTGACGGTGGCGTATACACGTGTACGTAAGGTGCCTGGCACGAGCTTCACTGGACCCATGGATGCTCACGTGAATGTTCCACAGAGAAAAACTGAGCCGCCGCCAGCGTGCTTAGTTTCTACCCTTATCAAAATAATTCTGTCACTAAACTGTTCTTAATACCTCAACCGCTTTCCTACTCTCTTGTTCATTACAAATCCTACAACAGTAACTCCACCGACAGTTTTGTGTTACTTATTCTGTGTTCCCCAGACCAGAAATCCTGTGCATCCTTCAAGTTAATCTCACTAATCCCGACGACATTTTTACTTAAGTCGTTCCATCTCCCTTTTTATTTTCTAACCTACCTGCCCCATTCAGATTTCTAACATTCAACGCTCTGACTCGTAGAATGTTTCTATCCATGACTTCTCCCTGAACAGTCTTCACCCGGAGATCCAATTGGGGGATTATTTTACCTCCAGAATATTTTATCCAGGAAGAAGCCAGAACATTATGACCACCTACCTAACAGCCGGCATGTCCGCCGTTGGCACGGATAACAGCGGCGACGCGTCTTGGTATGGAAGCAATGAGGGCTTGGTAGGTCGCTGCAGGGAGTTTTCACCACATCTGCCCACACAAGTCACCTAATTCCCGTAAATTTCGAGGACGGTGGCGATGAGCTCTGATGCCACGTTCAATGACATCCCAGATGTGTTCGATAGGGTTCAGAATTGTCGAGTTGGGGAGAGAGAACATCAATTGCAACTTGCAACTGTGTTCCTCGAATCAATCCATCACACTCCTGGACTTGTGACATTGTTCATTATCTTGTTGAAAAATACCACTGCCGTTAGGTAACATGGTCGCCATGAACAGATCTACGTGGTCTGTAACCAGTGTACGATACTTATTGGCCGTCATGGTGCCTAGCACGAGCTTTACTGGACCCATGCATGCCCACGTGCATGTTCCCCAGAGCATAATTGAGCCGCCACCAGCTTGTCTCCGTCTCGCACTACAAATAACAAGAAGCTGTTCCCCTGGAAAACGACGGATTCGCACCCTCCCATGATGAAGGTATCGGAATCATCAGACCATGCAACGCTCTGCCATTCGCCAACTTCCAGTGACGATGGTCACATGCCATTTCAGTCGTAGTTGCCGATGTCATGGCGTTGACACAAAAGTTTGAATACACTAGAAGGAGCAACGGCGCTAGTGTTCCTTAGCAAATTGAACGAAGCGCCTGCCACCATTTTGGGGGCAACCGGTAACTTTCAAAGTATACCATATTGTCTCTGATGTATACGTTTGTGCAGTTGATACGTGTCGTTGCGATCGAGTGCTCGTATTTTTTTGGCTTATAAGTGTTTTCTACAATGGTTAAGTCTTGCGCTGCATGTAACTGCACGAACAGTACTACAAGAGACACAAATTTATCGTTTCACAAGTAATTATGCATTTAAATAAGTTCAGAATCTTCTACTATCTTAACGCCTGGATGTGATCTAACCTGCTGATCACATGTTTAATACTTTCTTTCGATACAGATTTTTGAATAAATTGAGGGAGAGATTAACTAAAACATGCCGGATTCTGAAAACCATCTTATCCTACTTTTAACGAAAATGATTTATTTGTTTGTCAGGCTGAGATTTATCATGTTGGAAAAATGCACAATAAAAAGCAGAAAGTGTCAATCAGACAGAATTTAAACAAAACTGTGTTGTTTTATAATGAATAAAAGAAGTAGACAAGTTAATTTCTTGTATTTACTTCAATTATATTCTCATATGAGTGATATGATTGTTATTAATTTCGTAATTTTATTCTCCAGATATTGCATTAAAGGTGGTATAAAATTAATGTAGACATTGGCACCTTGCCAGTTAAACTTTAGGTAGTCTCTGGAGTATATAAAAATGTGGGAAAAAATAGAATGGAAAGTGACTTTGGTATACAAGGTTATAATTTAAAACCCGGTGGTGCACTTGCATACAAGTAATATGTAATATTAAAAATGCACTTTAATATATTTTGTTGGCCTTGACAAAATCTGATTATCATGCTTAGATTTCCTGGACCCGCGTCCTGAGTTGCTAAGTCTTTAGAAGTGAAAGATTTTGGATTACAATGAACAAAAAAGATAAAAAAAGTCACAATAGAAAAGCTAAACCTTTCCTTCTTCGGTTGCCCTCATACTGAAAGAACTACTTGGTCATATTCTTCATTTCAATATTCAGATTCTGTCTTTGAACTGATCAGAAAATGATTGCTCAACGTCAGAAGAAAACTTAGTTTAGGTTCTGACTACTTAAAATTGTGAACCGGTATTTCATCAGTTTTCCTTCATTACACTTATAAATACGTCACTATTATTGAAATGTTAACATCTTTCCGGATCAGTTAAATTAGCCTACTTAGGGAGAAAAAACTTAACATTCCTCAGAGTGAAGAAAATAAGATCGAAAGTTAATTATAGTCAGCGGAAATTCTATAATTAACGTCATTCCATCTTCTCTGAGCAAGTGAAGACCTTAAACAGTATAAATTTTTACATTCTCCAGTGGTTTGTTATACGACTGTATTAGGGTATCAAAGTTCACGCAATCTCTTGCCCCTAAAATGGCTGCGGCAGACGGCTTCAATTTGCTAAGAATTCTGGTCCACTTTCAGATGCGATAGGAGGGTCCCGTGTTGAAATTAGCACATGCATGGGTCGTCGGCTGTGGAGGCCCGTCCTTAGGAGTGTTCGGTGCAGTGTGTGTTCACTTGTACTCTGACCAACATTAAAGTCTGATGTTAGTTCCACCACAGTTTGCCGCCTATTCTGTTTTACCAGGCTGTCCAGCCTACAACGTCTGACATCTGTAATGAGCTTTAGTCGGCCAACCCCTCGACTATTGGACGTGGCTTCGCCACTTGTTGAAGACAATAACCACAACTCTCCCCGAACACCCGATAAGTCGTTCGGTTACGATATGCTCATGCCGAGCCTCGGGGCCATCTCAATTTGCCCTCGGCCAAACTCAGCTAGATCGCACGCCTTCCCCATTCTAAACACGGATAGCATGCTGACTAATACTGTATGAAACGTGCGTATGTCTGACTAGCAGTAATTCCTCGTCAGGTCATAATGGTATGGTTGATCACTGTATATATAATTTGAAAGGATTTCATGTTCTCTGGATACCATTAGGGTCTTCAATGCAGTGGCTTCTCGTTGCCTTCTGCATCACCATGCCGTTGATAATTTCTGATTCATCAGCTTTTAAGGGGCCGTTTCCAACACCAAGGAAATGGTGCCCTGAACCATTCTTTTCTCCTCCACCCTCATTTGGGAGTGGGTGCCTCCTTATATTATTCTTTATGCCTCGACGTCGAGGTAATTAGAGGCAGGATGGGACTGGGGACAAGGAACGAGAAGGAATTCGGCCATGGTCATTTGAAGGAAGCATCCCGGCATTTGCCTGGAGTGATTTGGGGAAACCATGGAAAACCCAAATCTGGATGTCCGGACAGGGATTCAATCCAGCGTCCTCCCAAATGTGAGGCCAGAACGTTAACCGTTCACCCACCACACTCGGTCCCTCATTATAATGGTCACCTTTCAGTCGCCAGAGCCGGTCCATGCAAACTGGGTACACCACGTGTAGGAAAGGCTGGAAGAGATTAATATAGGCTTTCCATATACAAGAAATAATACATATCACGTGATGGACAAAGAAAAGCTTGAAACTGAGATAAATGTATTTTATTATGGAACTGATATGCATGAATATTGCATATTCCTAAAGTTTATTTTGGAAAAATAACACAACTTAGATGAAGCTATGAGTGAAATTGGGGTGGCCATGTAGCTCAGGCAGTAGAGCGACCGACTATCACCCAGACTACCGGGGTTCGATCCCTGACGAAGCCGAGGATCCTGAACGTCTGGAATGGCCCCCCAGGACCACTGAGGCTGTTATCAAATGAGTACCGTGAGGGAAACTCCGTGGGATGGTTAAAAAAAATGCCGGATCGTGTCGCTGACCATAATAGGAATTCGGAGCTCTACCTCCTCCAATCCTACAGGAAAGCTGTAAAAATCCACCATCCTTACCTCTCTTTTTTATCAGTGAAATTAACAAATTTACAAAAAATTATGACTTCTCCCATGACAACATCTGAGCCAGAACGTTGACCGATCTGGTAGATCAGTTGCTTTAAAAAGTTGGGAGTCCGGTCCTGGGTTCAAATCCCAGTGTGGCCACAAATTTTTAGATGTATTTGAACATATGAACTACACTAGGACGTTCCGTGGTACGTATTCCACGTTAAACTACGGGTCCCAGAGGAAAGATACTTGTCAACTTACCTCTGTCACAATTGTTTTATATGCCTCCTTTGACAGGATCCAAAGAAACTTCAGGTGGTAGACTAGATTATTATTATTGTTAAAATCTGTAATATCGTTTTTGATCCATCTCTTACCATGTTAATTATTTCAACTTTTAAACTATCCTTTCATAAAATGTTACAAATAAATTTAGAAAGGAATCAAATTTTGTATTAACACTCTGACCAGTTTTCACTATTTAAGTAATTTATATAGTTTTTTGTATTTTTTTCATTTATATTTTTTTGTGTAACCAGCTTTTTTATCTGCATTATACTTCTTCTGATTGTATACTAAAGAGCTTGGTATCATGATCAGATATATTCTTTATTACTCTCAGTATGTTGTAATTACTGTATTGAGAGTTATCCATAAAAAATTATCAGTTTCAGTTCTGTTATTATCATTTTTTCTTGTAGGGAAATTTAAAGTTCCAGTTAAGTTAAAAGACATCATGGCTTCTATATCTATCCTCTCACTGCTATGATAGAGAAAGTCAGTATCGAAATCTTCACAAAACCCTGTTTGTTATTTGCGGAATGTAGTACCAATGACTCTGAAATAAAAACAGATTGAAATTTCCATAGGGTTTGTTATAACTATGAGATGTTCCTTATGATATTCCAGTGTTCTAACACAACAGTCAACATGTTCTTCTGTACAATACTTACCTAAAACTTCACAGCTACATTGAATATTATTTCTAACAAAAATGGTAACCCAACCATTCTTCATATTACAGCCATAAGAATGAGAGCTTACAGATGGACAGTTGAATAATTTCTGAAAGACAAATGATTTTCAGAGACATACAAAACATCAACAACTAACTGAAATTTTGGATCTCTTCTGGGGATAACTTCGTCGATTTGACTATTCGTATAAATTTCTCCAACATTTTGATGTAAAATAGTTGGGTGATTATTCTGATTGAATCGTTTGGAGTAAGTTACCTTATCAGTACAGACAGGGGCGGTTCCAGGATTTTGCTTTGCGAGGGGCTTGAGCGGATTTTGGTTTGAGGGGGGGGGAGGGCTTGTCTTCAGTGGATTAAGGCAAAATTACAATGTCGAAGGTGGACCTAGATACTTTGGGGGTGGGGGCTTGAGTCCCCTAGCCCTCCCCCCCTCCCCTGCTGGATCCGCCCCTGAGTACAGACTCCCATATGAGTTTAAATTTTGACTAGCAAACATTTTAATTTCCCTTAGATACCTTGATACATTTACCTTATTTACCCTAAAAAGGTTGTGACTGAACTCAGCTTATGAATTAAATAATTCTTTCAATGATCTGGAATCCCCTTATTCCATCAGCAATAAAAAAGTGAAAGCTTCCTCTTGTCTTTAAAATTATAACTGTCCCTATCAATGCAATGAAACCAATATGTGAATTTGCAGACTGCAGGAAAACCCTTTACAACGATGTATTTGTATGCCTGATATAATGCTACAGCCATTGTTTATCATAACGATAAAGCATATTTGCAAATCCCACATTAATCTGATGTGTGTTACTCAGAATGTGAGCAATGTCTTTGTCAACTGAATGATTGAGGTCCTTACCACGAACATTTCATGGTCCATACGATTACAATTTGATTTTCAAGCACCTTGGTGGTGCCCATGGTTTAAATTGGAGGGCTAAAATTGTCCCCTGCATTATGAGTATTAAATATAAGAGTTTGAGGAGGTACAAAGGAAGACAATTATGATTGTTTGTGAAAAGTATTGTACAACACAATCACTGACTGATATGAAAAATTAACTCAATGGAGAGTCATGGGAAGATATGAAACAGGAAAACAGACTGCTACAAATATATAATGCAAACTCTAATGACGATTTTTTTTTTTACTTATTGCTTTACACCTCGTCGACGTTGAGGTCATTAGTGGCAGGATTGGAATGGGGACTATGAACTGGTAGGAATGAGGCCATGGCCTTTTAAAGGAAGCATCCCGGCATTCACCTGAAGTGATTTGGGGAACCATGGAAAACCCAAATCTCGATGCCCAGACCAGGATTCGAACCGGCGTCCTCCCACCATGCTTGGTCTCTGGCGATGAAGACTCACTCGATGTATATTTGGAGAATAACTAAGATTAGTGCCTGGGAGAGAACAGATGACCATAACCATAAACCAGCAATTGATTTCAGACATAAATGTCTGGAAAAATTGTTATTTGTAGGTATTGGAGGGGAAACTAATAAATTAATAAGGAATAAACTGAATTAGTTGCCTAAACCAGTGAAAATTGTAGAGAGAAAATTTTTGCAATGTAAAAATAGGAGATGGGCAAAATTTTCATTATAGCATATGCTCCACTGAATTAATTAATAATAATAAATAACATGGTGTAAGGGCTTAGGAAAAACTGCTTGTATATTATCCTCTCCCTACCAAATGTCAACCTCTCCCAAATAAGGTGTGTCCGTTTGCACTGACGGAGGCGATTCTCAGTTTGAGAAGAAATTTTAAGGAGCCACCCACCTCTTACCAATGACCTCCTGAAAGCAGGACGGAGCAGCAAGGGGTCACCTAGGGTACCATCTTGCACTCAAGATTGCAAACGGCCCCTAATTGTGGATGAATCAGAAATGACCAAAGTCATGCTGATGATAAAGGCAACAGAAAGCTACTGCATTAAAGACCCAAAGGGTATCTCGAGGATACGTAATTTTATCAAATCACATACAGAATGGTGGCTACTTCATTCATAAAATATTACGGGTATAAAATAGTACCCAATAAGGATCTATGGATGGAGTCGGCGCTGGGAGGAATCAACAGAATTGATAGAAGCATACTACGAGTGAGGGCGTGGAATGTTAAAATCCTGAATAGGGCTGTGGATTAGACTACTTAAAAAGAGGCAGACGAACTGACTTCAATTACATGTTGTTGAGATTAGTCAAACTGAGTGGGAGGTTGCGCTAAAAATAAGTCGATCCTGTAATAGCGGAATAGTTGCAAGGAAGAAGAATAACAAGATAAACTACTTATATCAAACATACTATTAAATAATTATGCTAGAAACATATACACCCGGAAACGTTCGGATAGATATCAGTTTGATTACCTGTATTATGGTTAATATCAGCATGCCTAAAGCTGACTTATACTCTGATCACAATCTGACCGCTGTGAAGTATATACTGAAAGGCAAGAGAACAGGCCTAAAGGCCGGTCTAAACATAACGTGTTGATGGACGTTTTACTTGATCAGGCAAACCGTCAGGTAAAATTGACCAAAAACTCATATCCACACTCTTGCATTTTTGACTTTCGTCTTTAACCAAGTTTCATTAAAACCATGGATGAAGCATTACTTTTAGTTATTATTTCATTGATTGAAAAGCTAAAATGGTCTAGAAGATGGCTGCTAAAGATGAAAAGGTTTTCTCATATGAATTTACTTCTCAAAGTCATGAACCTGAAGATTGGCGTATCATTAGTTGACCCCAAAATTACAAACAAAGACACTACTGTGAGGAGTATCACATCCCTGGAGAGAATAACTGCTACGTTAAGATTTATAGCAACAGGTAGATCTTGCATTCACAATTGTATTGGTGAAACAATCCCTTAGTTGCATTATATGAAAAACTTGTCATGCTATATTTGAAGTATCGAAATCAGGAAACATACACAGCCCTCAACTATGAAGACGTGGAGTTGTTCTGGAAGATTCAAAATGTGTAAGAGATACATTAATAACCAAGGGTCAGTACCGTGGCAGGACAGCACCGTCACTCTTTGAGGAGAATTTGATAAAATAGAATAATTTTGAAGTTAATAATCATTTATTTGTTTGTATTCAGCTCTGCTACTGTCTAGCTATTAAATAAATATATTTTTATAAGTACAGTTCTATTATATTGCAGTAGAGTACAACTTACCTCAATTTCAGAATCATTCTCCATAATGTCTCTCGCTCTTTCCCCGACATTTAAGAATGAAAGAAGATCGAAATACCGCAAATAAGGTTTGTAAATATCGTCGGCACCAGCACCAGAAAGTGTTTACTTCTTAGCTTTCAGCAACTCTTTACGAAAAACTGATCTGAAAGAACCGTTTTCCTCTTTTTTAGTATCTCCGCGATCCACTTCATGACATTTATCAACCAAAATGGCATATACTTGATTTTCTTGTCTCGGTCACTGTAGTACTGATTTACTTAACTTGCCATATGCAATGAATTTCATTTTAAAAAAAAAATTGTTTGGCCACCATTGTAAATTCGACACATTCACAGCGTAAAAACATTTTTTAAAAACAAAATAATAGTTATTTTTATTCAGTAGTAGATAAGAGATGATTAAAAGCTGAAGGAAAACATCAGTCAAGATGGGGAACAGTGCTCCGTTTCCTAGAAGTCTTCCGTCTTCATTCAGTTAAAATAAAACGTCCATTTTTCTGTCCACAGTGTTTTGTCTGATACGTTTTACCTGAGTAAGTAAAACGACCTTCAAGACGTTACATGTAAACTGGTCTTAAGGGAGCAAAATAGATTTGAAATGAGCAAAATCAAGAAGTTACATGAAACAAAAATAGTGTTGTGGATCTACAGTTCTCTGTCAGTTTCCATTGAGAAATCCAATGCTGCATTATCTACTTGACACATTTGTCTATTTCATCCAGAAGTTTCTGGTCGATCAAGCTTCACTCAATATTAACAATCTTTTAAGCAAATCAGTGTTAAAGCTGAAATCTCCTGTGATGAGAATGCATTTAAAGGACCACACTTGCTCTCCTGAGTCTAGGAACTGCCTCATACAACACAACATGCATAAAACTAAGTTTTATGACCCAAAAACCTCAAAGTTTGGCCCTGCTGTAGTGGCGCCCTAGGAAATTTTTGGCTAAAGCTGGGCAATAATTACTAAAGCTGGGCAAGAGTTGATTGCATACAGTGACAGCAAGATCCAGGGCAGTTTCATCAGCTAAAGACAACAGTTACAGGCAATGCAATATGGCTACACAGATAGCAACGACAGTAAAGCAGGTCAAAGTGTCAGCAGAATTATGTTGGAGTATGACGGCACTTGGAAGAAAATACTAGGGAAACAATCATCACTATTGGTTGGAGGCCCTCCCCACTGTTGTATTCATTGAGGGGAGCAGCGAACAAAACCCAGGTGCACGAGCACGAACAGAGGTGCTGCCGAGGGAGAGGGCTAGGAAAACAGCCAAGAAGAAGCCTTCTCCGCCAGAGCTCCGGCAGTGTTTCAATTGTCAGAACCACGGACATTATGCAAGCGACTGCACCCAATTGCGCAGATGTGGGGCTGATCACAAGCCGACTGCACCACAGCCAGAGAGGAGGCAGTCTGCTGCGACTGCGGCAAGGGGCATGCGGCCTGCTTTTCTGGCTGTGATGTGAAGAAAAATCTTCGGGCAGCACGCCGCCCGAAAGCTGTACCAGCCACAAAGCGTGCCAGCCACGAGGCTAGTTCCAGCCAGCCTCCCCATAAATACACACCGGCGGACAGGATAGTGCACGAGCCGCATAGTAGGCCCACTGTGCACCGCCAAGACCGACCCATGACAGCTCCTGGCTCCAGACAGCAGCTAGGAGAGGCTGGACTTAGAGCTGAGCCACAGTCTACAATAGGGACAGCCAGAAGTCTACACCAACAACAGTCACTATAACAGGTGGGAGAAAGCCATTGAAGCAACGAGTCAAGTAGTAGAACCAAGTAATGGGAGTCAATGCCTATGGAGGAGTTAAAGGGGGTTAATAATGTTACTGTGGTACATAAACCTGATGTGAATAAATTGTACATATGTATATATCCTTACTGAGAGTTTCATTTGCAAGTGCTACCTCTCACATGACACAAGAGTCTTACCCACAATTTATATGTTCCTTTCGGGAAGTGGCAGAGTGAAAGCGAGAAGATTCACCAGGCCACCACACTGCACTTTGTACCAAATGAACCCCGCCATCTGTTGCCAAGTAATTGACCTCCTTTAAGAAACACCCCTGACTGAAAATAAAATTCAATAATGCATTTATCAGTATTTTACTATAAATTTCAACCAGCGAAACAATTGCAATTTATGACATTAAAAAAATGTTTAATTTAATTTTTAATTGCTATGGAGCGCATGCTCGGTGGAAGTTTCTCTAGAAACTCGTTTTTTTTTCACTTTTTTGTACCCACTTACTTTTGCCTCTGCAAATTTCAACTTTTAATTGTTTCAAGTTTTTGGTAAATTATTCATCAATTCTCTTGGTAACTTATTCCAAACCCTGACCCACCTACCTGCGAAAGGAAATTTTCCCACACCCTTGTGCCTGAATTCGAGTGTCAGTTGTGATCATGGTCATCTTTTCTCTTCCATGGATTACTTTTGATTCTTACACCAATATCTTTCCATGCCTCATGACCAATATATGCCTTGTACACTGCCATGGCTCTCTTCACCCTCCTCCTGTGTTCCAATGAATCCCATTCCAGCTATTTTATCATATCAGTTACTGATTGTGTTCTGCAGTAATTTCCACACCCGAATCTAGCAGCCGTTCTTTGCATTCTCTCTGACTCCTGTATTTGATACCTAAAATGTGGATCCTATACTACACCACCATATTCAAGCAATCGTCTGACCAAAGTTATGTATGGTCGATTTCTAAACATAAAGAATCCATAATGCAAACATTAGAACAAGAACTTTTCGTTTAATAAATAGTCTACTACAGGATCCAAGAAATACTGAGTCCACCATCTGTTTCAGAGTAACTGATTTTTTTAATGCTCCTGCAGATGTCATATATCACACTAACTGAAATTCATACGAACCATCTCCCCTAAGCCCATGTAACTAGCTGGCTTACAAACAATTTTCTTTCCTCACACAAATATCTGAGGTGGTAGTGCACCAATCTCTTCTTCAACCTATTGACCAATCAAGTTAAGTCAGTCGGCCTGTGATTTTAAATCCTAATACTCTTTCCTCCATTATGAGAGGTACTAACATGACGCTTCTCCAGTACATTGGGAATATTACGCCTATGTATGATTCACGCAATTTGTCATTGTGACAAAAATGTTTAAAAAAATAGCTTCAATAAGTTTATTTGTGATATAAACAATCAGTTCATCCCACAAAAATTCATGAATATTGCCCTACAACCAAAAATGTAAAACTTCATTAAATTATTATTATTTAAGACCAAAGGGTTTTCATTCACCGTGCACAAATAACAGTTAGATGAGGCATGATAAAACTTGACTTTTGGTACTTAAAGTGTTTTAGCAAATAAGGAGAAACAGCAGAAAAATAGGGTTAAATCCATTCCAGATTAAAATTCAAGTAAGAGAAAAGGTTTCTGCTTCCAGGCAGCTGTCAAGAGGTGTGGGCCAGCAGTTGCAGGACAAGCTAAGGAAAAGATACCAGGTCAAAAACATATATAGCAGCCCTGCTTTGCACTCCCTCCAATTCCTGTATTTGATACCCGAAATGTGGGTCCCATACTACACCACCATATTCAAGCAATGGTATGACCAAATATCGCATGACTGGTTATAATTATAAATAACTCAGTTCTTTCGCTTTCAACAGATTTACATTTATTGTTCACAACTCAAATTCCTCTAGGAACTACATCAGACTTAGAGTATTCAAAGAATGCACGGTTCTTCAGCAGTGAAATGGTTTCAAAGCATAACCTCTAGCTATCTCTTGATTTCTTATCGCCATGGCAACTTACATTTCCTTGCTATAGGAGTAAATATATCGAATTTTGTTTAATTTCATGGCACATGGTTTTCTTATGAAATGTTTCTGTTCTGTCACACAAAGATTTGTAATGTCGGTTTCTAAACACAAAAAAAAGATCCAAGAATTACAGAACCCGCTATTTGTTTCAAAGTATATATATATATATATAATTTTTTTAAAATGATGTAGATGTTGAAATAAATAACTCTCGGGTTTTCTGCCGGTTAATAGATTTATTTGGATCTTTTAACGACGTTTCGGCAACTGCCATCGTTGCCTTCATCAGGTTAAATATCACTTAAAGGACAAGACACTGACTGACTCGCGAGCCAGTCCTGGCTCCTATTTATAGCCTGTTGTCAAGGGAAGCTTCATGCTGCTCTTTGATTGGTCGGTGGTGCACACGGCCATAGACGGGGTCAAACCGGTATGGTTGCATCTCTGCATCTCGTGGCTGCATCCTGTAGCTCAGCAACTGGATGGCATTTAGTAGATCCATGGCAGTATCTTGAGTGGTCACCCATCCAAGTAAAAAACCACGCTTAACGTTGCCTTAACAGTTGGCATATCCGGTCACTCATCCAAGTGCTCTCCACACTCATCATTGCTTAACCGGCGGCATCACACAAGGGCTCTGGAACTGACCAATCACGAACGACTTATCTCCCATTGGTCGACGTGTCATGACGGCGTCTGCTCGGAAGGTTGTGTCTAACACGTTGCTGTTTTAGGTCTTTTACGACTGGCTCCCAAGCCTCGCTCAGGAACAGACCACCATCTCTGTTAATGCTGTTGTCACTTAATTGAATCTCCAGCGCTTCTCTGATCACTGAGTCCCAGAAATACGATATCTTAGCCAGAACTTCAGTGTTGTCGAAGTTGATGCTGTGAAAATTTTCTATAGCATGATCTGCTAATGCGGACTTGTCCAGTTGTAGTAACCGCAGATATCTTTGGTGCTCATTGCGGCGTTCCTCGATAGTTCCTATAGTTTATCCGATGTAGACTTTGCCACATTCACAAGGGATCGAATAAACTCCCGGAACTCGAAGCCCAAGGTCGTCTTTCACCGTGCGTAACATATCACGTATCTTCATAGGTGGACTGAAGATACTCCTTACGCCATATCGTGCTAAGATTCTTCCAATTTTTCCAGAAGTATTCCCGGCATAAGGCAACACAGTGACGGTTTTTGGAGACTCTTGTTCAGGTGTTAGTTTCAGTTTTTGGGGGAGAAAGGCCTGTTTAATATGTTCTTCAGAATAACCAGTCTGAAAACTTGCCGTAGGTGCCTTAGTTCTTCACGTAGGCTATCACTGTCCGAAATGGCTCGCGCACGGTGGACCAGTGTTGTCAAAACAGTTTTTCACTGAGCTGGTTGATGAAAACTGGTAGCCCCCAAATACAGATCTGTGTGCGTGGGTTTCCTGTAAACGCTATGCGCCAAAGTACCATCCGGTTTACGTTTAATTAGTACGTCCAGAAATGGCAGCATGCCATCTTTCTCAATCTCCATGGTAAAACATATGTTAGGATGGATTGAATTCAGGTGTTGCAAGAATTCTTCGAGCGCTGCAAAGCCGTGTGGCCAAATTATAAATGTGCCATCCACGTATCAAAAGAAGCATTTTGGTTTTAATGGAGCAGTGTCCAGAGCCCTTTGCCATGGATCTACTAAAAGCCATCCAGTTGCTGAGCTACGGGATGCAGCCACGAGATGCAGAGATGCAACCAAACTGGTTTGACCCCGGCTATGGCCGTGTGCACCGCCGACCAATCAAAGAGCAGCGTGAAGCTTCCCTTGACAACAGGCTATAAATAGGAGCCAGGACTGGCTCGCGAGTCAGTCGTGTCTTGTCCTTGTAAGTGATATTTAACCTGATGAAGGCAACGATGGCAGTTGCCGAAACGTCGTTAAAAGATCCAAATAAATCTATTAACCGGCAGAAAACCCGAGAGTTATTTATTTCAACAATACGCCGGGAAAAACTAAAATGTCAGATGTAGATGTTATATAAGACATTAACGGAATTAGGACCATTCTGAGGGGCCTAACAAAAAATCATGTGGCTGTAATAGGCTAAGGGGAATACAAATGTGGATTTTGTGAAGTTTTTTTTTTTTTTGCCTGGTGGCTTAGTTGCTTAAAGGCAAGTGCACAAATGGGCGGGGCTGCCCATGTCACAGAAACGCCTCAGCAATCGTTTACATAGATTTTCATAGAGTAATGCACACTACAGGCTGGGCGAGTTGCATTTTTGGATCCAGGTGTATTTGGATCCAGGTGTATTTAGTTGTATGATTCATAACACTCAACATACAATAATATGGGATAATAAGAAACTTGTTAAAACAACCAAGTAAAATCTCATACTTCAAAATTTTATTTTCTGTTTATTTACAAGTTTAATAAAATTTTACGCCATTTCCTTTGGATTCATATTGCAATGCTTGTATAGTGCCAGCTAACCAAGCCAGTTTTTCACGAAAAAATTTGTGATGATATTCCAAATCTTAATGGGTTCTTGTGTAGCATAACAACTTGTAAGTCAAAGCTTGAAATGTTTCTTTTTCTCTGTTGTCAGTATAGTCCATATCTTCTGCTCACCAATTCAGTTATCATTAATCAAAAGTTTATGAAGACAGCACTAGTATAATTTCATTTATCTTGTTAGGTAACATCGACGTTCTCCTTTCAGAGATTAGAAACATTCTAAATAGAACACCAAAGACGTTCTCACTCACTCTCCTTACTTTACTGAGCCTGTAACTGAAAAAAATCTCTCTCTGTTTTAGTTTAATTGATTTCCTGGAATAGGTCTCATCAGATGCCTTGTAAGGGTAAACGCTTTATCCCCTGATCTTACACACGGAATTTTTAAGTCAATTCCCTGGTCAGTTTTCCTGTAGCCAGTGCCTCACCAATCAGAAGCGAGAGGCAGCGACATTGTTTACTTCCTACACATCTGAGAAACCAGTGCATGGGCTACTTATAGGGGGTGGGGGGAGGGGAGGAATCATAATAAAATTGACATTTTGATGTAGTGAACTGGACACAGCCAAATCGCATTAAAACTGGAAGGTCTGGTCAAAAACAGGACGGTTGGCAACCCTAGGGATACCACATGAAGGAAAGGTTGACATTTGGTTGGAAGAGGCTAATATAGTCTCTCCCAAATCCTTACCCCATCAGTGATCATTATGTTTCATTTATAATTAACATGTACTGTTTTGATATAAAGTGGTTTTACCACTGGAATAAATAAATAAATTAACTACAATAATGAAAAAATCGTGATACAATTACCACCCACATTCTCAACTAACTGAAATAACACAGCAAGCTGACACTGAACATTGCCTCATTGGAGGGAGGAAGGGTGGACAACTATTCCACCCACTGTGCATATCCATATTTAGCACAAACTGTCAAACTTGGCCTCTGAAGTAATCCCTATTCTTGAATCTTTCACTAGCTGATTGTAACATTCAACTGCTAGATGCCAGATGCCAGGTCACACTGAGCAGGTAATTTGTAACTGGATTCATCCAGAACAGCAGATTACCTAGATAGTTTGGAATATGGCACTTAAAATATTAAAAGCAGGGACGCACGAAGATCAACAAATTTTCTACGCCAGGGCAAAAACTGTGAGATTGTGGCTCCCATTCTTGTCACCATCCCAAGTCACAACCCAAGACAGTAGAGGATTTTAAAAAAAGTTGCTCTCCCAAACCTTTGATCAGCCACTGCCCTCCAATCATCATATCACTGACATTTGGGAATGGATGAAAATTTTAAAAAAATGGTTATCAATTCTCATTACAGCAAGATGAAAATATATAAATCAGTTTCAGATGACGTAAAGTATGAACTTTCCTTCAAATTTAACAGTTACTTCTTCAATTCTACTGTAGACTCTTAGCATGTTAATATATTTAATCACTGTATAATCGACAAATAAACATATGTATAAACTTTGGTCAAGCAGCAACATTAGCGAATGTTTTAATTAAATTGAAATTTATCCTAAGTTGGAATGACAAATCACAGTTGTGGTTACAGCAGACACCGTGAGTTATTAAGTATTTTAAAGCTTTTTTTTTTTTGCTTTCATAAACGAGTTGTTACTGAAAAACAGTTTCCCGTTTTTTTCAGCACTAAACACTATCGATAATTTTAACTACGAAAATCAAAGTTAATGAATGTATTATGGCAATTAATTTGGTAGCATTTGCTTAGCTATTAAAATGTGGACATAACCTCAAATTTCTTCTAATGATATGTGGTAGCTGTTGTTTTTGCAAGCGAAGGCTGACACTTGACACCATTCTCCAGCCAATAACTATCAAGGTGAGTGAATGAGTGAGCTTAGGAAATTATATAGTAGATAACCTTCCAAAAGTCTCATACCAGTTAGGTACTCTTCATTTATTTTATTTATCAATTAAGAATCTTGTGAAACTCCACATCAACATTATTTATTTCTCTAACTAGCACTTATATTTAATACAAATGTGAAAGCTCTCAGTCTCAAAAGTAATTCCCTATTTAGAAATTAATAGCTTAGTTTTTGGTTTACTGACAGCAAGTCACCATTCAAAAATTTCCTTAGTTATATATAACATTTTTACTGAAGATCCAGAATATAATCAATAACATACCTGAAACTAAGTGTCATACATATCAAACATTTTCTTCTATAATTCACTTGGTTTATATCTGTGACTAATACTGGTGAAACAACATTATCTTATACATATATTTTGCACATTTATTTATTGTATAAACTACAGAGAACATCTGTAGCATTACAAAGACAATAAAAATTAATACATCAATGAATTATAGATATTCCAAATTTATATCATATTAGATGCTACCTCATAAAAATCTTCAATTTTATATAAACAGTTATTAACAAGTAATTTTTTAATTACATAAAATCCACAAACAAAATTTATAATTATACATTGAATTTGGCAGTTTAGATTACGTATAACAGTGTACAGTGACCACTTGGACTATTTTCCTATCAAAGCAGTAAAAACATAACACTTAATTATAGCTGTCCACTTCCCACACAAGAATCCACTACTGACCGTATTTTAGTATACTGACTCCACCATAATTTCCATGGATTATTTGAAATTTTATGTTGGTTTGCTCTCATTATATCCAATGCTGGGCAACACTTCCAAGCAAGAAGCAGAGCAACATAATAAGCCAAAGTCTGGAAAATGAACTTTCGCATGCTACCCAAATGGCATCATATTCTAGCAGCCTTCCATCCAATCTGCTTTTGCCTTCTTCTATGGTGATACTGCACTGAAATGCGTTTCACACTACTAAATACAACTAATATTCTGGCACCATGTTACAGTATTATATGCATACATTTCAGCCAATCCGCAGTGGTCTACTTCTATGGGGCAATTGTACTGATATGTGTCTTGTTTAGTAGTGTGTGAAACACGTTTCAATGATGTTACGCTTGAAAGAAAGCTGAAGTATTTCAGTTAAAATGTTGGCATTAGGCTGTGGTACCAACTGGAGAGCATGGAAACTATTTATTCCGGCCAAAAATCCGTAAATTACATTTTAGAGACATGTTGCAACCAAATATTTACTAATCATTCAACAATCCCTTGTACTTTTGAGTGTTCACAGTACATTTTTTCAGCGAAACATATCTATGCTCACTTTTCCTCATTTGTTAGACAAGTATTAAAATCTTCATCTTTCTGAATTTATCTAATTAATTTTTTTGGTGATAACAAAGAAATGTGTTAGATAAGTGCCCAAAACCTCTTCATAATGTATTCATGGCCTTTATGATTTTTTTTTAATGATTTGAAGTCAGCAACTAGACATTCAGAATGAATTTTTTCTTACAATTTCACATTCTGTTAACATCAATACTTTTTGTATATCGATTCTTTCTGTCATGGCTATCTTATCCATAAAACAAGCATGCATCATGTATATTTCGTATTGCATCTAACATCCCAAATAGGGTTGCAATTATATAAAACTTGTTAAGCATATTCCCTTTTTAAGTTAAAATTTTTAATGAAACAAATAATTTCTGACAATATGTCACAATTTTTAGTCAAACTGGCATAAACCACTAGTACATGGTATTAAATTCCCATTATGCATCAAAATCTCCTTCCTATCTACTGTAATTCTGATTAATCTCCTGTCTTTAAGATAATATCTGTTGCCTGAAGTTTTTATTAAACTATCAATGTTGTAGAAATTTATTGAATTGTGTGAACTAAGGCTTTCCTGGCATGTCGCTGCAGTATAATCTTCGCGTGTTCAGTGTTGGATTGTGTAGGAGAAAGACGAACATTCAGCAATAAACTTTCCCCCATCTTCAAGCTAGGTGATCACACTTTGACTGACCAATGACTTACAGGCTCATCAGCCTACCCCCCCCCCCCCTTTTCCACCCCCACTGAGATTTAAAATTGTCATAGAGGGCAACGGCAAATGTCTCTCATGCAGAAATTATGTCTTCTTTCTGTGTGTTGAGTGTACGAATGTTTTCACTTTGTCACGCCATACTGCAAAACCCTTCAATATCTTCCAGCCTTGTTTTTTTCTTTACCGGAGAGGGCGCTCATGGTATTGCATCCAGCGAATGAATCACAAAAGAGTGCAGAGTTTTTAATGTTTGTGATGGATTTGCAGACTTCTGCCACGTTGAAGACCTTACTAGCAGTTTTGCTTGTGGAAGGGTAAATTACATTTATACAACTGCTTTTTTTTTTAACTGCTTAACGTCTCTCTAACAGCGAGGTCTTCAGAGACAGGAAAGGATGGGGGCAAGGAATGGGAAGGAATTCGGCCATGGCCTTTTGAAGGAAGCGTACCGACATATGCCTGGAGTGATTCGGGAAACCATGAAAAACCCAAATCTGGATGCCCGGACGGGGATTCGAACCGCCGTCCTCCCGAATGCGAGGCCAGAACGCTAGCCTATACACCACCACGCTCGGTAAATACTAACTCTTGTTACCAACCTTATCAGGACATCTGTATCATTGGAAATGACCGCTACCTCTTTACCCCTGTCATAATCAAATGCAAATGATGCAATGCTGGCATTAGCGTATCATTTACACTGAATGGCACAATGATCTGCAGCCTTGAATTTGTTTACTAGTAATTCAACAAGCTGATTTTTATGACAGTTTTTCAGAAACTCAGCTTGGAGTGAAGTGACAGCCGTGTTGTGGAGAGCGAAAACATTGGCAGAAGTTTTCCCCCCGGCTTGTCGACAACGCTCCTCCCTTTTCGTTGTCACGTTCATATCCATCGAAATCGATGGTGATGAATGAAGAGAAATTTTTAACCACAAATGATTCATATACTTCACACAGTTGACCAAAAATAGCTGGTCTAGGTCGCACCACAGTGTGTAGGAGATAGCCGCCGCCTATAATTACAATTGTTTCTTCACTGAACCTGTCACTCGAAGCATCACATTTAGGAAAAATTTCCATGAGAGACTTTGAATTTTTACGGAGCGAAACATCATTGAATAATGATTAAGGTTTAGAGGCCAGCTCGTATTTAAGAAAAGACGTGAGGTCATTTTCAGTTTTCATGACACAGACTATTCGCATGAAGAGTTGGGTGGGGTTGAGTGAAACGACGTGATCTCTCACTTTTAATATCATAGTCATGTTCGCCAACGGTTTGATTTGGAGGCTACTCTTTAGTTTCAGATCTGTCTCATCAGTGACAACAACTATAGAAAAAAAGACGTGGACTTTAAAATGTTTGATTAGCTTCTAAGAAAAAACCAGGCATACATCAACTATACCTAAGGAAATTGACTGAAGAGAATCTAACACTTGGGAAGGAGAATGAACATTTAACCAGTCACTGAAAATTTGAACATCACGGTCATCTCTTCTTTTCCGAATGTCTCTGAGCTCAACATGTTCTGTACATAAAAACGCACACCAAATCATAAAGAAATAACTTTTATCAAGGATTTAGACAGCCTACAATCAAAGCATAGGTTAAACAATAAGAGCTAATTGTTAAAATATATAGCATACAGCGAAAAAAATACATGATGAAGTGGTGTACACTAGGGTGTCCCATACATGTATGAGATTTTTTTTTTTTTTTTTTTTTTTTTCGAGCTACATTATAGCAAGAGGTATCAAAATTTGCGTAATTTAACACAGATTATAAAAAGGAAAAAGAACTAGAAATGCAAGTCATCTTGAGGGCTCTACCACTGTTTGAAGTTTTGTAAATTTTGCGTTTTTACAGACTTAAGCCGTATGCCTAAAATAATACAAAAATCAAGTTTAAATGGTATTATATTATTGAAATTAATTACAAAAACTTAGAATTTAAACTTATTTTTATGTCCAAAATTTGGTATTTCTGCTCGAGATAGCAACGTGGTTCTAATAAAACATCTCTTGAAGTAGCGTCAGTTACACTTTGTGAGGCCTCTGAGACCAGTATCACACATCTTTCCATCGATTGTGTGTGACAAGGAAAGTCAACAGTTTTCAAGCTCTTATCTTTTGCCATAAATTGAAGGTCCTCATTAGAAATATTTCAAAGATTTGGCGGTGCTGTAACCTGACACTCGTGCCACACATTAATTTCGGTGTAATCTTAGCAGAGAAGTTATTTTTGTTGGTTTAAATACCTTGCGTTTAGTGCTACTTTCAGCTTCTCTCACTTTTATTATTCTTCGCAATGTCAGCTCCTGAATGTGGTCTCTATCATAAAACAACATAGTGACAAGTAGGTTTTCTGGGTGCGCAAAAAAAGCATTTCTTTTGATAACAGAATCCACAACAGATGTAAGATTTTCGGGTGAAAATCGAGAGTACATAATCAATTGAAATAGATGTTTGGCTCCATCTTTAAAAGACGTCTTTTGCTTGATTAAGAACCAAATCGGAGCGCTTACTTTAACCACGTAGTTGACTAACATTTTCAAATTTTCTGATGGATTAAGGGTACTTACGTAAAGTCTGAGTATACGATTGGCAGAAGTAAGCCATCTCGAGTTTTCCTGGTTGACGGTTTGCCAGCTCAGGAGCACAGGAACCAGTTGATACAGGTTGACATATCTCATAAAGATATTTTTGATCAGTACTTAGTTCATCGACAACATTTTTCGGCAAGTCAGGCAAATTACCAGTCACCGCGCTAAAAGTCACCATGGTTTTATTTTCGCTACCAGCTAATTGTTTTCAATAGGTACGGAATATTCTCTAGGACCTGAAGTGCAGCCATCTAAAGTTAAGAATAAATGACGAAGGGGTAACTCGTTGGCATGAAGCATACAAACACACCATTGTAGCGGTCTCTCCAAATACTGCTCTAAATATTGAATCCCGCCGCCCTTCCAACCAATGGTTACAGTTCCATCACATCCAATGCAAATCACGTCATTTAAATTCCAACCTTGATCCTCTAATAAAGTTGTGATCAAAGTAAGAATTCCCTTTGCAGTGCCACTACTTGGCATTGTGTGTCCCAAATAAATTGCTCCAGGTTCTGCTAAAATTGAGACGTGCTCTTCTAGACATTCTTTCCGATGGTAACAATCCCCGATTTTCTCATTTATCATAAACACTTTTTATAACAATACCTCCAATATCTTTTGAAGCTTCTGTCTGGGCTTTAGATACTCCTCTGTTGATATTGTTTTTATCAATAACCAGAGTTAAGTCTTCGGTAGAGACCATGCCGACGTCAGTCAAAACTGCAGAAGCAACAACAGCAGCAGATCTATCTAGCAGCGTATCTATCACAGACCTTAGCAACTGTTGGCAACGACAAAGTATCCCGATTCGCCGTTGAAGTCAGTGGTATCTCTGTCGAGCGCATATTTGTCGGGGATGCCTTTGTTATCGGATTTCTGGGGAAGATTCACGCAACGAATCTTCATCACAATTTGCTAAGGCATAATCAGTTTCTTCAGTTACTTTTTTGCTGCCCTTATTGACTCTTCAATTCGTGCTGCTGTTTCATTAATCTAGCTGTTTTTTTCTTATCAACACCACTTATAACCAGTTTCCTGTAATTTCTTTGATCCAACAAAAAACTTGTCTCATTGATGGGAACTTTCTTAGGTTTCAAACATGAACAAGATTCAAATGAAGTGCATTTACAAGCAGCAACATTGAAAAGTTTCTCAGATGACTCTGAAAAACACTTCAGTTTGTTTTCAAAACTATAATTTCATTTGCTTTTGGGGTATCTTTTCAAATTTAAATACTTTTCAAAATAGGATTTCAGTAATTGAATAACTCGTTCCTTAGTTCGAAGCTTTGGTCCAAATATTGGTGATCGTTTCAGAAACAGTCGCATATTTACCTGAATTGTATGGATCCGTTCCATTATACTTCAATTTCAGATCGTTCTTGACAAATAAAATAAATTTAATGACTTCCCTTATAGTTGGTAGCTGCCGATCGTCAAGTTCTTTGTATGGTCCCAATATACCACAAGTAGTCTCACTACGCCTCGAACTTATTCTTTAAAAATCACAAAA
Source organism: Vandiemenella viatica (assembly GCA_031002005.1). NCBI lineage: Eukaryota > Metazoa > Arthropoda > Insecta > Orthoptera > Morabidae > Vandiemenella > Vandiemenella viatica. The sequence goes on along the minus strand of JARYHS010008074.1, from coordinate 210,863,791 downwards.
TCCACTTGTAACACTCTATTGATCGCAACTGTATGTAAAACTATAAAAATGCGTTAATTTTAATGCTATAAAGCATTAAAATTACTTTGGCTACGAAGAAAACACTCGTGAGTCAAGTCAACAATGTCCTCGATACAAATTGAAACTTGACGGTATTTGCAGGTTGAAACCTGCATCCAAAAAGAATCGTCGTGTATGTATTACACAAAAATAGAACAATAAATTAAATATTTTTTATATTTAGTCCAGGAGCTGAAATTTAGGATAGCGAAATACCATCATAAAAACATCAATTTCTCAAAATTTTGAAGATTGGTAGAACCCTAAAGACATAGTTTTATTTTATTTTCAAACTCATTTTAGTAATCTACGATCAATTACGCAAATTTTAAGAGGTCTTGGTCTTGCGTTATGGAAAACATAAAAAAAATATTTTCTGGACACCCTAGTGTACACGCCACACAGTTTTTCTAGAGTGTTGCAGAGCTCCATACATCAAGAAAGAATCCACTGCGCCAGAACACTGCACGTAAGGCCACGTCCTTGCACAAGCCCTCCCTTTACTTTCATAGCCCTCATTAGATTTTGTTCGACTACCATATTGGACCACGTTCCTGACCAGAACCCATGTCCTCTGCATATTGTGAAAAATGCTTCTTTGGCAAACTTGGAAAATTAATGAGCAGACATTTGCTGAGGCAGCTCTTCCATTTTCTGGATGTAAAGATGAGCGTAGTTGCAGCGGACTGTAGGAGCAACATAAAAGAATCTCGACAGTTAAAAGTTCTCATAATTAACTGTAGAAGCGTTTGTAACAAACAACCGGAACTTGAAAGCGTTATTTGTAGTACAGAAGCGGATATCGTTATCGGTACAGAAAGTTGGTTGAAACCGGAAATAAGTTCCGCCGAAACTTTTAAAGATAGCATGAACGTTTTTCGTAAAGACAAATTATATTCTCATGGAGGTGGGGTATTTATAGCTGTGAGTAAATTTCTCGCATATAATGAAATAGACATCGATATGATCTGTGAAATCATATGGATTAAACTCAACGTTGCTGGGTCAAAACTCATCATAGGCGCCTTATACCGTCCACCCGATTCCGACATAGCTATCATCGAGGAGTTAAGAAATAATGTAAATAGCATAGCTAGCCGTTTTAAGGATCATGCTATGATTCTAGGAGGCAACTTCAATCTACCTTATATTGATTGGCGTAATTACGTTCACATCACAGGTAGCAGGGATAAGGCAGCTTCTGAAGTAGTTCTCGAGTTGTTGTCAGATAATCATCTCGAGCAGCTAGTTAATGAACCTACGCGGTGTCATAACGGTAGCGAAAACATTTTAGACTTGCTGGTTACCAACAGGCCAGAATTATTCACCAACATTTCAACGACCACAGGAATAAGCGATCACAAAGCGGTAATTGCGGCTATCAAATTAATGACCAAGCGAAAAAGGAAAAAAGGGCGGATTGTATACAGATTCAGTAAGGCCTCAAAGGAGTGTTTTAGAACCTACCTGAGGAATAATTACCATAACTTCAAGTCAACAAAGGACACCGTTGAAGAGATGTGGCATCGTTTTATACATATAGTCAGGGAAGGCATGGAAATACATATACCAAAGCGGACAATACAGGGGGAGAATGATCCACCGTGGTACACATGCGAAGTCAAAAGCACCAGGCCCGGATGGAATTCCAGTAAGAATATTTTCAGAGTATGCGGTGGAAATCGGGCCATTTCTGTCTGAAATATTCAGTAAATCATTAGAAGAGCGAAAAGTACCTTCAGACTGGAAAATCGCACAAGTAACACCAATTTTCAAAAACGATGATCGAAGTGATCCCATATCTATAACATCTGTTTGTAGTAGAGTTATGGAGCACATTATATGCTCGAACATTATGAATTTTCTAGATGATAATAATTTGCTTACAACAAATCAACACGGATTTCGGAAGAAAAGATCATGTGAAACACAGCTGGCCCTATTTACACACGACGTAATGAAAGTTATCGATGCAGGTTCACAAGTAGATGCAATTTTTTTAGGAAGCCTTTGACTCTGTGCCACACAACCGCCTTTTAGGGAAGCTTCGAGCGTACAGTATATCAGATCAGCTTTGTGAGTGGATAAAGGATTTTCTAACCGGTCGGTCGCAGTATGTTGTCGTTGAAGGAGAAAGTTCTTCTAAATGTTACATCAGGTGTACCTCAAGGAAGTGTAATAGGACCACTTCTTTTCTTAATTTTTATAAACAATCTTGGAGACAAAGATTGTTTGCTGATGATGCAGTTATTTATAGGGAAGTAAGAAATTTGGCTGATTGCTTAGAAATTCAGCGCAATCTGGATGTTTTTTTGGCTTGGTGCGCTGAGTGGCAACTTACTCTAAATTGTAAAAAGTGCAAGACAATGAGAATAACTAACAAAAAGAATCCAATTGTTCAGAAATACGAGTTAAACAATACAGTTATTGATATGGTCGATTCTATTAAATATTTGGGAGTAACAGTACAAAGGAACATGAAATGGGACATACACATTAATTCGTTAGTAGGTAGAGCAAATTCTAGGCTGCGATTCATAGGTCGAAAATTGAAAAATTGTAATGAACAAACAAAGGAGATAGCGTACAAATCTCCTGTGTGTCCACATTTGGATTATTGTTGTGCCATTTCGGACCCATTTCATAAGGGGTTGATCGAAAGTATAGAGAAAGTGCAGAGAAGAGCCGTTCGATTCGTGACTGCTTGCTAAAGTCCTTATGAAAGCATCACAGAATTGAATAGTAGACTAGGTTGGGAGTGTCTGGTAGATAGACGACACACATTTCGTTTAAACTTATTGGTAAACATGCGTACTCCAACTTTCACTTTTGAGTGTTGTGAAATACTTCTTCCACCAACCTATTTGAGTCGGAAGGACAGGAAGATAAATTTAGAGAAATAAGGTGCCAGACTGATTCTTATATGAATTCTTTTTTCCCTCGTACCATTAGGGATTGGAATGCACAGCAAAGAGATTAGGTTTGGTGCTGAGCACCTTCTGCCACCCACAATTTTGTGAATTGCAGAGTATATATGTAGATGTAGATGTACTTTGCGTAGTGAACATGCCCTGAAGCGAGCAATAGAGGAAGCATGCTCTTGACACAGAAAAGGTGAAGCTCCCAATTTCCATATCTCTCGGCGCAAATTAATAGTTGTACTAAGTTCACCTGAAGAAATTCGTAAACCACATACGGAAAATGATTTCTAGTAAATCTATATAATTCCCTTGTGTTAAGACATACCTATTGGATGTACTGTACCCACAACTTCCCCGTGCGTGATTTATTGCTCGGCAAAGACAAAAATTTGTCGAGTGAGTTAATCATGAGTTTCAAAGACACATCTGCCATTAGATTGTTAGCATTCCATTCTTGACATTTGTGGAAAAGAGTGTGGATTTTGTCTTTTTCACTTCCGATTGCAGCTTTAATCAAATTTAATAATATTGTTCCTATTGCCTGTTTTGTCAGGATAGGGGCGCGTGGATACGTAGGAAAAGTTTATGAGTTTGATGTAAGATAATTATCATAAATCTGATAATCTTTCATTTTCATTAAGTAAAATGAAACAATAATGACAACCTTACCTTGAGTATGTATGTCCAGACATCATGTGAGAAACTGATGACTTCGCGTAAACTTCTGCCCAAAGGTCCTCTAAATCACTTCCAGACATCACGTAGCCAACTGACCCGAGAAATGACATCAAGAGACAGAATCCACCTAGACGAACGGTTACATTTAATAATTCTTTCTTGTCGTCAGATGCAACAATTCCAGCAGTTTTGCATACAGTGGTTGATCAAAAGTCACAAAGCATTCATTTTGACTTTCGGGTTATGCCGCGCTATTTATTTCATTACCTGAGCTTTCCGCTGGTATCCTCCAGCCTTCGTCAGAGATACTGTTTATGTTGACATAGCAATGAGCGCCAATCATCACAGAGTAAAAGGCCGCTATCTTCGTTGATGTTGTTGGTATTTTTTAAAATTTCTGCTGCCTCTTTCACCCGTCGGGGCCACCACTGGTCTTCTCTCCACAGTAGCCTCGTTTCTTGAAATTTTATTTCATACCCGGTATTAATAGAATGGCGGACTTACGGTGGATTTGTCGCTGTTGTTATATTTGTAGTGGCGGATATGTTCTTTAAGTCTCTCCGCCACAGTGCGACCTGTCTCGCCGACATAAACACTGCCACAGATGCAGGGGATTTTGTAAACACCCATAAGCTGGTGTGGGTGTAATTTGTCTTTTACCTTTGTCAGTGACTGACCAAGTTTGCAGTTAGCCTTATATACTATTCGCACCTCCACCCACTTTAACAGTTTCCCAATCCGGTCTGTGATACCCTGTATGTATGGGAGACCTTGGCCCTCGTTGCTATGTCAACATAAACAGTATCTCTGAAGAAGGCTGGAGGATACCAGCCGAAAGCTCAGGTAATGAAATAAATAGCACGGCATAACCCGAAAGTCAATTAATAATGAATGAGAGAACTGTCCAGAAACCATAACATTATCATCGTCCCTGGTGATAGTGGTTCAACCACCGTGCTAATGGACCGAAATGACTATGAGGCTGAGGCCCAGAGGCAGCTGTTTGATAAAAACACCTACTTTCCACACACTACAGATGCCATCACCTCCATATGCCAGAAAATGAAAACATTCCTGTAGCTGCAAGGTCTCTCATAAACCCTCTATCCTCAGTCCATCTCCCTCCTAACTTACCAGAATACGGGTCGCCCACTTAACGGGTTTTAGTGTTGGTGGATCAATATCTCCAACCCTTTGTACAGAGTCTACCTTACTATGTCAAAGATACCACACACTTCATTGGACATTTATCCACAGTCCACACACCTCTACCTCCAAACTCATTTCCATCGATGTAACTTCTCTCTATACCAACATTCCCCACAGTAAGGGCCTTACTGCCCTGGAACACTTCCTAGGTCTGTGACCCTCACACAACTGTCAAAGTACATACTTCCTTTCATCCTTGGCTCACATAATTCTTTCCAAAAACTTTTTCACCTTCAATTACAAAGTATATCACCAGATTCATGGCATTGCTATGGGCACCCACATGGCCCATCCTATGCCAATCTATTCCTCAGTCGCCTGAAGGAACATTTCCTGAACCACACCCCCTCTAACCCATTGTGTGGTTCAGTTCAGATATATAGATGATATATTTATGATCTGGACCCACAATGAAAACCAACTCCTTGAATTTCTCCATTCCCCAAACAATAGCAAGGCAAGGTGGACATCACACTCAGGCACACCTCTGTCCACATCAAACGCACTAATCTACAGTAATATATTCACTTCGACAGTTGCCATCAATACCATATCAACATTCCTTCCATTACAGCCTTGCTATCCGTGGCAGACGCATCTGATCAGATGCTGAATCCCTCTCCCAGAACTTATCCTAAGCCCTTATCTCTCACTGTTACACATCAGATCTTGTACATAAGCAATTTTCCCTTGCAATCACCCACTCTCCACGCATCCACTCCTGCCCGGTACCTCTAAGATGCAACCATAGCCCTGCAATTGTCACGGAGTTCTCTCCTAATCATAAGTCCATCAATCAAATCTTAGAACAATGGCATGACTTCCTATGGTCCTTTTCAGAAATATGGACTTTTCTACCAAAAATTCTACCTACTTTCATCCGGACATATTTCAGCACACCACCTAATCTCAAAAACATCTTGGTCCACTCTCTCCAAAACCACCATAGAACTTTTCCATGCAATAGGTCTCGCTGCAAAAACCTGCAGCATGCATCCTACTACAACATATTCCAACCCTACTACAGGTTAAATGTTTCCCATCATTGGGCATGTCACATTCTTATCACCTATCATATACCAGCTAACCTGCCGCCACTGCACTAGTTCCTATAAAGGCCTCAAAATACAGCAACTCTCAGTCAGAATGAATGGCCACAGAAAATCAGTCCACACATGCAACTTATACTTTCAATATCAGAACATGCCAATCATCACAATTCTATCAACCTCAATGACTGCTTCACTGTGAGAGCAATCAGAGTTTTCCCCGAAACCACTGCTGTTTCAGAACTTCTGAGATGGGAACTTGCAAGGCAAAATATCCTGGATACCAGACACCCAACTGGTCTCAACCACCAATCAAATTATACCTTTTTACCCATCACTAAGTATTATTAGCTTAATAATTTGTATTTTTTAACTACTAATAATTTTAACAAATTTTTATTTATTTTTATTTATCAACAATCTCTACCCTTTTGTATATACATTAATTTTATCACCACTTCCAATATATATAATCTTTGTCGTTCCCAATAAAAATCAGTCATGTGGTAAACTTCAGTGTGTCGAACAACATGGTCCGTTTTCTAAAACATGATTAAGGTGGACAACTGAAATTTTGTATATGTTTTTGTTCGTCATGTATGCTTTTACCTATCACAGGCTTCAACTTTGTTGAGTCATTTTCCTTATCCACTGTTATTTAAATAAACTAATAGGAAGACAACATTAGGTATATTTCAGTTACGTTGAGCCCCAGGAACAAAATTCAGATTCCAAGTTTAAGTTAGTAGAATGTTTAAAACAATTTAAAAAAGTATAGTCAGTAAAATTTTCATCATTTTTCAAATAATCAGTTAGACTTGGAGAAAAAGAAAAAAGCTTGCTCCAATCATATGATATAATTTTGACAGCAGTCCATTTGGCTCTGAACATTAATCCAAAGATTGTTAATGTCTGCAAGATGTAGAATGATATCCAGGAGGGGGGGGGGGGGGAACTGAACCTACAAAAGGTAAGCTCAATTCTGTAGAAGAAGATATATACAGTTGCACAAATGTTTATTTCATTCCCATCTTTATTTATTTTGAAACAATGATCTCTAATAACATGTTACACAATTAAATAAACCTAATCCGAACACATGTACACAATGACCATTACATCAATAACAGGTTGAGAGAGAGAATATATGTCAACACTACAAGTCCAATATTGGAAAATATAGCAGTCACTTGCACTCAACAGCGTAATGTCCAAAATGATAAATATCCTTTCAAATTAATCACTTTACTAGAAACACAATAAAAACCAAAGGAAATATGTAGAGAATTCTGCATTTAGCTCACATAATTATTCTACAAATATTCAAAAACAGTATGTAACTAAGGTAACTATAAGTTTATCACATATACAAAAAGTAAAAACACTTATTCGAGTCATATTTCATAATCAAAACAATAACAACACACAGAAATGTTTGAAAGCAATTAGTGTTTGGAGGCACTGCAACAAACTGTCAGAATTATTCACTCTTTCATGAATGAGCTAAACAGCTATATATAGCCCTATAAAATATTTTAAGAAATCTGAATATACATTATAACTTCGCATAATTTCCATCACACCCATACTGGGTTAAAAAGTAAGTCCTATCAGATAATTACATAATATGGTAAAAGATGTCATATACAATTCTTCTTCATTGCTTTCTTCTAAGACATGCTCAAATATATCTGCAAAATAAGACATCCTGATTAAAAAAATTGAATAATGGATTTGGGAAAAAAAAACTCCCAGGAAACAAAGTAACAAATTAATGACTTTAAAATACACAAAATAATTTATACAATTTCTTTCTGTAACAAGATGTTTTATAACTATTTTTACACAAAGGTAAATACAATATTTTGGGTTGTTTATCATACTGAATATAGATACTTTTTTTTTTTTTTTTTTTTTTTTTTTTTTTTTTTTTTTTTTAAATTAGTATTTGATGTACTTTTAGTCTCTTGAAGAGTCTTAGAATAATTTACATAGTTAAATTGACTCTTCCCCATTACCACTACAAAAATTGAAGGAAATGGTCAAAATTGATTCAGAATAAACAAAAAACACGATACCGGTTATAAAAACAGAACTCAAGTATCTATTCATAAAACCAAATCAAGGTAAAATACAATTTTTATGCAGCACTCCATATTCTAGCTAATACACATGATACACATGAAGAGGCTAAATGATTAAAGGGGATCTGTGCGAACCAATGTACTTGCCCCATCTTCTATTTTCATGAATAAGCCTATAATCAAAAATACTGTGTTTTTTTTACTCCAGTGTCGCTGAAAGTTATTAGTTAAGAAAGATAATATTAATATAGCTTGTGTTTGATTTAAATACTCTTATGGAAACCAAATGGAGATGTGGTTAGGATATTTTCATTTCTTAGGTCTTGGTAAACTATGCCACACATATCCTTTTAAAATTCATTGGATAGTGTTGTTAGTAATGAAATAGGATGGTAATTTGATACATCTGACTTTTGGTATTCTCTTTACTATGAGTGATTTAACTACATCATATAGCCTCTATGGGAATATCCCACACGTTAGAGATTTATTATACAGATAATTTAGGAGGCCTACATTGGTTAATCTTGAGCAGCACATTTGAATTAATCTGCTGGAAGATTCAAAGCAGACATTCAAGCTTTTATTCTTAAGAGATGATAACTTTATTTCTTTGGAATGATAAATATGTCTTTACTGACTTGATTATTTTATTCTGTTTCCTGTTTCACGACATCCCATATTATTTTATGTTTATTTCCAGAGATATTAATAATTTGTTTATAATACATAATGTTAAATGCTTTAATAAGCTTACTAAGTGTTTTACCACAGATGAGGCAGGAGGGCCAGACAAACACACACAAAAAAACAACTACACTTCACAATATTTTGGTTAGCAACCTTAATCATGTCAGAGGCAAGACATATGACAGGGCGAAGATGTATACATATAAGGACCTACCATATGTTTTGCCTCTGACATTATTTAGGTTACAAACTAAATATTATAAAGTGGGTTTACTTTTTTGTGTTTGTCTAACCTTTACACATTCATCTGTGGTAAGTGAAGGATGGTTTTTCCTATCCTATATCATTTTCAGTGTTTAACAGAAGTTTCATTGTCACCATTATCCAATTATTAAGTATTTTGCAATAGTGCTTTTTAGAACCTTATTATTAGCATTGCGATTATTCCTAAGGCAATGTATAACTTTCAATTAGAAATACATTATGTTCTAATACCCACAGCTATAAATTATTTTTATGCTTGATTAGATGAGCAACAACATTTAAATTGGATGCAATTTTCAAAGAAACTCAAGGCAACATTACTAAAAATATAGTAGTTTTGTTCATACTTTATGAATTGTAAACATGATTCCAGTTTGTGAAAGTTGGTTAATTTCTGAAATTACTAATAGATTCATCATGTACATATTACTCAATGATCTTTAAAACCATTACTTATTTATTACTCACTGATCTTTAAAACAATTCCTAATGTAACAAGTTCCTATTGACCTTATGTTGGTTAACAACTTTGCATCATGATCAAAAAGGCAATTTAAGGCTGGCTTGATTGTATAACAGAACTTTGAGACATAAAAAAAAAAAAAATATTGACTGCAGAGCAATTAATATTTATTATTCTAGTAAGACATTTAACAATCTGTGTTAGATTAAATGAGCCAGCTAAAAAAACTACAGATGACTCTAATAGGCAAGTTGTTTAAAAAATTTATGTTAAAATCGCCACAAAATACCATGTTTGCTATGCCTTTTGCTTAACATTTTAGTTAAAAGTTCAAGTTGCTTCAATAAGAGAGCAAAGTTTTCAGGGGGCATTCTGTATATAATCGTACCTATGAATTGTTTTTGCTGTCATCAGTCTTTCAACTGGTTTAATGCAATCCTCCATCCCTTCCTATCTTGTGCTATCCTCTTCATCTACATATCCCTTACAACCCATGTCCTCAATTATCTGCTTCATATATTCTAATCTCTATCTTCCTCTACAGTTCTTACCATCAACTGTTCCCTCCATTAACAAATTAACCAATCCAGCATGTCTCAAAATTTGACCTACCAACCTGTCTCTTCTCTCTGTAAGCTTCATCCATAAACTACTTTCCTCACCCATTATTTCCAAGACTCATTCATATCGTAGTTTGTCTGTCCATTCAATTTTCAGCATTCGTCTGTAGCATCACATTTTAAATGCTTCAATTTTCTTCATTTTTGGTATTCCTAAAGTCCATGTTTCGCTACCATAAAGTACTGTGCTCCACATGTACAGTTTCAAAAACTTCTTTTTAATTCCTAGATCAACTTTGGAACTAAAATATTTCTCTTTTTCATGAAGGCTTTTTTTTCTAGTGCTATTTTGCTTTTAACATCATTCCTGATTCGGTCATTGGTTGTGATTTTGCTTTCCAAGTACAGTAAAAGTCCAGTTATCAGAGTTCCAATTATCCGAGCCACAGGGTTAACCGAGGTAAATTTTTGACATATGATATGAAGTGTATGTTCCTACCGCCAAATATTACGTCACTGATACAACCCCTTCATCAGGGTGTAATAGAAACATTCAAAAGAAATTACGGAAAAAGGCTGCTTCAAGTTTTATTAAACATCTTAGAGAGAGGTAGCGCTGTGACAGTTTCTCTAAAGAAAATAGTATCAGTGAAAGATGCGGTTTATTGGTCAGCCATGGCGTGGGATGAAGTAAAACAGGAAACGCTTCAACGATCATGGAGGAAAATTTTTGGTGTGGAAAAGCCTTAGAAGGATGATCTAACTTAACAAGATGTCAATGAACTGACACAGTTAGCCAACCAACTTCCAGCTTGTGAAAGAAATTAACAATGAAGATATACAGGGCGTTCGCCGGGAAACGCAACCCACTGTTAGCGCTACAAGGAAGAAACTGCTCCCGGCGAGCGAGCGATCAGCTTCCGGCATTGTTCGACCGTCGGCCGCGGACTATTTCACAATAATTACGCTTCATAAACTTGTATGTGCTAAGCATTTAAATGTGTCGTAATTCATTAGCTTACCTTATAAAAGATGCTGGAAGTGTTGACCCTCTTGTGTAATGCACATTTCACATCTTCTGAACATATTTCGAGACACACGCTGGATTTCACCTTTGTCAATGGACATTATTACTTGATAGATTTTTTCCTCAAGTTCTTCCAATGTGTGAGGATTTCCTTCGTACACCTTACCCTTAAGTTTACCCCAAAGGTAGAAGTCACAAGGGTTTAAATCCGGTGATCTGGCGGGCCACAACCCACGGCTGATTACACGATCATAAAACACTTCGTCAAGTGCAGCAAGCGAATTTCTAGCGGTGTGAGCTGTCGCCCCATCCTGTTGAAAATAGCCGTACAATTTTTCTTCTTCAGTAAGTTTCTCGAAAAACGGTTTCACAATATTTTCGATATATCTTGCGGAAGTAAGAGTTTCACGGAAGAAAATTGGACCTATGATTCTCGAAGCACTAATCGCACACCAAACACCCACTTTTAAGTCATGCAATGGCAGTTGGAGTAGAGTATTTGGTTTTTCTGAACTCCAGTGTCGACTGTTTTGAGCGTTAACATAACCACTCAGATGAAACCAGGCCTCATCAGAGAAAAACGTCAGTTGCGGATCAACAGTGCCATCGTGGACACCCTGCAGGTACCAGTTGCAAAATCTAATCCTAGGCCCCTGGTCTATTTCTGTAATTTTATGCACCACAATTGTTTTGTAGGGCTTTAAGTGAACTAGCTTTGTTACTTTCCAAGCTGACGTCTTAGATACGCCTGCCTGCTGCCCTAACTGACTTAATGATTTTTTGGGTGACTGTTCTAGTCGAAAAAGCGATATCGTCAATTTTCTCCTCTGTGAGAATACGATTGACCGACAGTCTCTTTTTGTTAAAAAATGAACCCGTTTCTCTTACTTTTTTAACCAGACGCAGAATTGTTGATTTAGCTGGCAGTAAAGCGCCAGGATATTCGCGACGAAATTTACTGCGACACTTTTTAAACGACTTCTTCTTCACATATGTATCGTAGAGAAATATTCTTTGTTGCAAACTGTAACGTACCATAATTTTACTCACACTCAAACACGGTACAGATTAGTAAGAGTATGAAGCCCTAAACCAGCCAAACCGCAAAGAAACGTTTATTCACAACACTGATTAATAAGAGACTGAAGTCACAAACTAGCTACAATGCAAAGAAACCGTTCTTAACCATGTAAGGGTCCCATTATACTGTGCCACTGCACTGTTGGGGCAGCGGAGGTGTTAAACAGTGCGGTGATTCACGGTATCGTGTGGCGGGAACCGCTGGCCCCGCTTACCGAGCAAGTTGCCGACGGCAACAGACTGGGAGGGTTGCGTTTCCCGGCGAACGCCCTGTACAAGACTGGTTGTTGGATGACGATTAAAATTAGCTTAACCATGATGAAATTGTTAATATGATTGTCAGCGGACAAGGATAAGAAGACAAAGACGATAAAAATGAAATTGTTCCAACAATTTCTCATGCTGAAGGTTTAAAAAGAATAGAAGCAGCACTTGAGTATATTGAGCAACAGGAAGAAAGCAGAGCAGCCAACATAATGATGCTACAGCATTGGCGCTATACTTCTGCTAAGAAGAGAAACAAAATTATGACACAGAAGACAATTAAAGACTGTTTTGGCAAGTGATCGTAATTAATGTACAAAAAATAACTTGCTTCACAAATTAGTTTTACACTATAAACAAATTGTAATACGTATTTAAGTTTCAATACGTTTTTTGATTCATTGAAACCTCTATCTTTAACCTCCGGTTATCCGAGTTTTTTGTTATCAAAGGTGGTCCCGGTCCCATTTACCTCGGATAATCGGACTTCTACTGTAACAGAATTCACCTACTTCTCCTATTGCATCCGATCCTATTTTTATATTTAATCTACTGTGATTGGTATCACTTCTACTACATTTCATCACTTTTTGTCTTGCTTTGATTTATATTCAGTCCAAAATCTTCCTTCAGTATTTTTTTCATGCCATTCATACTAACAAGACAATGCCATCAGTAAATCGTAGCATACTGTTTTTTTTCCCCCCTGAACACTTATGCCACATGATTTATTTTTTTAAATTCCTTTACTGCTTCTTCTACATACAATTCGAATATTAACGGGGATAGACTACAACCTTGTCTCACACCCTTTTTAACTGATGCATGTCTCTCATGGTTCTCTACTTTTATTGTAGCTACTTGATTTTTATATAGTTTATAAAGTTTTCTTCTATCTCGATATTGTAGACCTGATTTCTTTAAAATTTTGATCATCTTGTCCCACCTAAAACAAAGCTTTTTCTAAATCAACAAATGCCAATGAAGTATCTTGGTTTTCCTTGATCCGCCCTTCAAATATTAATTTTAAGGCCAGATTTGCTACCCTCGTACCACGATTTTTCCTAAACCCAAACTGATCTTCACTTACTATCTCTTCTATTACCCTTTCCATTCTTCTGTATATTATTCTGGTCAGTAATTTTGAAGCATGTGAAGTTAGACTAATGGTGCGATAATTCTCACATTTGTAGGATTGTGTTTTCTTCGGGAGTGTGAAGATGATATTTTTATTAAAATCAGTTGGAGTTTCTCCTGTTTCATAACTTTTTGATATCAGCTTGAATAATCTTTTGATTCCTTCTTCTCCTAGTAATTTAAGAAGTTCTGCAGGGATCTCATCAATTCCAACTGCCTTATTTGCTTTCAAGTCATTCAGAGCTATATTAAATTCTATCCTCAAAACAGGATCTTCTAAATCATCAATGTTGACATTACTTTCCTTTTCCATTACACTATTGTTGAAGTCGTCCCCATCATGCATTCCTTCCATTGATTAGCTCTATTGTCTGAGCTTAAAAGAGGTTTCCCACTGGCAACTTTAATGTTTACCTCTTTTCTTCATTTCTCCAAAATTCTGTTTGATCTTCCTGTATGCAACATCTACTTTACCTATGATCATTTCCATTTTTACTTCTTCACACTTTTCTTGTAACCTGTTTATTTTATTTTATTTCTAAACTGCCTGTATTGCTCTCTTCCTGCTTTATCCTGAGCATTTTTGTGCCTTCTCCTCTGATCCATCAGTTTCAAAATTTCCTCTGTGATCCAAGGTTTTCAGGGGGCTTGTTCCCTACAGCCTAATGTTTCTTTACTAGCTTTCATTATTTTGATCTACAATGCATTCCATTTGTACTTGGTAGAGCTACTTTCTGAATTACTTCTTAGACCTAAGTTTACGATTTCTGCAAATTTTTCTCTCATGCTAGATTGTTTCAGTTTATTCGCTTCTGGTCTGTTTTGCTATGAAAATTACATTATCCAAATATAACTGGTTTGCAAAGACTTCAAAATTCTGGTCAAAACTTGCTAATATTTGTTTCATTCCTAATGTAAGTAACTACTCCTCCTTTCTCCAAGACAGTTCTAAAGTAATGAGAAGCTAAATCACAGTCAGTCATATTCAATATGAATTAAGACAATTTTTAATTTCAGCTTGCATCATGCATATTGTCTGGTAACAAAGTGCACATGCAGCTGCAATTTATAAATTCACATTGGACATAATTTGAATATGAAGTATCATGTTTTTGGCTTAGGTAGCTTTATTTTTACTAGTCACTAAAATGGTTTATACATACCTTTAGGTAGGTGGTGGTGATTGATGCCTTAGTCTCATGTATGGCCTTAATAATTCTTGCACAAATGCACATAAAGGTGTACAAGGTAGATCATTACCGAAACAGTTTTGCACAAGCAAACTGAGTGAAACGTAGAAAAGGACGATTATAAAAAACATGAACACTATCCATCTGCAGGCTCTTTTAATGCTTTCAAGGAACAGAGAATTAAATGGAAGCCATAAAACATGGTGTGGTCTAACAGCCAACCAACTACTGAAACAGAAAAAAAATAAGAAAATTCAGCAATCAAATAATTGAGAATGTTATTTCTAACAGTTTCTAACACAATTCCAAAACAAAACTATTTGAAATCATCTTTCAGTGTTTGTATTTATTTTTAAATTAAAAATATCACCAGTTTAATTTTTATCATATAAACAAAATAAGTTGTGTTAGGCATCTGCAGAATTCCTGAATTGGTATTAGAGACACATATTACAAATGATCAATACAAAATCAACTGAAATAGTACTAATGCATATTAATATTATTGAAATGTTACATGTCTATTTACTCAATGAATGCTCCATTATTCAGTCATACACAGAAGTTTCTAAATTTTTAATAAATCGTGAAATCAGAGCAGTCATTTAATTATTACAAAACTTGGGCCCCAATTTAAGGAGAAAATAAAAATCATTTTAAGTTGCTTTAATACATTTAATTTTTGTAAGGAAAATTAAAATTGTTATGTTGAAATTGGAAATCACATTTGAAATTAATTTATAGGAAAAACAATAGCAAATAAAACAAAACAGAAGATGTCATTGGGTAGAAACATTCAGTACCTGCAAACCAACAAACAATATACACACAGAAAGATAGAAAAATGAGGGTTATATCACAGAGCTGGTAAAATAAAATCACAAACACTTTGGTAATTGATGGCTTTCCTCTGTATCTTTAAAGTTTTGAAGTTAACAGGCATAGTTTCTTTCTTTTAATCAATTATGAAATAAATCTCTAGAGTTATCATCATCTTTCAAATAAATTTTCATTTATTTTGTTTGAGATTTTCACTGCTGCAATACAATGTAAGTTCAAATTATACAGATTCTATAAAGTAATAGATCCTTTTACTACATTTAATTTCAGTCGAGTTTCCTGTCCCCCCTACCTTTCCCACACATCCATTATTTCCCATGATTTGTTCCACATTTATCTTTGATCAGTGCTTTAATGACCTTGATGTCAATGAGGCAAAAGAAGATTGGACTGGGAAGGAATTGAACCATGTCCTTTTGAAGGAATCTTTCTTACAATTGTCTGGAGTAATTTTGGGGAACCATGGAAAATAGAAACCTCGATGGCTGAACACATTACATTGAACTGTGGAATTAATTATCAGTGGCAACCTAATTCATGCAATACAAGAGTTTCAAATACTTATTATTTCAGCAAATTTTAGTCAAAAATGTCATAAATTTATTTTTAGATTAACATTTTACAAATCTAAAAGAAAACTGGTTATATCATTTATAACTTGAGTGATAAAAACCTTTGACAAGTTTGGTTGAGATTTTCTTTCCTTTTATTTTGGCTACTTGTTAATTTTCGTGCAGTGGCATTCTTGGTAAATCTAACAAGTACCTGAAATGAGATACAAAAATCATTACTTCTTAGAATACAAATAATCATAATCATAATTTAACAATCAAAATACTGTTAGGCAACGAAAATAAGCAAGGATTGGAAAAGTAAACTCATCACTCATGACGGATAGAGGACTGTGACAAACAAACACTAATACACTTCAATTTAAGTTTCACGGGTGCACAGGATAGCGCCATAAAACCGCAACTTTTCAACAGCTGGCTCTGCTGTCTTCTAGCTTACAGCACCTGAAGCTTCCCATAACTGAAGAAGACAGCAGAGCCAGCTGTCGAAACGTTGTGTTTTATGATGCCATCTGGCCAAACACCCGTGAAGCTTACAATGAATCAGTATGCCAGGAAAGTCTCCACTCACATTAACACACTTTACAATATTTCAGTTTAAATCTTAATCTACATTAAAGATGAGCCTTATGGCAAGAATATCAGATCTATACCCACAGATTTAAATTAATTTAATTTAATTGCAATGGAGCACATTCCAATCCCTGACACCCTTACCTAAAAAAGAAAATCTTCCCATACCCTTGTGCCTGAAATCGAGTGCCAGCTTGTGGTCATGGTCATCTTTTCCCTTCCATGAACTACTTTTCATACCTATTGCAATATCTTTCCATGCCTCATTGCCAGTATACGCCCTGTACACTCCCATGAACCTCTTCATCCTCCTCCTGTCTTGCAATGAATCCCATTCAAGCTCCTTTATCATATCTGTCACTGATTGCATTCTGCAATAATTTCCAGAAACAAATCTAGCAGCCCTTCTTTGCACCTTCTCCAACTCCTGTATTTGATACTCAAAATGTGGGTCCCATACTACGCTACCATATTCGAGCAATGGCCTGACCAAAGTTTTGAAGATCTGCCATAAGAGACATGTGGTAGGTCTCAGTGCATACAGAAACATTGGGAAGTGTTTGTTTTTTATGGCTCTCACCTTAGAATCATAATTATTACATAATCATAAAAAATAATAGAATCCATTATATAAAAGGTGGGCACAAAGGATACTAGGAGTATTTTTTTTTGTCTGTTTAAAGTTCTGCACAATAAAAATGTAGTGTTACCAATATTACCAAACTATTACAGAGTGAAAAAAGTTTTCCTACTTTTGCAGGATAGTGGCCGACAAAGAAGTGATAAACTTTTTATAATAAAACCATAGTAAAACAGTGAAATGGCTAGTCACTGCCCTACCTGAAAACAACTTGAGATATAAGCTAAATGACTATGTGGCTGCCATTCTGTTATAGATGTTGTACCACAACAGCATAAAACAACTGCTTTAGGTTCACGTATTTTCCATCAAATTTGTTGCTGCCTCCCATATTAAAACTAGTAAGACACTTATCTAAGTCAAGACAAGCTAAACAGATGAAACAGAAATTTACTATTTTAACAAATTATTGTACTAGTGAGCCTAAAATTTGATGGTAGGCTACATATTCATAAAACTAAAGGTTAAGTATTAATACAATATTTGAGGAAATGCTGGTAAAATTCAATGGTGGTAGTTAACATTAGACAAAAAATAAGTTATGTTTGAATGGGTGTGTATCTGAGCCTTGTAAATATAAGAAAAATGATCTAATATCAGATTCAAATCTCTCAGCATCATTAGCTGTCACCAAGAATCTACAAATAGTATAGTGAATACATTTTTGTAGATTATGTGACAAAAAATTTAAAATAAAGTTATAGTTGAAAAAACTGAAAGACACGCTTTTCGTAACAATGTGAACTAAAAAGTTCAAACAATCCTTAAACAAAGATATGGTTCAACAGTGATAGTATGTCCCACAATTTAGTATAAATTAATTTTTTGAATAAGCTTAAAATAAGAATAAAGAAATTGACCAAAAAATTAATTGTAAAATAAAAAAAAGTGTTGAGTGTTATCTATTCACATTCATAATGACTGATATCTAGCAACCCACACTTTTTACATTGCAGATTTTTTTTTTTTTTTGTTTTGTTTTTCAATGACTTTATTCATATTTTAAGATTTTTAAGAAATTAAGTGATACTGAACTGTGAAATATCTTTTCACTCTTGAACAAAATCTTAATTTAAAGATTACTTTAACCTTTTAGGTCACATTGGTATGAAAAGTGTGTTTTTTAGATTTATTTAAACTGAAATTTGATTTTTAACTTTTTAGTTCACACTACTGCACAAGTGTATTTCTTAATTTTTAATATGTTATTACTATGAAAGTAACAAGAAAACCATTACATTGTTGCATTTTCATTGGTTCTTAATACATTTGCAAAACCTCAAACAATTCGAATGTCTGGAAGTGTGTGAAGATTGAGTATAAAGATTCCATTACATTCAACCACTTTTTTTGATGTTACGATCAAAGTAATGAGAATACTAGGACAGAGCTATGAAATCATTGTACTGTCATCAGTACTTGGTAAGTAAGCAAAATTTCAAACAATCTGAATGTCTGGAAGAGGAAGAAAATTTATTTCAAAGATTCCATTCAATTCAACCACTTTTCTGTTATTAAAATTAAAGTAATAATAATACCAAGATACAGCTATGAAATCATAGTTTTGTCATAAATTCTAAATATGTGTGTAAAATTTTAGACGATTCAGGCATCTGAAAGTAGGTTAATATTTATTTCAGAAATTTTATTCCATTCAACAATTTTTCTGTTGTTTCTGTCAGAGTAATGAGAATGATGGGATGAAACTATGCAATTTTTATATTATCTTAATATGTGTGCAAAATTTCAAACAATTTTGACGTCTTATAGTGTGCAAAAATTCAATTAAATTATTCCAGTTTACTGAACCACTTTTCTGTGTTTACCCTCAAAAGTAATGAGAATACCACTACTTAACTATGGAATCATTGTATTGTAATCGGTTTTTTAAGAGTGCAAAATTTTGGACAGTTTGCACTTCTTAAGAGGATGAAAATTTAATTTAAAAAGTCCATTCCATTCAACCATTTTTCTCTTCTTATTGTCAGAGTAATGAAAATACCAAGACTTAATTGTTGTATTTGTCATCTTTTATTAATGTGTGTCCAAAATTTTTAGACAATTCAAATGTCTGGAAGTTGGTGGAAATTTATTTTGAAAATTCAATTTCATTTAACCACTTTTCTGTTGTTTCTTTCAAAGTAATGCCAGTATACACTTATGAAATTATTGGATTATCATTCATTCTTAATGTGTGTGCAAAATTTTAGACAATTCAGATGTCTGCAAGCGGATGAAAATTTATTTAAAAAATTCTATTACACTCAGCCCATTATCTGTGGTTACTGTCCAAGTAATGAGAATTGCAGACCTTAGCTACAAAATTACTGTATTGTTTTCAGATCTTAATACGTGTACAAAATTTAAAATTTTTGGATGTCTTGAATTTGAAAATACAATTACATTCAACCACTTTTCTTTTGTTACTGTCTAAGTAAAAGAAATAGTAAATGAAATTTTGTATCAGACATCAGGAAGTGGGTGAAAATTGAATTTGAAGTTTCTGTTACACTCAACCACATTCCTGTTGTTGCTGTCAAAGTAATAAGAATACCAGGATATACCTATGAAACTATTGTATTGTAATTGGATATTAATACATGTGCAAAATTAGAGACAATTTTGAATTCTAGAAGCGGGTGAAATTGTATGATTACATTCAACTACTTTTCTCTTGCTACTGTAAAAGTAATAAGAATACCGGATCATAGCTATGCAAGTATTGTATCATCATTGATTCTTCGTATGTGTTAAAAATTTCCAACGATTCGCACGTTTGAAAGTAGGTGAAAATTAAATTCAAAGATTCCATTACGTTCATACAGGTCAAGCTAAATCAAGTGTGTAAAAGTAACATGCTATAAGACAAAAAGAGAACAAAATAAATAAACCATCACACTTGTGGAAAGGGGCTGCAACAATACAAAAAAGATTACCACAATCACACACATTTCGGTATATCCTTTAATCATACAAGTAATCATACAAGAAGGTAATGAAGAATATGACAAGTTAACAGGTATGCACACACCAAATTACCACCTAGTTAACTGTGTGTGTGTGTGTGTGTATGTGTGTGTGTGCGCGCGCGTGTGTGCATTGTTATCACTACCTTCCCGTCCTAACCTTTGATTAGAGATGGATTTTAATTTTGTAGATTACATGCAGAATTTGTTCCCACAACTCTTTATCTGAATGGTGAAGTTAGGAAAACAGATTAACAGACACTGGTTTGATCAGTGGCTGAATAAAGGATTATCATCAGTTAGCAATAATATTCTGAAACGGAGGTCTTTTTTTTTTCTTTTGAGATCAGTGGTTGATATTAAGTCTTACAGCAGATCTGACCGAGTGAAATGCAACATTAACTAAAAGTTTTTGTTGTAATTATTCTGTGAATAAAATAAGAGAAGCTATGTAACAATGATTGTATTAGGGGTAAAGATTATCAGTGACAAGAAATATTTGTATTTGGAAGTTTTACTACACAATTAGGGTGGAATCAAAATGAGAATAAATGGCTTGCGCCTGCCTTAAATAATTCCTAGTCACCAATATCAGGCCTTTTTCTTAAATGAATGAGTCATGTTCTTCACCTGGTTATAACTAATGGGATAATTTCGATTTCTATATTATTCACAACTGAAACAGAAAAATTCCAGAGAACTACCATTTAAAATTTGCACATCACAGTACCTACTCTGATGCAGAATTCAAACTCCAGTACAATACTAATGTCCCCAAAGATTCTTTACTGAAAACAAATACAATTTTCTGTGTGGATTATTTTTTCACGTCTAAAATTGTGAGTGTACATGACAGTACTTTAAGAAATAAAGTACTTGTACAATGTGGGTTTACTCATATTTTGTAACATTTTTCGATTTTTTTCCTTCCAAATTCTGCTGTAAAGAATAAATATGCCATTGTACACAACAAGAATAATTTATAATTTGCTTACAAATACATAGTGCCAAAAAAGTTGTAAATGACAGAACAAAGCATTTATTCCTATTTATATTTATATTTATGAACAAAAGGATAAACCATAATCTGAGAAAACAAGGAGACAGAAATTCTTTTAAAATAAGATACGATAGGGAAGAAATAACCTGTCACTTACCACACACGAATGCAGGTGGGCGAGATGAAAACGTAAAATACACAAACAACTTCACCATATTTTGATAATAGTCATGTAGGACACATGACATATGGCAGGGGGAAAGATGTGACCACATCCCTACCAGTCACACGTGTTTTTTATGTGTTCATCTTCCCCCCCCCCCCCCTTTTTTTCATATGTGGTAAGTGATTGGTTGTTTTTTCCCTATCCTATCTTATTTTCTGTGCCTAATGGCAGTCTGTTTCAATTATCCAGAAATTCTTTTAAAACATATATACCAACATATTGAATGTGTCTAATAAAAGTAACTACCATACCAAATCTCAGTTACGTGTCCTTCAATATGTAAGGTAAGTTTCAATTAAATTTGAATTACACTATATCATTAGAACCCAAAAAGCAGTTAATTTAGGAGCTTTAAGTGTACTCACATTATTTTCAAGCAACTGATGATGCATCTCATTATTTTCTACTTGTGTTACTACTGTTACTGCTTCCTCCTCATTTTCAGATGAGATATGGTAATTCTCAGGTTCCTTTCTTTCAGATATTTGTGATGCAGGTATGTTTATATCTGCAATAGATCAATAACACAAAATTATATTATAGTTATATAAAATATGAAGAAGACTTTTTGTGTATGGATGGGTAGTAAGGGAACCATACCATGGGTATCAAATACAGGAGTTGATGTAGGTGGGAAAAAAAGGGTAGATAGATTTGTTTGAAAACCACAAAGCACAATCAATAACTGATATAATAAAGAAGGCAAGTTGCGAGTCAGTGGAAGACAGGTGAAAATATTAAAGGGAACGTATCAGCTACATAATGGTGTGAGGTCTGTATAGATGTATAATGGGCGCTAAAGACTGTTATATGCTCAATGTTTTCAGCCTAAACCGATAAGCTAGGACCAGAAAACCTTGAGAAATAGCTCTCATTACTCTTAGCAGCTTACTCCTACATCTCCGAAGGAGAAATCACATAGTCCCTGTGCAATGCAGCTGATGGAAGAGTATGAAAGATGAGCAACCAGCGCCTTAAAATTGGGAGATTTCAGTTGTGGGAGTCAACCCCTAAGGAAAACATTCATGAAGGTGGCAGACCTTAAAAGTGATTTACCCAGCAATATGCCAGTAACCAATAGAAGGGACATTCCTTCTACTTGCAGCCTTCACACAGCAAATAGAAGCTGGATGGATCTTCATACAATGGAAAAAGTGTGTGGAAATGGGTTGAGGATTTGGAAACTGGACAGAAAATAAAGGCAGGGATTTGGAACTTCAGAGGCTTATATAACAAAGAAATATAGCTGCAGAAACATAAAAAAAAAATAAGAATATAATAACTATAATGGCAGAAAATAAGAAGAAATTTGAAGACACTATATCCAAATGATTATCATGGTCTATAATTGTGTAGCGCAAGACAAGAAGGCTGTGACAGGAGGAGCTATAATGATTAGGAAGCACTGGAAATCTAAAATCAATACAAAAATATGTGCATAGCAAGTGAAGGGCATAGGAACCAAGTAGGGCAAAGCTAAAGGCGCGTCCACACCAGAGGAACACAGAGGAAATTCTTGTTGCTAAACTGTTGCGGTCTGTTTCTAGAAACAGAAACAGATCGCAACTTTCATAAACATTCTGTCCACACCAAAAAACCTAATTTAGGAACAGTTTACTTCTGTTACTGTTTACAGTTGTTACCCGTCTACACCAAGAGCAACAATATTTATTTTTCTGTGCGAAATAAAAACATTCTGTCACAATTATAATTCAGTTAGTATACGATGATGTGGTGCGACAGTGAAGTTTCGTCAGCACCTGCTGCAATTTATATTATTTCGAATCAAAAGAAAAAATAAACCGCAAATGCTGAACGAGATCAAATCTTTTGGAGAGAAACCAACACGGAGTAGAACGCCTCATAAATTCTTTAAAAAAAAAAAAAAAAAAAAAAAAAAAAAAAGAAGACAATCTGTTATCAGGACTTATTGAGGATGGACACATCAAACACTTTATTCGAATGAGCAGCACTGATTTAGAATGGTTACTTTCTAAAACTGAACAGTTTATTCGAAAACAAAATACAAACTACAGGGCCGCAATATCTCCAATGGAACGTTTGCTGTTGACTTTAATATTTCTAGCTACTGGAGATTCCTAAACATATTTGCTGTACTTATTTCGAATCTCGAAACAATCTATATCCAAAATTGCGCGAGAAGTTTGTGATGCTATTATTTCAGTTCTCCATGATCAAATACAGGTAAATTCAAATGTAATCGTATGCTTCCCAGGCCAAAGTCAGTTGATTCTTGGTTGTCCGGGTGGTGCCGCGTCATATTTCTTGTAGCCGACGTTTCGACCATCATTCTGTGGTCTTCTTCCACGGGACCACAAGAAATATGACGCTGCGCCAGCCGGACAGCCAAGAATCACAGGTAAAATTAATCTTAACTGTTAATAACTGAATCTAATTCATGAATTATTTTGTAATTTTAATTGTATTTCCTTCTAAAAAATACCAATGGTACATGAAAATTGTAAAAATGCTGAAATACATTTCGTTTTAACAGTACAAAAAATCATTTGCCATATCTTCGTAATTAATATTGTGTGGACTGGTAGATGCATGTTGAGCGTTTTGTGGCATTTCTTTACTTGTACAAATGTCAATTGAAGGAGGGAATGAAGTAAGATAATGTTTACATGACAATGAAGACGAGAGGAGGGGGGGTCTATAGTGTGCATACACTGGTGAAAATTCCTCTGCATTTTGTGTATTAGTGTATGGATATGGATGATGGAGGTGTATTTGCAAATACACGTTTCAGGAAGATGCTGATGAAGTATCAACTTAATTTACCACCTGATTGTCCTCTTCCTGGTCGAACGGAATTAAAGCCTTATATATTTTTGGGCGATGATGCTTTTCCATTATCTCCTAATCTGTTGAAACCATATCCCGGACACCAAGAAAAAGGATCATTGAAAAAAATATATAACTATAGGTTTTCTAGGGCCAGAAAATGTACTGAGAATGCTGTGAACTCGATTCAGAGTATTAAGAAAACCATTACTACCCTCTCCTAAAAATGTAGAAAAAATTGTAACTCTAGCTATATGTATACACAATTTCCATTAAGAAAATTCTACACGCCGCCCTTTACATGGTGAAGACAAAGAATCAAAGATAATGGTGAATTAATACCAGGTATTTGGAGGAAAGACGTAAACGCAGGCACAGTATGGTAATATTCCCATTACAGAAACGTGGACGTAATTCGTCCACTGAAGCAAAAATTATTCCACAGGAATTTGGTAACTATTTTTAGTATCAGGAGGAATGGTTCCGTGGCAATCTGTTATTTAAGTAATATTAAAATTATGGTAATGTTAAAAAAGTGTAGTAAAAACTAAACAGAGATACACCTACTTCTATAGAAATAATAAAACTTAGTTTGAATTTACTTGTATATCACTAAATCCTTTTTCTGAACAATGACGCACTTGATTTCTATCCGCAAGAAATTCCAAATATTTGTAAGCCAAAGTTGCTGCAGCACCAGATTATTTTAGTTCCAAATATTTTTTTCTCTCTTTCTCTATGAAAAAATGTGCCAATTACGTCTGCACCAGTTGTTTTACTTAACATCATCCGCGATTCGTGTTTCTTTGCCGATTTGTATAGCTTGAATCACATGGACTCTACAAACACTCTGCATTTCCATATAATTCAATTAAATTTATTAAATCGCTCGAACATTTTTGGGGGAGTTCAACAACTAAGGTAACAGCAACACAAAACAAGCTGTCCACACCAAACTAACAACAGTTTTAAACACGATAATGTTTACCAATGTTCCTTTGTTTCCTTTCATCTTTACCGCTACTTCTGGAAACAGTCAACTTCAAGGAACTTGTGTTTCTGTTGACATAAACATTGAGAAATATTGAGGAACATTGGGTAACATGAGGGAACAAGTTGCTGGAACTAACAACATCAACAGCATGTTCCTCTGTGTTCCTTTTGGTGTGGACGTAGCTTAATAATTGAGGAAGATATGGGTTCAAATCCCTATCTGGTCATCGTGCATTCAGTTTTCCACGGTTTCCCGAAATCACTTCGTGTAAGTGCTGGAACGAATCCTCCAAAAAGGTAATGACCAAAATCCTTCCCATTCCTGACTCTCATCCTCTCAACTCTAACAATGTCATTGAACTATTACGCATTGTTAGGGTCGAAGCGGATACCGGGGTCGGGTATCGGCTTGTACACCTAAACTTGAAGTCATCCAAAAATGTTACCAAAGTTCGGGAAAAGTTCTATAACCGTGAAAAACCTTGTAGAATGCTAACTGTAATGATGAAGACGGCTGCCACTTACAGATTAACCTCCTGTAAGAAAGGTACTAAGTTAGAAATAACAGTCGAAGTCCGGATCACTGAAGTATATATTCTTAAAAATTTTCACAGAATTTACAAAAAGTCACAGTTAGCAATGGCAATCGGAGAAAATCATTTGCCGAAGATCACAAGTCATGAAACAGAACAGAATGCACCTCCCCGAATGAAATTGAAAGTTAAAGTTCACATCGCTGAACACATGCCGGAGAAGTTCGGATTTCAATGGTTTCCCAACCTGTTAGTAATGGCGTCTTTCAGCCATGCTGCCCGAATTCCTACTTCCCATCAGCCACCGCAAGCCGCCTCGCTCAAACCCAATAACACACGAGTTACGTGTTGACTCCACGAGATGATCCGATCGAGTGCCTCGAGAGGCTGTCCGTGTTTCCTTT
Source organism: Vandiemenella viatica (assembly GCA_031002005.1). Classification (NCBI taxonomy): domain Eukaryota; kingdom Metazoa; phylum Arthropoda; class Insecta; order Orthoptera; family Morabidae; genus Vandiemenella; species Vandiemenella viatica. Next base: position 210,837,560 of record JARYHS010008074.1, on the reverse strand, counting down.
TGTCAAAATGGCCTACTGACCTAGACAATAGTCTATCTAGAAAATTTTTTTGTTAGCTTAGAACTTCCAGAAAATCACAAGATGAAGAGCGTAATGAGACAAGTGTAGTGATGTGGTTGGTTATGGTTTTACAGCTTCCAGACCGGTGTAAATGAATTTTGAAATTTGGTTAATCGGAAGCACATTTGTTTAAAGTATTGCGATACGTCACATCCGAAATATGGATTTGCAAAATTTTAAAATATCAAGTTAATACTATTTTCAAAGTGTTCCCCAGCTCCTGCTGAGTTCAGTGGTGTAAAAATCTTTTAAATCGGTGAAGGATATCCAAAGTTATTGAATTTCTAAAATTTGCTAATTTCCTGGATGGTGCAACAAATAATTCACTTTTTATTTAAAGTCTGTTGTGGCCTGAAACTATTTTTAAATTGTACCTTTATTTTATTTAAGTACTTTAGAAAAGTTTTTAGTTCGTGAAATATGTTCGTCAGAGAGAAATCAAAATTACAAGTCGGTTTCTACGACGTCATTAAAAAGCGGATTTTTATTTATTCATATTTACTGTTTATTAGTTGATGGCTATTGGAAACTTAAAGAATATTGACTGGCCGGTTATTTTGCTTGGTTAAATCTACTTTTAAAGCTCTGAAACTACTTAGATGTGGTGGAATTAACTATTGAGCTCAATCCATGTGGTAGTGCTTTCAAAATCATATTTACTGCTTTAAATTAGTCTGGAACTGCGAATTATTAGTGAATTTAATATCAAATGGTGAAATTATGCTTATGGAAGTGCTTTACAGTGGTCAATTATGTGGAATATTAGTGCTATGGTTATTTAACCAAATCTGTTTACTTTACTTCAGGATTATTATGGATTACGCTCATTTAGGTAATTTTATGGTTTATATTTTATTAGAAACTTCTTATTTATGGTTGTTACGTGTTGTTTATTTACTTTTCTGAAGTTAAAGTGTTGTTATTTCGATTTCAACTATGGTATCTTGTACTGAATGTTAACCTCAAACTTCGTTGGATTTTAACTGATTGTTGAAAATAGAGAGTCAGGTAGCTTACAGCATGAAGAAAAACCACACACCAACAGCGACAATGCGAATTTTGTGATTGGGCAGAACGAATTTTTTCTTATGGCTTTACACCTCACCGACATCAAGGTTATCAGTGGCAGGAAAGGACTGGGCCGAAGAATTTAACCATGGTATTTTGAAGGGATCTATGGAAAATTAAAATATGGATGGCCAGATGGGCATTGAACCCGTGTCCTCCTAAGTGCAAGGCCAGAACATTACCACAGAAGAATTGTAGCGGCCCAACGGGTTTCTTAGTAAATTATGGGGATACAGTTATGATTTCATACAACGCTACCAGTAACAGGTCACTTGTGACAGTAAAGATCAACAATTTCAGGCATTGGAATGGGGTGACAATGCACAGCCAAGTGGGTCATCTAGTCAGCTGTAATAAGCAGAACACTACATCATCGGCAAAGGATAAGCACATCAATTGAGGCCATGGTTGGACAGATAGCCACTCCACCAGGCTTAAGGAAGTGGGGAAAATAGTGAACAAAACCAGCATGCATGGAGGAGAGAGGGGCTCTCTGGATCAGTTTGGCAGATCAGTTTTGGCAGGTTTCGAGGCAAGCAGTTGGCAGCCGGGAGCAGCAGAGATGTACGCAGCTAAGCAGTTTATGCCAGCATCATCATTATAACAGGTGAGAAGAGTCCACTTTGGTAATGTTAGAATGGGACTGTTGAACATTATGGCAGCCAGAAGGATAGTGACCTCTGACATTAGTCACAAGGGATAACTGACTTGGTCGTACAAAACAGCTTAGGGAATCAATTGATGGATTAAAGAATTATATGTAAATAAATGTGAATACCTTGCTGGAGAGATCATTATAATGATCTACTGCTCAAAAATCCCTCCAAAGCATAATTATCCAGCTGAGACAGGCCTAGCAAAATAATAGAGAAACATATTCATGGTGTTGAGGTGTGGCGTTGGACATGACTGCAGAAAAAATACTCCAGTGAGTTTTTGACTAATGAGATCAACAGAGAATTAAAAGCATAAAATATCTGACCATTATAACAGTGTTACAGCAATCGACGAAACAGTCAACACACCAGTAAGCAGTATTGGTGAGCGGATTCAGCACAACACATTGCAGCAGTTACAGAATCTAGGACAGCAGCGAAAGGTCTCTGTCAGCACTACCACAACTCAGCAGAAAAGTAAGCAAGCAAGCATAGCAGCCATGCCTAACAGTACAGGAAACAGTGGCATCTTGAAAGACAATGACAGGGTAAAAACAGAGAAATCAAGAGTTAGCTGAACAGAAGCTTTAAAATTAATTCCAAATTACTTTTGTGGTGAGAAAGGAGTATTAGACAAGTTTCTTGACAATTGTGATACAGAATTCAGTATTATCAGTGATGGAGAGCGTGATATTTTGTTGAAATTTGTTAAAATACGTATCGGAGGTCAGGCAAGGCAGCCTGTTTTGGTATGGGAGAAAGTCAAGGTTTGGAAGGGAAGAAAATTTCGACCTAAACACACTGTTGATCACTATGCCATCAGCATGTTTGCAAGTCGGCAACAAACTGAAGAATTGGTAGCAGAATGGATTAGCAGGCTGGACAGAATTGTACATGAATTTCGGGAAGCCACGAAGAAAGATTTGAAAGAAAGTGAGCTAACAGGAGCTTTGAAGTTAATTCACAATTTGTCCCTTGCAGTGTTTGTAAAAGACCTAGTAGATGACAAGATTATCACAGTACTGAGAGCGCGAGAAACAGACCTGCCATTGACAGAGATCATGAAGATCGTGCTTGCAGTAAAAACAGTAATTATGTCAGTCAAAGAAAAACGTTATCAGCCGAGGAATGAACACAGAAAACATACAGACATAAATAGAGGAAGAAGTGAATCTTGGAATGATAAGGGAAGGATTGAAGAAACTTCTCAATTGTGCGGAAGGATCAGCCACAATGTGGAGTTGCACCCACAGCGAAAGTACGATGTCAGTTTTGTAACTGCAGTGGCCATGAAGCAAGGCAATGTAGAAGTGGCATAAGCATGAGAGAGTTCACTGCACGAGCAGGTAAACAACCAGAGGGCAAACTGTTCAAAGAGGAACATAGAGAAGCAATTATGGAGATGAAGCAGTGGAGAAAAGGACCAGGAAGGCTAGATTCTATAAATGAGAATGAGCATAAAGACAACTTCAGATGCGATATAAATCTGAAAACTCCTCTACCTTGTGAAAGGCTGTAATTTGTCAAGTCATATGGGACCATGCCACACCTACAAGGCTATGAACTGTATTAAATGTCGGAGATGGGGGCATCACTCATCAGGACTGTAATGCATGTCCATGGGTAGAACAGGTGTGCTGAGCACGGAAGAGAGAGGAAGATACAGAAAACATACAGAATTGTCATAGATTACAGGAAACTGAATGAGATGACTATTAATAGTACATTTCCACTGCCATTGATAGCAGATATATTGGATTGTTTAGGGAAGGTGCAACACTTTCGACGTTGAATTTATCCAGGGGCTATTATAAGATTAAAGTGGCGAAGGCAGACAGGGAGAAGACTGTTCTTTTATGTGCTTAACGTCTCTCTAACAGCGAGGTCTTTAGAGACGAGAAAGGATGGGGGGCAAGGAATGGGAAGGAATTCGGCCATGGCCTTTTGAAGGAAGCATCCCGGCATTTGCCTGAAGTGATTTGGGAAACCATGGAAAACCCAAATCTGGATGCCCGGATGGGGATTCGAACTGCCGTCCTCCCGAATGTGAGGCCAGAACGCTAGCTGTTACACCACCACGCTCGGTAAATAGAAGACTGTTCTTACCACCCCTGATAGCCAATATCATTTTACCTCTTTACCTATGGTACTAACTAATGCACCAAGTTCGTTTCTGCGCATGATGAAAATAATTTTGATGGGTTTGGAAGAGAAGAAAGCCATGACGTACCTTGATGACGTTATCGTTTTCAGTTCGATGCTAAAAGAACATTTGGAAAATTTAGCATCGGTGTTCGAGAGGTTGAGAGAACAACTACGACAACTTAAATGTGCATTACTACAGCCAGAGGTTACATACGGACCAAGGAGTGAAGCCAGAAATGAGCAAGATTAAAGCAGTAACTATCTGAGACCCACAACAGTGAATCAACTATGTGGATTTCTGCTACTCGCTGGATACTAGAGAAGATTCATGCAAGGATTCATTTGGGTAGCAAAGCCATTATATGAAAGAACAAAATACGAGTGGGGAACACAGAAGCAGGAGGCCTTGTGTGTGATGAAAGAGACACTATGCACGGCACCAGTTTTGCACCATCCTGCATTCAAAAAGCAATTTTATATCCTGTGTGACACGAGTGATTATGCCATTGGTTCGGTACTTAGTCAGCAGATAGATGGAATGGATGTGCCCAATTGCCTATGCATCGAGAACGTTGACCATGGCGGCAAAAATTATATTCCACAATTGAGAAAGTGATGTTGTCAATTTGGTGGTCAGTGAAGCAGTTTCGAGCATATTTGTAGTGGAAGGAATTCTGTATTCGGAAGGACTATAAAACATTGGAATGGGCAGCATCAATAAAAGATCCATCATTGCAAATAATGAAGTTCTGACTAAGATTTGAGCCTTACCAATACACGATACAGTATAAGCCAGAGAAAGATAACCAGGTAGTGGATGCTTTATCACGCATACGGCAGCGGATGAGGTACATGGCAAGGGAGTGGAGGAAACCCAGCGAGAGGTTGAAGCGAACAAAAGAAGCTGTAACAGCAAAATGAATACCTGTGCAGAAGAGGGAGACAGCAGACCCAAACTTACGAATGCAGAGAAGAATGAGATCTTGTATGAAACACATAATTATTAACTCAGCGGACACCAGGGACGTTGGAGAACATGTGAAAGGATCAGGCAACGCATCATGTAGCCAGGCATGCACCGTGACATAGCGTAGTACATAAAATGATGTCAAGAAGTGTCAAATGAATAAAGGAAGAGAACCAAAGGTCAAGATGCCGTTAAAAGTCATCGATACACCAGATCATGTTTTCAAAAGATGCGATATCGATATAGTTGGATCCACTAAACGTGACACCGCGAGGAAACAAGTATATCATTACATTCCGGGATGCTTTAAGCAAATACCTTGTTGCAATACCAATAACGAGACAGGATATGGAGATTGTCAGTCGAGCATTCGTCAAGGAGATAATTTTACATTATGGAATCCCCTCCCAGATCCTTTCGGACAATGGGAAATGCTTTCCGGGAGAGCTGCTGAAGATATGTGAAATCTTGAAGGTGAAGCGAGTATTTTCCCCTTCCGGGAGATTGGAGAGGACACACAAGACGTTAGCAGAATATTTGTGCCATTATATGGACGAAAATGCAAAAAAATTGCGATGAATTACTGACATATGCCATGTTTGTGTATAATAGCACACACCATACCATGACCAAGTCACTCACCGCATTTTCTATTCTATTCTATAGGCGAGAGGCGAACATACCAGGAGCTTCGCAGATACTACTAGAAAAACAGTTTACAATTAAGATAACTACAGCGCATGTTTTGAGACAACGAATCTAGGTGTTACATGAAAGCGCTTAAGCTAAACTGTTTCATCCGAGACAGAAAGGAAAAAATCAAGAAGTGGTATGACCACCGAGAAAACCCGGAAGAGTTCAAGCCAGGAGATAAATTCCTATTATGAAGCTTTGCACTATGGCGAGGAAGATCAAAAAAACTTCAGACGCATTTTGAAAGACTGTGGTACAAGCGAAATATCTAAACCTGAAACTATGAGGGAAGAAAAACCAGCTTAAAACGGTTTACGTGTGTGAAGCGATTCTATTAGCAAGAAACGAACACACGGACTTCAAAAACAACAGCCAGTGTGGAGAATACAGTACAGCAACAATGAATGCAACCAGTGCGACATGCATGTTTAGCGGAGAAGCCTATACAGTAAGTTGGCGCAGGTCAAGAATGAGACGCAGCAGTTTTGCAGGCTTGCGGCGAAATAAGCGAGGCGAAAGGATCGATGAGTACAAAAAAAGAATAATGTCACTCAGCGACGTAATAGCAGAGAAAATACAGTGAAGAATGGAGATTACGTAAACATATACAGTAGACATTATGACTTGTTAATTAAGAAACATTATTACGCACAATTATCATGAGCATGTTAACAGAAGGAGATTCGGCGGAGAACAAAGTGAGAAAACAGCGATTTAGAGTAAGGAGTATTTAAAGGGATAATGAAATTGACAATGAATGTGTATATCTCAAAGTGAATGTTGTGGAAAAACATGCAACGTGTTATTGTTACAGTTAGAAGAAAACAATTGTCGAAAAATATAGACGTTTGAAGGATGTGATTTCATATAAAGAAAAAGTATTGAACAATTATCAGAGCAAGGCGAGTGTTAAACGTTGAAATAAGTGTAATATGTGGATATCTACAGTGCTAGTAACTGTGAAGAAGAGATCTATGTTTAAGAAGAACTTACCATGATATGTTGATGGAGAAAACGAATTTTAATGTCTCATATGTGGAATTTTGAGTGTGATCGAAATTGAAATAAGTGTTTCATGAGGAAGGCAGAAACAGGGATGGACTCATCATTACAGACACAGAAGACAGTCAATATGACGTTACAGAATTAATGAGCCAATAGCATACGACAGGTTATCAGAAAATTGACGCAGTGTGTAATTGCAGATTTTAATATGTCAACAGGAGTGATCGAGACAGCGAGGAGTGGAAATGCAGCCATGGGGATGATTCAGCGGACATTGTAGCGATGGCAGACTGACCTTGCTGACACGAGACGACAGCTGGACGAGAGATAGTGCACGGCAGGAGAGCTTAGGTCCCGTCACAAGTGACCTTGACACAATGGGCGTGGCACTAACGCAGCAACCATACAGCACGCAATGGGCTGACACAAACAAGCGGAACTACGCGCAGAGAATCGAGGCACATGAGGGAGCGGAAATAAGACCAGCGAACAGTAGAAAAAGACAACGTTTGCAAACAGTCACATACACTACTTCAGTTGGCAAAGGATGAGCGTATCAACGGAGGCCATGGTTGGATAGAAAGCCACCCCACCAGGTACAAGGGAGTGAGACAAATAGTGAACCAAACTAGTGTGCATCGAGGGGCTATCTGGTTCGATTTGGCAGATCAATTTTGGCAGGTATCGAGGCGAGCAGTTGGCAGCCGGGAAAAGCAAAGATGGACGTGGCAAAGCAGTCTATGCCAGCATCATCATTATAACAGGTGGGAAGAAACCACTTTGATAATGTTAGAATCGGACTGTTCAACATTATGGCAGCTCGACATTAGTCACAAGGGATAACTGACTTGGTCGTAGTAAAGGGTTTAGGGATCAATTGAATTATTATCTTTTCGACTGGTTTGATGCAATCTTCCATTCTTTCACATCTTGTGCTAACCTGTTCATATCTAAAAAAATCCCTTACAACCCATATCCTCAATTATCTGCTTCATATATTCTAATCTCTGTCTTCCTCTACAGTTCTTACCTTCGACTGTTCCCTCCACCAGCAAATTAACCAATCCAGCATATCTCAAAATATGACGTCTTCTTTCTGTAGGTTTCTTCCACAAACTTCTTTACTCACCAATCATTTCCAAAACTCTTTCACTTCTTACTTGTCAGTCAAGTTAATTTTCAGCATTCTTCTGTAGCACCACATTTCAAATACTACAACTTTCATTCTTCCCGGTATTCCTAAAGTCCATGTTTCGCTACCATAAAGTGCTGTGCTCCACACATAGAGATTTAAAAAGTTCTTTTTAATTCCTACATCAATATTCGAAACTAAATGATTTCTTTTTCATGAAGGCTCATTTTGCTAGTGCTATTCTGCTTTTAACATCATTCTTGCTTCAGTCATTAGTTGTGATTTTGCTTCCCAAGTAACAGAATTCACATACTTCTCCTATTGCATCCGATCCTATTTTTATATTTAATATGCTGTGATTGGTATCATTTCTGCTACATTTCATCACTTTTGTCTCGTTTTGATTTATATTCAGGCCAAAATCTTCCTTCAGTATTTTGTTCATGCCATTTAGTAACTTCTCAATATCCTCAGCCTGTTATCAGTAAATCATAGCATACTGATTTTTTTCTCCCTGAACACGTATGCCACATGGAAATTTTTCTTTGGCTTTCTTTATTGCTTCTTCTACATTCAAGATGAATATTAACGGGGATAGACTACAACCTTGTCTCACACCAATTTTAACTGATCCATGTCTCTCATGAGTCTCTACTTTTATTATAGCCACTTGATTCATATAAAGTTTATAATGTATTATTCTATCCCAATACTTTAGTCCCAACTTCTTTAAAATTTTGAACATCTTGTCCCACCTAACATTATCAAAAGCTTTTTCTAAATCAACAGATGCCATAAAAGTATCTTTGTTTTTCTTGATCCACCCTTCAAGTATTAATCTTAAAGCCAGAATTGCTTCCCTTGTACCACGATTTTTTCTAAACCCAAACTGATCTTCACCTACTATCTCTTCTACTACCCATTCCATCCTTCTGTATATTAATCTGATAAATAATTTTGTAGCATGTGATGGCAGACTAATGGTGCAATAGTTCTCACATTTGTCGACTTGAGCTTTCTTCGGAAGTGTGAAGATGATATTTTTATTAAAATCAGTTGGAATTTCTCCTGTTTCATAACTTTTTGATATCAGCTTGAATAATCTTTCAATTCCTTCTTCTCCTAGGGATTTACGAAGTTCTGCAGGGATCTCATCAATTCCAAATGTCTTATTTACAAGCCTTTCAGAGCTCTATCAAATTCTGTCCTCAAAACAATGTCAACATCGCCTTCCTCTCCATTACGCTATTGTTGAAGTCGTCCCAATCATAAAGTTTCTCAATGTATTTCTTCCATCGGTTAGCTCTAACATCTGAGCTTAAAAGAGGTTTCCCATTGGCAGCTTTAATGTTTACACCTCTTGCCTTCATTTCTCCAAAATTCTGTTTGATCTTTCTATATGCAACATCTATTTTACCTACAACCATTTCCTTTTCTACTTCTTCAACTTTTCTTCTAGCCATTCTTCTTTTGCTGTTTTGCATTTCCTGTTTATTTGATTTCTAAGTTGCAAAGATGGACGTGGCAAAACAGTCTATGCCAGCATCATCATTATAACAGGTGGGAAGAAACCACTTTGATAATGTTAGAATCGGACTGTTCAACATTATGGCAGCTCGACATTAGTCACAAGGGATAACTGACTTGGTGGTAGTAAAGGGTTTAGGGAATCAATTTAATTATTATCTTTTGACTGGTTTGATGCAATCTTCCATTCTTTCACATCTTGTGCTAACCTGTTCATATCAAAAAAATCCCTTACAACCCATATCCTCAATTATCTGCTTCATATATTCTAATCTCTGTCTTCCTCTACAGTTCTTACCTTCGACTGTTCCCTCCACCAGCAAATTAACCAATCCAGCATATCTCAAAATATGACGTCTTCTTTCTGTAGGTTTCTTCCACAAACTTCTTTACTCACCAATCATTTCCAAAACTCTTTCACTTCTTACTTTGTCAGTCAAGTTAATTTTCAGCATTCTTCTGTAGCACCACATTTCAAATACTACAACTTTCATTCTTCCCGGTATTCCTAAAGTCCATGTTTCGCTACCATAAAGTGCTGTGCTCCACACATAGAGATTTAAAAAGTTCTTTTTAATTCCTACATCAATATTCGAAACTAAATGATTTCTTTTTCATGAAGGCTCATTTTGCTAGTGCTATTCTGCTTTTAACATCATTCTTGCTTCAGTCATTAGTTGTGATTTTGCTTCCCAAGTAACAGAATTCACATACTTCTCCTATTGCATCCGATCCTATTTTTATATTTAATATGCTGTGATTGGTATCATTTCTGCTACATTTCATCACTTTTGTCTCGTTTTGATTTATATTCAGGCCAAAATCTTCCTTCAGTATTTTGTTCATGCCATTTAGTAACTTCTCAATATCCTCAGCCTGTTATCAGTAAATCATAGCATACTGATTTTTTCTCCCTGAACACGTATGCCACATGGAAATTTTTCTTTGGCTTTCTTTATTGCTTCTTCTACATTCAAGATGAATATTAACGGGGATAGACTACAACCTTGTCTCACACCAATTTTAACTGATCCATGTCTCTCATGAGTCTCTACTTTTATTATAGCCACTTGATTCATATAAAGTTTATAATGTATTATTCTATCCCAATACTTTAGTCCCAACTTCTTTAAAATTTTGAACATCTTGTCCCACCTAACATTATCAAAAGCTTTTTCTAAATCAACAGATGCCATAAAAGTATCTTTGTTTTTCTTGATCCACCCTTCAAGTATTAATCTTAAAGCCAGAATTGCTTCCCTTGTACCACGATTTTTTCTAAACCCAAACTGATCTTCACCTACTATCTCTTCTACTACCCATTCCATCCTTCTGTATATTAATCTGATAAATAATTTTGTAGCATGTGATGGCAGACTAATGGTGCAATAGTTCTCACATTTGTCGACTTGAGCTTTCTTCGGAAGTGTGAAGATGATATTTTTATTAAAATCAGTTGGAATTTCTCCTGTTTCATAACTTTTTGATATCAGCTTGAATAATCTTTCAATTCCTTCTTCTCCTAGGGATTTACGAAGTTCTGCAGGGATCTCATCAATTCCAAATGTCTTATTTACAAGCCTTTCAGAGCTCTATCAAATTCTGTCCTCAAAACAATGTCAACATCGCCTTCCTCTCCATTACGCTATTGTTGAAGTCGTCCCAATCATAAAGTTTCTCAATGTATTTCTTCCATCGGTTAGCTCTAACATCTGAGCTTAAAAGAGGTTTCCCATTGGCAGCTTTAATGTTTACACCTCTTGCCTTCATTTCTCCAAAATTCTGTTTGATCTTTCTATATGCAACATCTATTTTACCTACAACCATTTCCTTTTCTACTTCTTCAACTTTTCTTCTAGCCATTCTTCTTTTGCTGTTTTGCATTTCCTGTTTATTTGATTTCTAAGTTGCCTGTTCATCCTGAGAATTTTTTTATCTGCTCCTTTGACCCATCAGCTCCAAAATTTCTTCTGTTATCCAAGGTTTTGGGGCAGCTTGTTACCTAAAGCCTAATTTTTCTTTACCAACTTTGATTATTTTGATCTTCAATACTTTCCATTCATCGTCGATTAAGCTCCTTTCAAAGTTACTTCTTAGACCTAAGTCTACTATTTCTGCAAATTTTAGTCTGGTGCCTGATTGTTTCAGTTTATTCACTTCCTGTTTGTTCTGCTTATACTGCTTCCTTATTCACTTAAATTTCAGCCTGCAGTTCATTACTATCAAATTATGGTCAGAGTCTATGTCTGCTCCTGGGGGGTACACTTAACAGCCTAGAACTTGATTCCTGAATCACTGTTTGGCCATGAAATAATCTAGCTGATATATCTGCCTGTAACCCCTGGACATTTCCAGGTGTATATCCTTCTTGCATGGTTCTTAAACAGTGTATTTGCCACTACTAGTTTATGTCTTTCACAAAATTCTAACAACCTGCTTCCTCACCCATTTCTTTCTCCTACACCAAAACTTCCTACAGCATTCCCCTATTTTCCTTCTCCCATTATCACATTCCAATCACCCATTATTATTAGATTTTCCTCCCCTTTCACATATTGGATTAATTCTTCAATTTCGGTGTATATTTTCTCTATTTCCTCATCATCTTCCTGTGACGTTGGCATATACACTTGTAGTAATGTGGTTGGGGTGGGCTTAGTTTCTAATCTCATCAAATTAATTCTATCACTAAACTGTTCATAATAACTCACCCATTTTCCTACTATCTTATTCATTACCAATCCTACACCAGTGACTCCATTGACAGCAAGTGTGCTAATTATCCTGTGTTCCCCAGACCAGAAATCCTGTGCGTCCTTCCATTTAATCTCACTAATCCCAACAACATCTAACTTAAGTCGTACCATCTCCCTTTTTAAGTTTTCTAACCGATCAGCCCTATTCAGACTTCTAACAAACCACACTCTGACTCGTAGAACGTTTCTGTCCATTCTGATGACTCCTCCCCAAGTAGTCGCACATGGAGAGTGAATTGGGGACTATTTTACCTCTGGAATATTTTACCCAGGAAGAAGCCATCATTATATATGTAATTTGAGAAGATTTCATGTCCTCAGGATACCCTTTGGGTCTTTAATGCAATGGTTTCCCGTTGCCTTCTGCATCCTCATGCCGTTGATCATTTCTGATTCATCCTCCTTTTGGGGGCTGTTTACAACCCCAAGGGCAAGAGGGTGCCCTGAAATACTCCCCACTCTTCCGTACTCCTTTTGGAGGCCATTTGCAAGCAATGGGTGGCTCCTTATACTGGGAATATTTCAGTCGCCAGAGCCTCGTCCATGCAAATAGGGTGCACCACGTGAAGGAGTGGTTGACATTTGGTTGTAAAAGGCTAGTATAGTATCTCCCATACCTTTAACCCTAGTTATTATGTATTATCTATATATCTATAAATGAGAAAATGAGAAAGTTCGGATGTGTGTTTGGATGTACGTCTGGAATCTATAACTCCATAATAACTCAACATATTTAAATGAAATTTGGCATGAAGTCAGTTATTTGCGTGCGAAGTGACATAAGATAAATTTTATCCCGCAAAAACGCATAGTTCTTTTAGAAATTGCCATTAATATCAATTCGCAAACAACAAAGAGTTTCCTACTTCGTAGACAGCCGTGCAACGTTTACTCTTGCTTTTTACATAAATCGCAAACACTGCTTTTCAGAAATAAAAGTGAAAACCTTCTTACATATGCAAGTTTAGTTTAAAAGCCATAAAACCGATGCACTTGACAAACAATAGTTTGGAAGCAGGAATTATAAATATGTACTTAACCTTAAATTAAAAAAGATGGGTACTGTTGTTAAGTTCGTAAAGAGATTTTTTCATCTGCGTGCATAAAATAGTACGACATCTCAAATATTGCACCATAATTTCGATCGTAATATACTAAATGTGAAAAATCAGAGCTTGGAAAAAAAAAACAACGTAAAATGCTATGATTATACCAGCACGAAAGTCGATTTACTAAAAGTGCAAAATGCCGGTGCTCGAAATGTCATATTTATAAAAATGTTACGGATTCCATTCTATCTCGGTTTAATTTATTTCCTGTGTGTCTTCTTTTTTTCCACTATACATTCTCTGTAATATTACAAATTATTAACTAACCCTTTTTTGTTCAAAATTTTTGTATAAATCAGTACAAATAGTAGACTATGATTTAGGAAACAGTGCTTTTTACTTACTGTTCAATTTCTATAAATATCTAATAAATCCGGTTCAAGTTTACGTCACGATACACGACGATGCTAACTTAGGATAAAATAATTGTTTCAATGCGCGTGTGGTTGAGGTTTTGAATTTGTAGCGCCAATATTAGCAGAGATTGTGGTTACATTGATATTCAGCCTGGACCATAATGAAAACTGAATCTTTTTGTCACAGCCAATGGCATGAGAAATTTAGTTATCAGTTATTTAAGCAAATATCATAAGCACTATGTCACGTTGGGACGTTATGTATCGCCACGTAAACTACTCCAGTAAATCCTTCACTTAAAACGAATGTATTCAATGGCCTAACGTAGAGACTTAATGTTTCATGAAGCAATATTGCAAGTCGTTTACAACGCGATATGCCTCATTTACATGGAGCTTATGAAAGCTACTCATTTATTACTAATAATAATTAAATGACTTCTGCCTTATACTGTAACAAAAACATTCTGGTCCAGGAAGCATTTCAACTTAACCACTATCTCTGCTAATATTGCCGCTACAAAATCAAACGTTATGAACACACCTCAACACATTAAATGCATTGGAACTGGATTTCGAATAGTAACAGAATTTTCTATATCAAGATTCCTAATTAGTGTAGCATAAATTACTATCACAATTAATTTCATTAAACGCCTTACTAAATCACGAGCAGTAACAGTCACTTTATCGCAATGTAAGCTCGACCAGCAATATTAACAAAAAATTGTCTTAGAGTTGTAGAGAATTATGAAATTTCCGTTGTACACTGTAATTTACAAGCCTTTTAGTATAAATTTTTTACTTACGTAACTGCAATAATGAATGTAGTTTCATATGTATTCAGTATTTATTTTCCTGCGATCTGAAATAATAATTCACGTTACTAATGTATTAATGCGCGAGTGATAGAAGCTTTGATTTTCTAGCGGTACTATTAGCGGAGTTTGTCACTTTGTTGAAATGCAGCCTGGACCAAAATGAGAACTGAAACATTATTAATAGTTTAAGCTTCTTTCACGAGCACCATTTTAGTGATGCCATGTATCGCTTTATAATGATATTGTATCAAAAGATATATAATAAGCTTGGATGATTTAGCAGAACACACGGCATTGCTGGAAGTAAATTTTTGAAATTTATAAATGTTTTATTCAGATAGTGGAGAGTCAGACAAGCAGAGTGATGATTTGCCGGTAGACATTCAATTCTGTTTGCAGATTCAGAAACCTATTATGAATAAAGAATCTATTACTACTTTAACATTGTAATTTATATTTCAGAGAAGAATTAATGGATTGAAACGAACAAACTATAGTATACTGTTCTACATGCAGTCAAACTGTTTTCACAGATAGAGAAACGAACATTAACACTGAATATTATGAATAAAACAATCAATTATTACTATAATACCTAAATTTCTGAGTTAAAACAGAATTAATTGATGGAACCCACATATCTTCAAAACAAAATGAATATTCAGAGAGCAAATTAAGTTCACTTTTAAAAAAAAAAAGATTAGTAATTTTCAGATATTCAGCGCAAATCAAAATATACATTTTTAGTTTCACAATTTTTTAATGAGATCAACATCCTTGGGCCACTTAGGTATTTATTTGCTCTTTGAATGATAGTAAATTTTTTGAATGTTTAGTCGCTTCCATCATATTTTGATGTTTTGAGTTTCCATTAATTAAAACTATATTAATTTTTATTCGCAAGTCTTGAAATTAGTAATTTTAAGAGATGCCGGGTAAACGAAATTCAAATCTTTCAATGAAATGTAAGAAAACTACGGCTGTGAAAAAAGCCAAAACCCAGGAACAAATCCTCTAGCAGAGCTGCACAGGGTTGAGCACTAAGCACGTATTGCGGCTTCTGGAGATGCTGAATTGCCGGAGCAGTCACAAGTTGGGCGACAACACCAAAATGAACACTTGGTGTCTGGAAGATCACACCAGGAAAATCGCGAGCTCGGTGCTAAGAGCAAGCGGATTGGCAATCGATCTCAAAAGCTTCTGAAACACCGAAGCAAACAAAAAGACAGCAATAACAATACGCCACATATTTGGCATTGCAACGAGTTGCTGAAACACCTGAACAAACGCGAGCTCATTTCTAATGTTTTCCCGAGCATTCAACTAAATATTATCAATGACAAAAACTGGTTATGTGAGAGGACAATACTTGCCCCGAAAAATGATTCTGGAGCAAAAAATATATATATATATTAGAGGAAATAGTCGGGGAAGTGACAACACACTCTTCCATCGATACAGTAATGTTAACTGACGATGCTGCTACCTACCCCGTCGAGTTATTTGGACTATCGTCCCATAAACTCGAGCTTAAGGTTGGCACTCGAGTTCTTCTGATGCGTAATCTCGACCCCCCCCCCCCCCCCCCCTCCCTTCAAGGTATTGCAATGGCACCAGATTACACATCACAGAACTAGGAAGAAACATTGTGAAGGCGACAATTCTTACCGGTGCATCTAAAGGGGAAGCCGTTATAATTCTGCATATCCCAATTATTCCCAGTAATATTCCCTTTGAATTTAAAACATTACAGTTCCCATTAAAAATTTCATTTTCAATGACAATTAATAAATCGCAAGGTCAAACGTTGAAATTGGTGGGAATACACTTGGATACTCACTGCTTTTCCTTTGGTCAACTATATGTTGCCTGCTCATGAGTATCGAGTGCAAAAAATTTACATGTTTTTTCAGAAAATAACAAGTCCTACAATATATATACCGATGTATTAAACTAAAAATACTACTAACATAGAGAATATTTTTATTGTTTTAAAAGTTCGATGAAGTTGTTTGGAAGAAATACATTTTTGTTATTTTATTACTACTATCACCAATAAAAATAGCTCTAAAATTAATTGTATGGTCCTATTGACCTGGTGGCAAGGCTTCATTACGTCTACGCAATCAGCCCCTTTCGTAGCCGCTTAACTCGACACAGTAATCCTACTGGGCATAGAGGACCTACAGTTCAACGTGGAATCAGAACAACCATGTGAGCATTCTGGCACACTTCACATCACACAACAACCTGTGCCAGAGGTGAAGGTCGAGCTAAGGACCTATGAAAATCCTCTGCGAGACTGGGATTCAAGCTGGGGACTTTTCCATGTCCAGTTGGACACCCTAACCACTGAGCGTCCAGACCTCTCAACAAAATCTTATATTACAACACTCTTCCACGCGGACGAAGTTGCAGGTAACTGCTAGTATGTAAATAAATGTGAATACTGTACATACCTTGCTAGAGTATCATTTATACAATCTAGTGCTCTCATGACTTACCCACATATCCTTTTGAGAAGTGTCAGTGCGAGGAAAAAAAGATTCGCCTATCCACCACAGAATTAAGTGATTAGTGATATAATAAAAAGATTGCACTATGGATGCTGTGAAAAGAGGAAGGGGTGGGAGTGCATTTCAAGGAAGTGTTCTAGTTCACTGAGACCCTGATAGAGGTTGATGTTGGCAGAAAGAGAAGAGCAGTTGATAGCAAACAGCAAGGCATTAGAAGGTAGAGGGGGAACTATGGACACACTAATTTGGAAAACTATGGACACACACATTTGGAAATGAAGGTTGCCTTTGATATAATGGGAAGTTCTGATAAAAAGGTTGACAGAGTGTAAGATCCTTCCTGCAGGAATCCACAGTCCAAAACTACATGACTGTCAATCTGGTGGATTTTTAGGGGAAGGTACAAAAAAAGGAACACTGGGATTCTCTAGAATTGAAACAGAAATGAAGTGTGGTGGGAGGCTAATAGAAGTACCAGTTTTGTGAAAAATTGAGATAATTGGATTTGTGATGTTTGATCGGTAGTGGTGATGGCTGAGAATCCTCTAATGGTTTCAGTTTCATAGTAACTGTGAAGAATGAAAATTGCTGTTGAGAATAGATAAAATTGTTAAACCACTTGTCACTCCCTGTCACAGGAAGAAAGTGATACCCCTTTGTGATGCCTCAAGTGTGTGTGTGTGTGTGTGTGAGCGCGCGCGTGTGTGTGTGAGCGCGCGCGAGTGTTTTCTTTTTTTTAAAACTATAAGTGTCTCTTAAAATTCATGGATTTGAGTGTTCAATCCCTTATTCAAAGTTTTCTGGTACTGAAATGTGTACGAGAACTTTTATTTGAATACAAACTCTAAAATTGCAACAATTGTACTGTTTTAATTTTTTTGGAATGCCTTTAACTTGTTGGTAATAACAAAAGTTTGGTAGCCATTGTAGTATCAAATCTAATTGGTACCAGGCATGGTCAATAGCTCTGAAGAAAAGTGTGTAAGCATAAACCCCCATGCATGCTGTTGTTTCAAGAATACATACCATGACCAATTCATCCATAACCACTGTTTCAACTAACATATTATAGAGCTGTAAAAGTAACGAGAAATTGTGTATATATATATATTCACTAAACCAATCAGCTCTAATTACTATCGAATCATTACTTTTGGTAGAAACAAGCACCAGTATGAAGACTTGTATCAAGTCGTGCGATGTACGGGACAACTTCGTTATTATTGTATTATTTGTTACTTTTGACACAATTGAGTACTAGTATGAACATTGCATCAAGTTGTAAATGGGTTAAAGGATGAATTCATTTGTACTTTGTAAAGATTAAGTAAATTGTTTATTTGGTAAGGCAAGGTTAAGTAAAATTTGCACTGTAAAATAAAATGGAAGTTACGATATTGCATTTTAGAATAAACACTTTTCATAAATGTTTGAAATGAATAAAATCACATTAATGTATGATCGGTAAAAAAGCAACAACCATCTCAAATTATCTATCCAAATTCTATTTACAAATTATGCTCTGTAAATTTTAATGTTAAACATAGGAATAACTATAAAATAATTCATTATGCCGTCAAAATTACTTCACTTATTAAAAATATCAACACTTAACAATAAATAGTATTCATTATACTAAGGTAATGTATGCACATGTTTGTACTTACACAAATTCCTTTGTAACAAAACGAATTCAAATCAAAATTACCAGAAATACACAAGGCAAGATGTGTTAATGTTCATTTTCTCTATCAGATTCATTTAGTCGCTGGGTGAACTTTACCAGTTCCTGCATGATGCATCGTATTTGTTCATTTATCAAACCAAACTGACATGCATACGACAAATGTGAGTAATGAATTTGTGAGTAACAAATTTGTGAGTAACATTTCAGTACTTTGAGTCAGAAATGAATACATATGGTTTACTACAGCTGTAATATTTTAGCCTGACTGCCAGCCAGCTATCCTTCAAGATGAATGACCATAAGCAAACAATTTACACATGTAAGCTGTACCATCCAGCTGAAGCTCATGCCAGTTTCCACAGGTCCAATAACCTTACTAACTCTCCACAGATAGAGTAATCAGAGATCAACCAACATATCCTAGATATCATACATGCACCTGGTTTTCATCTCTTGGTTTACCCTTCACTGTTATTTTACTGATGTATGTATAAATAAATAATGAAATTAATAAGGCATCAGCCATTACAGTGGTTACCAATGTTAAATTACTATGGGTCTCGTATCAGTACATAAGGAAGGAGTCACCTGATATATTAGTTATTTGTTGCACTTGTCTTATTTTATTCCATTGCTATTCTGCTGCTTTCAGTTTAAGGAAGATATAAATTTTATTTCTCTATCCCATATAAATGTATTGAGGAAAGGTAGGAAAAATAAACCAACAGGTCACTGCAAAAACAAGAACATACTTAACAATATTCCAGTAGAAAACTTAGTCATATTAAAGGTGGGACATAAGCCTAGCAGATCAGATGTGTAAGCCTTGGTGTGCACACATCTCCCTTGCCAAATGGCCTGCTCCTCTCTGCATGAATGAGGTTTTAAACTGGAATATTGTACAACTGCTTTCATTTCTTGTTTTGTGTATTCATCAGAGCCCTCCTGACTTGAACATTAGAGTGTGTTGGGTTTATTCTCCCTATGCTTTGTTATTTATATTATTTGTCATGGAAGCTGATAAGAAATTATATAGGAAAAATCACAAAGAATACCTTCAGAGATGATAAATAACAGATTATCATGGTACAAAGATTAGATGTTTCAACAATTTTCAAAATGCAATGTATGATGTAATCTAAATATTTATGGGAAATTTTTACCTTATTAGTGGCTTACTAAAAGTTGATTAACGTGTACAGTAAAAGTCCGGTTATACGAGTTTCGATTATCCGAGCTGTCGGGTTAACCGAGGCAAAAATTTGAAATATGATAGGGAGCTTTTATCAAGATATGGAATATTTTTCCAACTACAGTGTGTGTGATATTAAGCGTGGTACTGTAGGGCTTGCATGTATTGCAACTTTATTTCTTCACAAATTAGTTTTACACTATAAATAAAATGTATTATTTCAGTTTCAATACGTTTTTTGATTCATTGTAACCTTTCCTTGACCTCCGGTTATCCGAGTTTTTCGTTATCCGAGGTGGTCCCTGTCCTGTTTACCTCGGATAATCGAATTTCTACTGTATATGCAAAGAGCAGCAGCTAATGAAAATTCTAAGCTGGATTAATAACAAAAAAATATACACTTAATTTTTTAAAAAAAAATACCAATATCACACCCAACATATTATTCTTCCAAAATTCGACATTCTACGTAATTAATTTGTAAGGCATTACATTGGAAAAACACGACATATTAACACAATCTTATACAATCAAGTGGCATTAAAATTATAATTCAAAATACTGAAAAAATCAAAAGTTCAAACTGTAATATCTAAAACATCAATTGTGAACAAAAATTATGCTTTACCACATTAAATACAATATCAGTTACATTTTATCATATTCTAATCTCAAGATGATAACGGATTCAATTATTTTAAATTGTTAAAAACTAAATGTTTAAACACATTCACTAAATACACAGGCACCAAATATTTTCAAAAATTCATATAATTTTTCTCGCTATACACTAAGAAAACTTTATCTTTTATGTGGGGCAGGCTGGGATGGATGGAGAAAAACGGGGGGAGGGGAGAAAGCAGTACCATGTTTTATCAGCCATACAAAATTTGGTAGACTTGCAATAATAACATAAACCATGAACTAGATATCAACATTTTGACAAATTCTTAAACAATTAATTTTTACCCTGAGAACTATGGCTGAAAGCCGTAATTCAGGTACAAATACCAGTGAGTCAATTTACAGTTATGGCGTTCGAGGAGGATGGCTTATACTCTTTCCTTCCACACAACATAATCAAAGTGCTATCAGCAGTAGTTTTTAATGTCAAATTCTCTTTTCTTTTAGTAAACAAAATGAAGTTTCATTGAGAAAGATAGAAAATTGGTACCATTTTTCAGCCATGTTCACAGACTATCTCCAAGAAACAGTTCAAGTCACAGCATAACAGTGACTAGTACTGTTCACTAATAAGCCTGCTTTATAAAAGAAAAAAGACTGCACTGCCTCACCTTTTTATAAACCATCAGGCATGCATTTTGTTAAGAATGGTAAACAAAAATACCAAGCCACTGCAAATAAAGACATGGTATTAGTAATAACAATAACATTTCAAAATCAAAATGGAATATATGTTAACTCCATTTTAAACTAATAAAGCCACAAGATTATTATTATTTTTTTTTTAAACTGCTTTACGTCTCTCAACAGCGAGGTCTTTAAAGACGGGGAGCCACAAGATTATGATTTATTATGGTGGAAATTAATAAATGTTATGTGCTACTCCAATATTCACGACAAAAAAGTTTTTAGGATTCGAAATATTTGCACTCAAACGTTTTACTAAGTCGGAAATGTAAGGCCAGCCCTGAATTCAATAAAATTTCCTGCTAAATTACAAATAGTGGACCTGGCACATTTTATCCATTAGCTCATTATTTGCGTTTACAAAATAAAAAACTGATAAATACTTGTGACATGAATAAAACTGATGATGAGAACATTTGTTGTGTTATAAAATTTTCTCCAGCATCGCAAAATAAAGATTTAATTTAATATAAAATATTGTGTGTTTTTATTTAGAAGCTCTAAGTACTTCACGAACTTTAATTACTCCATATCAACTGCAAACTTCTGACATTAACTCGATTTGATGAACATGTCATATATTTTTTTTTACACTTGTGTACAACAGCAAACGCTTAATAAAAAAATTCCTGTCAGAGTAAGTTTCCCGAAAAATTATACGAATTCTACAGTGATTTAATTATCAAGCACAACACCTACACCTCAGCCATTAGGCAACATCACTATTAGAATATTAAAAAAATTATATCACCTAAATATTAATAAATTTATGCAGAAATCTCATATATATCACTGGTCTTTTGGTGTGGAAGTGGCGTGGAGTATCCTGTCATACACCTTGTTGACCGAATGTCGACAGCTGTGGGGATGTGGGAGATATGATAATTAAAAGTGGTCAATGCAGGGCATTTTCGTATTTCGAACTACATAGTGCAGATGACACGAGTTTGTGTGTGGTAATAGCATCGAGTCTCCTATTGTGCACTATGGTGGTTAGATTTCGGAAGTTTTCAATCCAAATTCTTTACAAACATGTACAAAGTCGTGGGCACCAGCTGGTAGGTAAATAAATGGCAATAACAAATTCACAATGGCACATAACAAGTAGAATGTTTCTAAGTATTCCAAATCCTCATTGTTTTTTGAATACCAAGCAGTCTGGTGGCTCAGTTGTTAAAGGATTTCACAGAAGATCATAAGGCCCCTGCTTTGAATCCCATTCTCAGCTGGGATTATGTAGGCCCTTAAAGTGAGCTTCACTTTGCACACAACCTGCTGTGTGATGTGAAGCATGCCAGAACAATTCTGTTGTTCAGATTACATGTTAAGTTGTAGGTGCCCTACACCCAATAAGATAAGAGATGCATTGTACAGCGGATTGAAAACTCTTGTCACCTAGTTACTAAACAATCCTTTCTAGTCTCCAAGCCAACAATGCCATTTGATAATTTTACTTTTGATTTGAATATCTTATTGTTGTGCTCTCAAAATATATACTGATTATTCTGAATGATATTATTCAAAAACAAAGTAAATCAAGTATTTCATATTGAAGTAAACTATTTTAAAAAAAATATCAAACATTAATGAAACAAGCAATTTGAGTAGGCAGTAAGTTATTTCCACTTTAAATTACCACTGTTGTAAAATGTCGTTACTATTCACAAAAAATATAAAATTGAAAAAATATTGACGTCTATTATAGACATCCATGACATAGTTAACTGTAGGCATGACATGATTCAAAGAAATTTGCTATTTGTTCTGAAGGGCAGAAAGGAATTAAAGCCTCATCTTTGCCATCATCTACAAAAGGTATTCATTGAACATCGAAATACACATTATTTAACCTAAAAAGTTGTATAAGTATGTCAAAAAGAGTAACTGAAATGGAAGCAACCCATGATAGTGACATTAAAACTATAAAATACAGAATTTTTGTTTGTTTGACCAAGCATCACACAAAAACTAATGGACACTTTTTAATAAAACTGTGAATAGTGATGTGATTGGTTGTACCATTGGTTACTTTTTATCCATATTAATCACATAGTTGCCAATGACAGAGGAAAAGAACTGTAAATTTTCTGACTGTCTGCCCATACAGTGCCCAAAATCTCATGGACGGATTTTAATGAAATTGCTCACTGTGAGAGCTTTTGCGGATATTAACATATAAAATACATTTTATCCTGAGAATTTATAAAGAGCTTGATTATACAAAGTCCAAAACTGTAAATTTTGAAATTTTTATCTGTCTTTACACTAAATGTACAAAAGTTATGAATTCATTTAAACAGAACTTCACACAATGGTCTCTTGACTGGTTTAATTCAATCCCCGATAAGTTTTTATCTTGAATTAACCTTTTCATTCCAACATACAACTTACCTCTCAGTTATCTGCTTCAAATATTCTCCTTTGAATCCGATCCTATTCAATAATGTAATCTACTGATATTGCTATCATTTCTGCTACATTTCATCACTTTTGTCTCACAGTGGTTTATATTTAGTCAAATATCTTTCTTCACTATTTTATTCATACAATTCAGTAACTTTTCAAGATCCTCAGTCTGTTCTGCTATCAGCACAATATCATAATCAAATCATAGCACATTAATTTTTTTCTCCTTGCACACTTATGCCACATTCAAAATTTTCTTTTACTTCCTATTCTGACTGCTCTACATACAAGTTGAATATCAGTGGGGATAGACTACAACCTTGTCTAACAGTCTATTTAACTTTTTAACATAGCCAGTTTATTCCTATACAGATTATAAAGTATTCTCCTATCTCAATATTTTAAACCTAATTTCTTTAAAACTTTGGACATCTTGTCCCACCTAACATTCTCTAAAGCTTTTGATAAATCAACACATGTCATGAAAGAGTCCTTGCTGTTCTTGATTCGCCCTTCAAGTATAATCTTAAAGCCAGGATTGCTTCCCTTGCACCACAGTTCTTCCTAAACACAATCTCTTCCAGCATCCTTTCTATTCTTCTGTGTATTATCCTGGTCAGTAATTTCGCAGCATGTGATGTTAAGTTTTATGATGCGGTATATCTCACATTTGTCGGCTTGTACTTTCTTCTGAAGTGTAAAGATTATACTTTGATTAAAAACAGTTCAAATCACTCCTGATTCACATTTGTTTGATATCAGTTTGAATAATCTTTGGATTCATTCTTCTGCTAGGGATTTGAGAAGTTCCGCAGGAATCTCATAATCTGCCTTAACTGATTTCAAATCTTTCAAAGTCTGTCCTTAAAACAGGATCTTCTAAGTCATTCATGTTGATATCCCCTTCTTTTTATAGTACACTTGGCTTTATGGCTTATGTTGAGGTCGTTAGAGGCAGCATGGGACTGGGCACAAGGAACGGGAAGGAATTTGGCCATGGCCTTTTAAAGGAAGCAACCCGGCATTCACCTGGAGTGATTTAGGGAAACCATGATACCCAGACAGGGATTCGAACTGGCATCCTCCCAAATGCAAGGCCAGAGTGTTAATCACTCACCCACCACGCTTAGTGCCAGTACACTGTTGTTCAAATTATCCGCATCATACAGTTTCTCTATCGTATCCATCAACCTTTCTCTGAAGAAAAACAGTAAGGTGGTAGAAGAATTGACCGCATAACGCATTGCCCAGGGTGCGCCCGATCACTAGAATTAAGGACACTCTAGAAATGATCTTCGGGAAGGCTCCTTCTTTGCAGTCCAGATACGGAAAGTAAGTAAGTAAGAAGAAAATAAATCTTAATGAACAATATTTTACATTACTATCATTGAAATTTTAATATTAACCTAATTTTGGAGTCAGTGTCACTCAGGGGACAGCCTTCCATGATAAGGAATGAATTACTGCAATTTATTTGCTGTTTGAGGTGACACGGAGAGTACCTACGAGGTAGGTCTGATAAGTACTTATCCTCCCTTCCCGATTGCGCCATTGTCACCAGAGAAATTTATTATCGTGTAGTACATTATCTTAGATGGCTGTTGTTAAAATTTCAGCCATATTGGACTCATATTTTTGTTTTGATCGCGTGTGTAAGTGGGTGTATCCACGGATTTTAGAAAAATGGAAAAAAAAAACAATATCGGTCAGTGATTTGATTATTGTTTTTGGAAGGAAAATCGCGCAGCAAAATCAAAGAGCACTTGGATGCTGTATACGGTGACTCTTCTCCTTCGATGGTGATTGTCAAAAATTCGTTTAACCAGTTTCAACGTGGTCGCATGTCAGTTTTTGATGAGCCACGCCTAGGTGCCCCAAAAATGGTTACCATGGAAGATAACGCGATAAAAAGCCATGATCTCGTATTGACAGGCCGCCAATTGAAGGTGCACGAGATTGCTGGGACACTAGGCATTTCAAAAGACCGCGTGATTCATAACTTGCCTGAAATTTTGGGCATGAGAAAGCTGTCGGTGCAATGGATGCCACGTTTGCTCACTCCGGACAACAAGCACAACCATGAGACCACTTCACAGCAGTGTTTGACGTTGTTTAAGCACAATCCGAAGGAGTTTCCGCATCGTTACATGACTGTCGAAGAAACATGGATCCACTGGTAGACACCAGAGACCAAAGTACAGTCAAAACAGTGGACTTTAACCAGCTAATGTGCTCTGAAAAAAGCGAAGACCGTCCCATCGGCCGGAAAGGTGATGGCCACCATTTTCTGGGATTCACAAGGTGTGATCTACACCGACTACCTGGAGAAGGGCAAAATGATCACAGGGCTTTACTATGCAGAATTATTGGGCCAATTCGACACCAAATTGCAGAAAAAAATGGTCCCATTTGGCGAAGAAAAAAGTGCTCTTCCACCATGACAATGCACCGGCTGACACCTCCGCCATCGCCATGGCCAAATTGGTAAAATTGGGCTACGAACTGCTGCACTATCCACCATATTCTCCAAATTTGGTCCCGTGCGACTTCTTTCTGTTTACAAATTTGAAGAAGACACTCAGCGGGCAAAAATTTGAGTTGAATGAGGAGGTTATCGCCGCCATGGAGGCCTACTTTGCAGATCTCCATAAAACGTATTTTTCAGATGGGTTAAAGAAGTTGAATCATCGCTGGGTCAAGTGTATCGAACTAAAAGGAGTCTATGTTGAGAAATTTTTCAAAAATTTCCGTTTTTTTCTTTTGTAGGCTAAGTACTTATTGGACCACCCTCGTATAAAAATTCTGAATAATTTACAGCATATAGTGAGGTGGGTATTGGTTTTCTGTCATTTTTGTTTTTCCCTATCTTGCTGGCAGCGACTGCAAAAATAAATGATTAGTGTTAGAATTTTAATAAATATTGTTCATTAAGATTTGTTTTCTTCTAATGAAGGTAAAAACTTATTTTAAAAATTTTAGTGTAACTTTTTATACAGATGGTTTTATTTTTTTGTAAAAGTTTTTATTATTAATTTTTAGTGGTATTATAGTAAGTTTTGTATTTTAAATATCGGTAGGCCTTCTATGCATGCTGCTTGAATGAGACAGTGCTGTTTAGATGAACTAGTGACAAAAGGGAAAGAAGTTTGAGAAGAAACAGGAAAAGAAAATACAACCAATATTTCAAAAGAAAGTGATGAGCAGCTGCTCACAGACTTTCACAAATGATACATTACAAAAATGTTATTCAGTGTAATGAAAGGTTAGAAAAAAATCATGTTCACTAGCTCAGCTTGCTACACATGAAGAAAGAGTTATCATAGAAATTATGAGGTTGTTAATTATCGAATAATTAGTTTTTATGTTTTTTATTTTCAGGTTGACATTTCACAACTAAACGAAGATGACAATTGGTAGAGTGGCATGGCAGCGAATGTGTGGCATGAGGCAAGAAAACATAGCTTGATTTGGTTTTAACAGAAAATAAAGTCAAATAGAGACCTAATTCCAAGTCAGCTAAATATTAGGATGAAATCACAAGAACATGGATACTGGAATTCTGAGGTTTCGAAATCCCAGAACTGATGATATATTTTTCTGATAATTCAATTCCAGAATTGAGTGATTTAAAAAGGGGTTGCCCGAGAGAGCTGCGTATTTTTATTCACGCAATGAGAAATATGTGATCAATGCTTTATAAAAATCGCGCATAACATTTTTGGAATTAAAGCAAACCTAGATTCACCCACCCTGTACCTATAAAAAGGTGGGTTGAAGTTTATTTAGACATACACTATTCCTTGTGCTTTTGGTGACATTTTTCTTCTGATCCAGGCCATATTTCAACCTAACTGCCACAACTAAGAAGAAAACAAGGCTCCTATTGTGCAGCAAATTTTTTTCTGATCCAGGTGGCATGTCAACCTAACCACCTCAATTTTGAGATATGATGTCTCGGCAACTAAAAGAGGTATAGTATTCTTTACATTTGATTTGTCTCATCGAGTTACAGAAGAATTCATTAAATATGGCGATGGTGAATTTTTTCTGGCCCAGGCAGCATATTACCATAACCTACTCAATTTTGAGATAGGATATCTCGAGAACTAAGAGAGGTATCAAAAAATGTTATTCTTTAAATTCAATTTGTCTCGTCGAGTTACAGAAGAATTCATGATCAAATACGGGGTTCGCAAAATTTTTCCTGACCACCACAATATCTCAAGAACTAAATGGGATATCAAAAATATTTATCCTTTACTTTCGATTTGTCCCAAATATATATGAATCGACCATAAAATTTATCAAATTTCAGTGGCTTGGATATCATAGAATCCCCCAGATTTTGAATTAATTTTCAGAATTTAAAAGCTTGGGGGTCAAAGTTAAAATTTAAGGTTTGTAGTTATGACACATTTATTTTACGAATACTCTAGCATTACTTGAAAATTTCTGAGTCGATTTTGATTGAGTTTGCACAGTACCAACATGAGTTATAAATTGTGACAGCATGTTTAAGAAACTGCATTGCTACATTACTTAACAATGCCAGATTATGTTAAAAAAAACTCACATTTGATTCAATTGCAAAATGAATAAATATGTTTTTTGCTCGAAATACCAGATATTTTAACTCCACGAATTCAGCCTTTTTACAGATATCAAAAGTGAATCCAGAATAATATTATAATAAATAATGCTGATGGCCAGAGACATTGTAGTTTTACTGCCAGAGATCGTGGTTAAAGATAATCTCTGTTGTTTTCTCGTTATTAGTTTCTTGCGTTCAATACGGCCATGTATGGCGTTTAAAAACTAAATATCCCCAATTAAAGGAAAGAATATTTCAAGTTTTGTTTAGTGTGGAGTATGCAACATAGGTATTACTATTAACTGCTTTTGATGCTTTCATTATAGGCTATGGTCAGACACATCATAGTTGTGGGGTATGCCACATATTTTCTATTTTTCCATCTTTTGTATTTTTTACCACACATTGAGATTTTCATTTAATGCTCCAGTGCTGTGTAACATAGAATCATAAGACATACCAAACAACTGAATTGAGATTCTAAGTTTTAAAACAGTGAAAACTCCATTGAAATCTGCTCAGTAGTTTCTGAGTTTTCATTTTTCAAATTTATCTAGTTTTCATTTTATAGATACAGATTTTTATAAACGAGCAAGGATCAAAATACAAAGAGGCTTTTCTAAATTGCGCATCCCTCAATGGTATGAGGAGTCTGAAATGGTTTCGACAGTAGAAAGGGCTTATGTGGAAGTCAGTAATATCATTGGCACGCCAAGTGCTTGTTATACTCAGCAACTATGCTGATGGGCGAGAAAGAGGTACAGCCCACAGTTGCACAATGAGATATTGTTATGTTTCTCATCAGAAATTTGGCTCTGTTTACTCCTGCAGTTCAGGAAAAGAACCCTTTCATGGTCTCAGGTAAAATAGTGGTGTAAAAAATTTAATAAAGATCGGGAGCATGTTAGAAGCATTGCCCACCAGTGCCTACCCATACCAGCATCATACCACAGAACATGGAGGCTGTGGTCTGGAACTGTAAATACATTATGCTTGTCGATTTTCTTCAAGAATGTTGATCCATTATTGCTACCTGTTATTGTAATCATATTAGTCAAGTTTGAGTTGCCAGTAGGTTAAAAAGGCACAGCATTACGATCTGAAGTGTGTTGCTTATCCTTGATGATGCCAGATAACACAACACAATAGATAAACACACACAAACAATAAATTGGTTCATCATGCACTGAGCTACAATTCAGACCTGTTGCCATGCGATCTCCATATGTTTGCTCTACCCAAGGAAGTGCTTGGTGAACAGCACTTCATAAAAAATGAGGTGGTGCAGCTGTTCCTGTGCAAAGCAGCTACTGGTTGTCGAGATTAACTTCACCATGGAAGCTAACAGAAGCAATGGATACA
The DNA here is from genome assembly GCA_031002005.1 of Vandiemenella viatica. NCBI lineage: Eukaryota > Metazoa > Arthropoda > Insecta > Orthoptera > Morabidae > Vandiemenella > Vandiemenella viatica. The sequence goes on along the minus strand of JARYHS010008074.1, from coordinate 210,808,140 downwards.
AGAGGCAAATGCACATGTTCAAAACTATGTATCTTACGCATGCCAAAGAAATTAATTGAATGAAAATTTATAAGTATTTGATAGTAACATTCATAAACATTTTTTTTAGTGTATGATGTGAGCAACTGGTGAGATTTTCCCTTCCATGCAAGGGCCACCTTTTCAGTTTTCAGTTTTGCATTCCCATTCCATAAACGAATAAACATTGTTGGCCTTACATAGTTTTACGACATTCACTGGGACATCTGAGTGCTTGACAACTATTTTCCCACAAAGTTTTTTTTTTTAGCAATATTCTTTTCATTTCACATATAATCACAACCATAAGCTTATTTCTTAAACCTATGTAACAGTTTCTTGGAATAGCACATGTCACTACTTTGCAAACATCTTCCATGTTCCATTTAGCTTGTTTCTCTGCTATTAGTGAACACTTAATTATTTTTTGAAAATATGCTCTTCAGTACCTCTGTAATCTCGCTTAATATATTTCTATTATTTTTGAGCGCTCTTTTTGTCCTGGAAACTGCTTTCAATTCCTCTTGCAGATATTGGTTCATGTTATTCAGAGTTAAACATACAGCTTCCAGTTTTTTCAAATTGCTTCAAGATCCTCTACCACAGTTTTTAGATATTTTGATGCAGTCAGTAACCTAAATAATAAAATATTTGGGTTGGACGGCATTGCAGGTTACTTTTTTTTTTGTTACTTATGGCTTTATGCCTTGTGGATGTCGAGGTCATTAGAGGTGGGATGGGATTGGGGACATGGAATGGGAAAGAATTCAACCATGGCCTTTTGAAGGAAGACTCCCGGCATTCGCCTGGAGTGATTTGGGGAAACCATGGAAAACCCAAATCTGGATGCCTGGATGGGGATTTGAACCAGTGTCCTCCCGAATGCAAGGCTGAACGTTAACCATTCGCCCATCATGCTCAGCGATCATAGCCAGTTACTAGATGAGTGAACACTATAGTGAGCATTTACAAGAAATATACTGGCAATGAGGCCTGGATAAATATTGGCAGAAGGTTTAGAAGTAGCATGTGAAAGGTAATAGAGGATCACAGTAATTAATTAGCAATTGATGACTGGCATCAGAAAGTATGAAAGTTTTAATTTGTAGGAAGGGGAGTGGAAGACTAGAACCAATTATCTAAAGAGGCAATGAGCAAAATAGATACCACAAGCTGTGAAGGAATTTACAATAAAAATATGTATAAATTGTAAGTAGGTGTCTGTTTTGATATGTATCAATCAGGTCTGCTGCTTTCTCTGGTGATGTTGATCAGTAAGTTATTAATGACAGAGGTATCATAAATCATTTCAGGAACACTCAGCACAGAATCTGATTTAAGTAAATTTAGTAATTCTGCTTGCAAGTCACAAACATAATTGTCTGGAACAAAATTTTGGGAACACGCAACTGTTACATTGAAATTGTCCTTATGGTAGCATTTATATATCCATGACTTCTTATGTTGTAAATACTTCAGAAATATGACACCAATACCTTCCATTTTATCTGCTGTAAGATGTACAGCTAGCGACACTACAGTTAGGCATGTTAGTACAGTTTAAACTATGTTTCACATTCACAATACAACACACACCCATAAGCTTAAACGTTCCAGCAAAACGATGTTCTCATATAATGACTGGGCCCTCCCTGTTGCATATGAGGGAGAACAAAAAAAATCAGAATTATTTTTTAAAAGCTACATATTTTTAATTTTTTTACAAAACAACCTTATCCCCTTCAAAACACTCTCCATCAGAACTATTACATTTTTTCCACCAGTGCTTCCACTGTTCGAAACATTTTCTGTAGTCATCTTTAGAAATGGCTGACAGCTACTCCATTGTTTTTTCTTGACCTCTTAAATGTTGTCAAATTGATGTCCTTTCAAGCCCCTTTTTCATGTGTGGAAATAAGAAAAAGTTGCACGGAGCTAGGTCAAATGAGTAAGGTGCTTACAAGGGAGTGGAACCATGCCATTTTTAGCCAAAAACTGCCTAACAGAGAATACTGTGTGTGCAGGTGCTTTGTCGTGTTGGAAGAATCAGTTTCCTTGTCTGCCACAAATCAGGTCTTTTTTTGACAAACACATCTTCTTAAAACTTCCAAATAAAATGTTTGATTGATGGTCTGATGTGGGGGAACAAACTCTGAATGAACTACACCCTTGCCATCAAAAAATTAAATGATTATTGTTTTGCTGTTTGATTTGACCTGACGACATTTTCTTGGATGGGGTGATGATATCTTCCATTGGCTTGATTGTTGGTTTGTTTCTGGGTCATAGCCATAGCAACAAGACTCATCACCAGTAATGACCACTGACAGAAAATCTGGATCAATTTCAAGCTGTTGTTACAAAGCACGACATGTTTCAACTCGACGTTCTTTTTGGTTGTCAGTCAGAAACCAAGGAACAAACTTAGCAGCAACTGTTTTTAATTTCCAACTCTTCGGTTAAAATTCACTGAACCGAGATCCAAGATAACCCACTAATTACTGACGGTTGATCAATTGTCTGTCGACTGTCTGAGAACACAAGCTCTCGAATTTTTTCAATATTTTCATTGATTCGGGCAGTTGATGGACGTGCAGAATGAGGTTTGTCATCAATCAACATGGCACCATTTTTAAACCAAGCAAACCACTTGAACACTTGAGTTTTACCCATAACGTCATATTTGTAAGCTTTTTTCAACATTAAAATAGTCTGAGCAGCATTTTTACTGAGTAGGAAACAAAATTTCACAGCTGCACATTGTTCGCTTAAACTTTCCATCATCAAAAACATAACAATAATGAAACAGCACTATCAAAAACAATCACTACAGATTAACAGAACAAGCCAGGTCGACAAAACAGATGGCACTGAATGACAATGAGTTACGCTATAAAATCCTAGCAGCAGAAACGCATGCTACACAAGCTCCAACCATGGCAATGCTATTCTGGTTATTTTTTGGTACCCCCTTGTATGTAGCACATATCATGGGGTGCATTTCAACTGTGAGAAAGCTCTGTCAGACATTATTAAAGCGATACTCAATATTCGAAATTGAGTGGTCTCACAAGAAAAAGTCATAGGATCTCAAAGTAAGTTATATGGGACCATTCTGAAACCTATCCAATAAATAAAAATAATCTAATTGAGAACCACCTCCTTTTTTGAAGTTGGTTGAAAACAGCCTTCCATCAGTAGTTTTAATAATTACACGTTTTCTTCATTTCACTTAAATTTTATTTGATCCTCCTATAAGACACTTTTCCTATGACCATTTCCTTTTCTACTTCTTCACACTTTTCTTGCAGTTTTTTTTTTTATTATTTTTTTTTTTTTTTATTTCTTGCAATTCCTGTTTATTTTATTTCTGTGCTGCTCTCTTCCTGGTTCCTGAACATTTTTGTGCCTTCTCCTCTGACCCATCAACTCCAAAATTTCTTCTGTGATCCAAGGTTTTCGGGTGGCTTGTTTCCTAAAGCCAAACATTTATTTACCAGCTACAATCATTTCTCTCTTCAATGCATTCCATTCGCCCTCAGTTGAATGCCTTTCCGGGTAATTTCTTAGACACGTCTACCATCACTGCAAATTTTTCTCTCATTTTAGATTGTTTCAATTTGCTCACTTCCAGTCTGTTCTGATTGTATTGCTTCTTTATTCTCTTAAACTTTAGCCCTCACTTCATAATTTTGATCTGACTCTATGTCATTTCCTGGATATGTTTTACAGTATAGAATTTGATTCCAGAATCTCTGACGAAGATATAATCTAGCTGAAATCTACCTGTATCCACTAGACATTTCAAGGTGTATATCCTTCAGGTATGATTCATAAATACTGTGTTCACTACGAAGAGTTCACATTTTTTCACAAAATTCTAACAACCAGCTTAACATATAGAATACTTTTTTCTTGATCAATAACATAATTCACGATGATACAGAAACCAAAACTGTGAAGTTTGGAATGTTTGCCTGTGTATGCATGTCTCTCACTAAAAACTAATGGATGGATTTCAGTGAAACTTTATATAGAGATAGGATAGATAGTTAACATATAGTTATTCCATTAGTGCCATACTCAGTCCATTTTACAGAGACCAAACTGTGAGTTTTGTAAGTTTTTTTGTATGGAAGAAGAAAAACTGACCATCAATATAAAACTGTAATTAGTAATAGCTTATATCACGTTTGTGATGCTTACATTATAATTCGATATGACATCAACATGCTTAGAAGAAGAAAAAAATGAGCCACTGATTTAACTTCTCCAAATAGCATGTATCAATCTAATATTGTCTGGTGCAAGTAATGTTTATCAAGACTGAATACAAAGAAGTCCAAGAGTTTATTTGGGGAGATTGGGATAGGCTAGGTTAGCTGGCTGAAAAGGGTCCTTCAGACCCTATAATAGCTTGCCGCCTGAGATTCACCCTGGTGGAGAGAGAGAGAGAGAGAGAGCAGTGTTGGCATAGATACAGGCACAGCTAAACATAATATGCTGATGGAAAAAAATGCCAACACCAAGAAATAATTAATATAGAATAATGAAATGTCAGCAATTCATTTACCTAGGTAACATATTAAATAAAGTTGAAAGATCACAGACTAATGTAAGCATGAGCAGAGCTATCACAAATGTAAGATGCTGCTGCATTAATAATTGATGTAACCACATGAATGTTGAATGCAAGGAAGCAAACGAGCAGGCATTGCGTCGTACAAGATGGGATGGTGTTCCATGCCTGTTGAATGTGGTTGATCAATACAGGAATGGTTAAAGACAGTTGTATATGGTACTGGAGTTTTCATCCAATGTAGCCCCATACTTATTCGATTGGAGAAAGATCTGGTGATCGAGCAGGCCAAGGCAACATTTCGACACACTGTAGACTGTAGAGCATATATATTTACAACAGCGATATGGGGCGTTATCCTGTTGGAAAACACCCCCTGGAATGATGTTCATAAATGGAATCACAATAGGTTGAATCACCAGATCGACCTACAAATGTGCAGTCAGGATGAATAGATAACCACAAGAGTGCTCCTGCTGTAATAGGGAATCGCTCCCCAGACCATAACTTCAGGTGTAGATCCAGTGTGTCTAGATCGCAGACAGGAGGAATGCAGGCATTTACCTAGCCCCCTTCTAACCAACACACAGCCATCACAAGCACCAAGGTAAAACCAGCTTTCATCAGAAAACAAAACACCTCCAAATAGCACTCGCTTGACATCAAGTCGTAAATGGCAGCAGTTTGTGATAAGTGGAATGCAAACCACAGGGCGTCTGGCTCAGAACTATCCTCGCAGTAACCAATCTGCAACAGTTCGTTATGTCACTGTGGCGCCACTCTAATGCAATTTGTGGGAAATTTGAATCAATGTCATCTTTCAGATGTATAAACACACCTACCAACATTCGTTTATCTGGCACAACTCCTTCTTCGTGTTGGGAATTTTTGTCTTCAGAGTAATTTATAACATATTCAACTTTGTAAATTATTATCATTCCCCTTACAATTTTATTAACTTTTTCCTTGAAACTGACAATGATGAAAAATAATGACACATTTATTATGTAGGTTGCTTTTTTTCTATTCTTAAACCCCATTTTATTGATATACATCTCAGACGTTAATTCATCAAAAAATTCATGCCAAATTTTAGCATTAATAATCACAATTTCAGTCATAATTTACAAGGGGAAGATAAAATGACTGATAGCATGTTTGGTCTGCAGAGATGAAGCTACGGGCACTTCCAGTTTTGAAGAAAACTTAACCTGTATTGGAACATATAGACTAAAAAGCATTCATTTTCACAAACTTAGTGGCAAATTTATCCTATGCAATGATCTGCATACACAAAAGATAAAACTGAGTCACAGAACATTTTTTTTTGTAACTGTCTAGTATGCTTCTAAAACAGACATTCAAAAAAAAAAAAAAAAAAAAAACTGTTAGTGAAATGGGATATAAGCTTTTTCATGCCCGATTTATGTATTTTTTCCTGGTACACAGTGGTTTTTAACAGAATCTTATGAGGAAAATACATTACACAAACAACTGATATTATTTTACTACTAGCAGAGTTTCCAGCGTTGCCTGGTCTAGTTGGCATTGATTAACCCATACACCATTTCTATTCTCACAACGAGAGACATGTACTAAATTTCATACAATTTGCGCCATCCATTTCTGGAATTAAATCAAACTTAGATTCATCCACACCCTGCCAAGAAAGGAGTGGGTTGAAGTCGATTTACCCTGTAGTGATCTAGGCGATCACTTGCCCAAATACGTCATATTAATTTCGAAGACGGTATCCAGAGCGGGCGAGCATGAAAAAGTTAAGCAATAGAGCTATGACCTGAGAAGTATCACGCATATCAGCAAGCCAGTTGCCAAGCGCTTGTCATTACTGCAAGCTGGTACTATGACTTCATACATAAGATTAGCAAGGAGTATTGCCCTCTCCACATAGTAATGATAGGAAGAGGGAATATCTATTTAAACCCTGGGAGCAGGGATCTGGGGGCCTCTCTACGAAAGTCTTTCAACGTACTACATCGACGCTGAGATATACAATCATTTGGTCAGAATCATTTGGGCATAGTCTTCAGGGAGAGTATCAATAGTCCATTTAATTTGGGATGCGAGGCACCCATCAGTTACATGCTCACCACGTCCTTGGCCGTATCTATAATGTTTTGTTTCAAAGCCAATGCAACATTGTAAATATTCACCTATGTCACTAGTCATTGCTCATGTGAATAAATATGTAAATAGGCAATTGCCATTTACCGTAATTTATCCTAGCTTTCTCAGACATTCCACTGTTAATATTTGAATGTAGTGAGCCATAAAACCTGTCAGGTGTTGCAGTAGGGACCTATGACTATTATTCATATCAGAACATCAGAACAGTGGTCAATCTTCTATGGTCGGCCCTTATCCATGGCTCCAGGTAAAGTTCACCCTGTTGGCTCTTATCAATCAGCTGGTGGGGTCATGACAACCCATACACTATTTTTATTTCTCCGAAAAGATTCATGCACACCAAGCTTCATTGAGTTCCAGTACTAAATTAAACGGTGATTCAGGAGCACAGTTCTAAGAATGGAGTGGCTTGGAAACTTTGAGAAGGAATGTGGGGATTCTACGATAACCATGGCGCCACAATTTGATGATGGATTCTTATGTATCTCGGTGACACAAGTTGAAATTAAAGAATATTCTTTTTTTTTGATATCTTGCTTGTTACTCGAGATGTCGCGTCTCAAATTTGATGTGGTTAGTTTTAAATGCGGCCTGGACCAGAAGAAAAATTTCGCCATAGCCAAATTTGATGATAGAACTAACTGCCTGGAATGTCAGTTTTTATTTTAGTTCATGTTATATTTCAATATAGTAAAATCTGCTAATATTGCTGCTTGAAAATCGAGACATTGACTACATTAATACATACCACATATATAAAAATGTATCTGAAATGTTTCTGTTCATTCCAGCATCATGCAAAAAATAAAGATTTTGAATGGATTTTCAGAATGTGAAAGCTTGGGGTCAATGTTACAATTTAACGTATGACTTAAGACATTATGACACATTTATTTTACGAATAATCTAACATTACCTGAAAACTGATGATTCGATATAGCCAGAGTTTTTACAGTATCAAACATTGATGTGTCTCATTATACTGAATCATCTGCCACTGGGAGCTAAAGATTTTATCATTATGTTACTTCATATGGCACTAGAGCAAATAATTAAAATATATTTGGTACCTGTAGAGTTGAATATGAGGTATTCAGAATTGTATATCAAGTTTTCAGAACTATATATATTCGATTTTTTTCAGGGAGCTATAAATTGTGGCACCATTTTATTGTGAACAGAACGCCAAAGATGATAGCCAGAGACATTGCAGTTGTGCTGTCAGAGCTTGTAATCAAAGAACATTTCTGTGGTATTTTCATTATTAGTTTCTTGCATTCGTTACAGCTGTCTATGGCATTTAAAAATTGAATATCCTGAATTAAAAGAAAGACTATTCTGATTTTGTTTAGAGTGCAAAATAGTTATTATTTTAAACCGAATTTAATGCTTTCATTAAATGCTATGGTCAGAGACATTGTAGTTGTGTTTTTATTGCAGAGTAGGCAACATATAGTCATTCCATATTTGGTATTTGTCACCATACATTTAGAATTTCATTTAATGTTCCGGCGTTATGCAACACTGAAAATTCAGATAAACCAAAGGATTCAATTGAGATTATAAGCTTTAAAAAAGTGAAAATCCCATCGAAATCTGCTCAGTAGTTTCTGAGTTTTTCTAATTCATATTTATCTGGTTTTCGTTTTATAGATACATGACTGAAGAGCTGGTTCACTTAGCAAAATTTAAGATAAAATAAAAAATGAACTGAACAAAAGCTACTTGAGTCATAGGATTCTGTTCTAATGACATAAACAAACATCTCACATGTGGTAGGTTAGACAGCAGTTTTTTTGCACGAAAGTCAATGCCTGACACATTTTCATGTTAGGTAGCAGATGTAAGGTAACCTAGAAATTTGTAAATGCAAAACAAACTTTGTTTGTAGAGCAGCGAGTTCATTTAAATAATATTGCAGATCAAGTTTAAAGTCACTCTCTTAGATAATTCAAGTCATAAATCAGATTAAACAGTTATAGAAAACTAGAAAATAGTTTCAACATATCTGATATTTGAAATCAGAATATTCCGTAAAAGAAAACATTGTCTTCATTTTTAGGGCTATTTAGGATTACAACTAGTAGAATGAGGTTGGAAGCCTTATAGGTAGAAAGTTCCACTAAAGAGTTGCGAGGCATTAAAAGTTGGGAGTGCCGTAATAAGTTAAGATGCAATTACACATTTAAAATATCAGAAGGCATAATTTGGCAGATAGAAAGTCAGTTTATAGCTTACAGGAAGCATTGTCTTGTCTTCAGCGTACTAAAGCTTGAAGGGATTTACTAAAATTTAAAGGAGGGTTTTGAAGAATTTTGTAAAAGTAATAAAAACTTGTCACAAATGTAAATTTGACCAGTGTGGAGAATATAAGGAAATTCAGTAAAAGAGACGATATTTAAACGAAAGTATAATTTAATACGAACATTCCACCATAAGTTTTACTAAGATCTATAAAGTAGTTGGGTCAAGCTAAAAGAAAGAAAATTTTTTATGATTTCGGTGGAAACTACACAGTTACGATTTGGCTAGGAGAGGCATCATCCAAGTGAAGGATTTTGTAAAATTTGATAACAAATTAGGGAAGTCAGATAACAACTTCAAAACTTCAAACTTTATAGATAAAACCACGTATAATTGTTTAAAGTATGTTTCAGAGCTGTAGGTTATATATCTGTAAGTTATGTATATTTTAGGATACCAGTTTTCAAAATTAAACTTTGTATAACAATTTTGGTTTAACCTGTTAAAAATTGGTAAACAAGGTGATATAAGTACCAAACGAAAGAACAGAAAATTAGAAGCCGGTTAAAACTTATTCCGGCTTCATAGCTTCAAAACTGGGGAAGTTATAAACATTTTTTTGCAATTTCAGAAAATAATTTTTTTTACAGCTAAACCATCAAAGTTACAAAAATTTTCATTTGAATTGATTTTACATTTATAAGCCTGCCTAACTACTGTCAAACTTTCAGATAGATAAAAATTTATTTAGGGATTTTATGACATTAGATGTCGCAATCACCGAGCGCGGAAAGTTACATTTGTCCTTGCTGGGTAGGGACTCTTTTCGGGTGAACAACTAAATGAGGTAATAAATAGCAGCCCCAGGCTCACCTCTAGCGAATATTTGAAAATTAGTTGGAGCGTGACCACGCTTCTTGGTAGCACAATCAGTGGCGCGAGGCTAGGCGGATAACTATGAATAACTATTTCCAGGCAAACATATTGGACTGTTAGGTAAATGTGTGATAAAATTATTATCCCTCATGTGACCGTTATTCAGTTAGGAGTCAGGAGACTGGTCTGGCTCGAATGGGTTAATCGTTCCTGCAGTTAAATTTCTTTGGTGAATATTTCTGATGCCATAAGTATGTCGCTTTGTAATTTTTGAAGAATGTAGTCATTATTAGTTTCAACAGCAACAGTGACTTTTAATAATGACTTATTTTTTCCTGAGTTGTGGTTAATTCATGATAAGAGATAATGGTTTTGAAAGTAGAGTACGTCAAGCACGAACTTGATCATGAGCTCAAGTCTGCAAGAAATATTGTAATGGTTATCAGAGAGTAGCGTCTATTCAAAAACATTCAACAAAGAAGGATATTTTCACAGTGACTTTAATGGAAAAGTGGGACAGTGTAAATAAAAGCCATGTTTAAACTTCAAGAAGAATATAATAAACAAATTCTTACTAAGTAAACAATATTTCTTCCGATATATAAGAAAATGGACACTTTTTAAGTTAAAAAGAATAACATTGTGTTAAATTGTGGACCTATTTTATGTTTGGAGGTCAACGTGGCAAGTACCAGAAAAAAGGAAAAAGTGCTGCTCATTGGATGACTCTAATAACGTATGTAATTAACAGTATGACAGGCCGAGGGTAACACGAATGGCAAGCAAGACTCACCATTATTTATAGAGTGATACAAGGAAGAGAGAAGAGTCCAATGACTGATTGAGAAAAAAGAAATCAGACAAGTTAGGGAAGAACTGAATGAGTCAGACTGAGCAGTTTATGAAATCGAAGATAATGGAGTGGTGAAAGAAAGTTATAAATCTGCTCAGCAGGAAATAAAAGACTAAATGTTAGATTATGTTGCTTGAAGCTGATTAAAAAAAAGAGGGGCTAAGATTAGTAAATGTGCAGAAAACAGAATAATTATTAGCATACCTCATTTATAGAAATAAACAAGAATGTGCACTTCTTTCTGGCTATTCCTATTTATTTCAGCATTGCAATATTAAATTTTGATTTGCAACACTGAATTGTTCTGATCGATATTTTTGATAGCAGGATACAAGAGAGTGATAATTATGTTTTGGGTATCATGAGCATATTCTGTTTACAGTCGAAGATGTGGCGAAACACTTTATGGAGGGAAACCAAATAAGGCGGCAATGATGATAGGTTGTTTGAGTTTGGATAGTTTGAGTGAAAGACAGTTGTCAACTACACCAAGTTGAGTAATAGGTAATGGGGAGGGTACGTTTTGCAGTCATTTGAGGGAAATATCTCTGGCATTAAGGAAAACTGAAGCTGGGAAATGGGGATGAGAGGCGAGGGGAGCCCAAACTAGAATTCAGGGAGTTGCAAGCTGACGCTAATATCTGAAAACATCAGATGGATTACAGTCAGTTGTGGTGTATCCACAACAACAGTGCTTATGGGATAATCTTTGGATGACTGCAGTGTAAAAGGCAAACAAATGTGATGGATTGGTATAATAGTAATGACCATTGTTTATCTGCCGCAGATTAAAGACTCTCACGATTATCATTTTTTCACTGATTAATGGTTGGTGGGTATCTAGGTGTTGCATTAATAGGAAGCTATTAAAAAAAAACTTCATTTAATACATTCAACACCACATCAATGTTGAAAAACCAACTTTTTTCCCCAACATCCCTTTGCATTCATCGAGTAAAGCTAACTGAATGTGATGACTGGTGAAAATCATGACCCTTTTAAAGTACTTTTGTGTGTTGAAAGATTAGAGCAGATTAATTAAGAAGCAACTAGACAATATTACAAACATTCAACCAGTGCTTTGATATACAGAAACAATACGATAAGCTTACAAGCAGAGGTATACTAATCAAATATTGTCCATACTTACAGCTTTGAACCTCATCGAATAGGTCTTTAGAAGCGAGGAAGGACCGGGGACAGCGTAGAAATTTGGATTAACCTTTTGAAGTAATCATCCCAGCGTTCACCTGGAGTGATTTTGAGAAACCATGGAAAACTTAAATCTGGACAGCCGGACGGTGATTCAAACCCATGTCCTCTCAAATATGAGGCCAGATCAATAGGAAAGCACAAAGAGAAATGATAAATATTTTCAAGATGAACTACAGTGAAGTGCCAATTTTTAAATTCCTATGGTACAAAAGATAAAAATAGTAATTATATTGAATTACGATAGATGAAAGATAAATAGTGGTTTCGACAGAATGCTGTCGAGAGATTGCAGCTATTCAAACCCATGTCCTCTCAAATATGAGGCCAGATCAATAGGAAAGCACAAAGGTGATTAAAATTATTAAAATTATGTATTGGTTAGATTAAAAAGTTAGGATTTAGACAAAATAAATATGATTTTCCAAATTGCATTGTTGGATACATAATAGAACTTTCCGCGAGGCAGTGATGTGACAGAGTTAAATTTTTAAATAGTATAATACTCTTGACGGAAAAGGAAGGATTCAAAATCATGAGCAAGCTATACAATGACACAGGTATTATTTATAGTTCAAAATATTAAGCAGTTAATGTGATATTAATTTTTAAAGTCACAGGCTGACGTCACAAAGACAAATAATCGATAAATGGAGGTCGGCCATCTTACTTTTGAGTCAGTCTTACATCAGTTTTCTTCAAGTTCGTTTTGCGGTGGGGTGAGCAATGGTTCCATAGTTGCTCAATCTTTTCAAGAATTTTCTCGAGGCCAGTCCGCACACATTGGGTGGAGCAATGCCTCCTCATGTTCAGTGTTAGTAGGAAGCTTCAGTATGCCTTAGTAGTACTTTCATTGTAGTAAGGAGGCTAGGGTGGAAGTTTGTCTTATCGTGTATGTACTTAACCTGTAATCTTCTGTGGAACTGATAGTCTGATGGCCTTATCTATATTTTGAATACTGGTACCAAATTTAAATGAACTTTTAAAACAATATAAATTTTCATTGAACTTTAAAACTTGTGGATACTGTACATAATTTTTCAATAGCTTTCACTGTTGAGGTACGAATCAACTGTATGGTGACTGAGAAATTAAACATAGGTACCAGAGGCACTGGTCATAATTAAGTTAGAGCAGTGTGGAGGCAACTCTCAGCTTGACGCTCACTTGACACAGTCCTCATGTATTTGAAGTTGTGGGTTTCCTAAACATTTCTGCCATTCAGTTTTTAAAATTCCTTGCATTCAGAGATTTGTGGGGTGATGTTAGAAAGTAAAGATAGCAATTCTGTAGGTGTAGGTTTTACAGTTTCAGATATTGTTATCATTGTGTAATTTAGCTGAGTGTCAATCTTTTTTGTGTGACTGATTTTAGCCATGCCATACTGGTTTGCAGTTGAGTATATTAGGGCAAGAGCTGATGTTCTGAGAGATGTTGTGTATGTTATCCAACCTGTTTCAGAAAGTTTATGAAGAATGTTATTTCTGGTTTTGATTTTTGCAGCTGCTTTATGGATTTGTTCTTAGTATGTCAGTGACTGGTTCAGAACTATGCCTAAATACTCTTGGTGAAAATTGTACTTTAGTAATTGATTTCTGAATTTTATTTGAAGTCTTTTCAGATGAATAGCTAACATCTATCTCATTTGTATTCAGTTTCAGGTGGAAAATATTGAAGTATTTATTCAGTTTGTAAAGGTCACTTTCGAGAATCATTCAGATGTTTCGAAGTCGACAGATTGTGCTGTCACGACTATGTCATCGACATATATTAACTTCCTAGCAGCAGTGGATGGCAAATTTGCAGTGCAGATTTTGAAAAGTAATAGTATTAGGACTGATCCTTGTAGTAGTACACTGTTTAATCAATAGGATTTGCTTCTGTTTCCACTTAGGTGAACTTCAATCATTTGAATGCATGGCATGTCATTAAACATAATAGCAATTGTCTTGCATGGCACAAGTGTCAGGAAATTCAGGATCATTCCCTTTTTTCTAGACTGTGTTATATACTGCAGTAAAATCTATGAACATTTCCAGGGTCTTCTTCTGATCTTGGAACCCATTCTTGATATGGCTGATAAACGCCATTAGCTGGTCACAGCAACTTCCGTTTGGTTAAAATCCTGTCTACTATATTGGATGTAGTCAAGATTTTTTTTTCTGAAAACCTGTTGTAAATGACATTCTTCAGTAGCTCTTGAACTCAAGATGGCTATTAGTCTGTAATCATCTGGGTTGCATACAGTTTTGCCTAGTTTCAATATTTCTGTTATATTGGTTCTTTTCAGAAAGGTTGGAAATTTACCGCATTGTAAGATATTGCTGAAACATTTGGCACTCCAGTCTACAGCTGTCCACTTACAAAGTACATCGATGTTTTTATTCAATGTAAAACATCGGAACCCTACATCAATGTTTCTCAATGCATCGATTAAAAACATCAGCGTTTTTTCAACATCGAATACTTTTACGTTTTAATTACCTCAAGAGATACAAGCCAACAATATTCGTCGGCAAATGTTGTTTCATTTATTTATTATCTGTTCCTTTAAAATCGCCAAGAGAAAATGTGTCAATAGTTTGATATTCACCATTTCCACTTGAACACAGATAGTTTCTAGTCGTTAGTTTGGTCCGTGTAAACACAGATTAACACTATACCAGCAGTGTAGTGCTGCAATGATGTGTTTAATTTTATGAATTTTTTGTTTATGGCTTTACGCCTTGTCGACGTTGAGGTCATTAGAGGCGGAAAAAGACTGGGAGCAAGGAATGGGAAGAAATTTGGCCAAGGCCTTTTGAAGGAAGCATCCCGGTATTCAGCTAGAGTGGTTTAGGAAAACCAAAATCTGGATGCTTGGCCGTGCATCGAACCTGCATCCTCCCGAATGCGAGGCCAGAGTGTTAACATTCACCCAACCTTAAAAAATTAATTTTATGATACTGTGTGTTGCTGAAGTAGTGTTGTATGAGTGAGGTATAAATTTCTGAGTGAGACAGAAACTAGAGATTAACAGAAATATTTTATTACGATACCAGACCATTACAACACCAGTAGTAGTGAACCTATGAAATTGATTTTATTCATTCACTCATATGGACAGGACAGCCAACTGCAAGAAAAATTCATCTTCACCATTGTTACGTACTGCTAGTTGCTCACAGCTTTCACCTGTTAATGACAGTTATTTCAAATTGAAATAATTCAATTTAATCTCAAATAAACTTAGTAATCTCAACATTTATTTCTATTATTTTTGTCATTATTAGTCAGACTTAATTTTTTAATGATTCAATGTTTTTATATAAAAAAATTGATGCATCGAATAAAAAATTCTTTGTCAAAACATCGAATCAATTCAATGTATCATACTGTAAACATCGAATGGATATGATGCATCAATGTTTAGTAAATATCCCTACTCCAACAACCTGACCCAGGCACTCATAAACCGCAATTATCCTCCAGTACTAGTATAAAACCAGCTATCAAGAGTTAGGGACTGTCCCCCACACTGACACAAACAACCTAAAGCCAACCAGAACCCTGTTTTTCTCACCCAGTTTTTCCCTGGCTGGAATCGCTAAACAAAATTCTTCGTCTGGGCTATGACTTTCTTAGATCCTTTCCTGAAATGTGCCGCATTCTTCCCACTATCCTCCCCACCACTCCCCAAGTCACCTTCAGCATACCGCCTAATCTAAAAAACATTCTTGTACATAAATTTGAACCCTCTGATGCTCCTAAACCACTGTTTGGATCCTTCCCTTGTAAGAGACCCCATTGCAAAACTTGCGGTATGCATCCACCTACCACCAACTATAGTAACCCTACTATTGGTGAAACCTACCCCATAATAGGCCATGCCACTTATACAACAACCCATCTCATTTACCAGCTCACCTGCTTCCACTGTCCAAGTTCCTACATTGGCCTGACCTCAAACTCATTAGCCATCAGAATGAATGGTCACAGACAAACAGTTTACTCCCAAAACCTGGACCTCCCTGTTGCTCACCATGCCAGTCTCACAACACCCGCGACCTTAATAACTGCTTCACAGTCAGAGCCATTAGAGTACTTCCATACACTACCTCCCAATCTGAACTCCGTAGGTGGGAATTGGTTTATCAACACATCCTGCAGACTAGATATCCCCCAGGTCTTAATTTCCGTTAATTTTTTCCATCCTCACCCCTATACACCCATCACTGCACAATACTTTCATATATTATTTTTTTCAAAATTTTTACAATTATATTTTTATTTTTTTATTTACATTTTACATATTTATTTATATTTGGTAAGCGGTGGTTTTTCTCCTATCCCAATGTCTAATATATATATATTTCTATCTCCCTTTATTTTCATCTAAAAAAATTATAACTTTTTGAATTATGCTACACAAAGATTATTTTGTTCCACTTTTATCGTTGGTCAAGCTTATCCCCCCCCTCCCCCCCCCCCCGACAATTCTACCACCAGACACGTTTTCCGCCTGTGCTTCATTCATGTGGCGGGCTGGGATGTGACCACATCTTTCCCCCTGCCATATGTCTCGCCTCACATGATTAAGACTCGAGTCGAAATATTGTTTTTTCTTTGTTGTGTGTTTTTTTGTGTTGCTGCTGCCCTCCTCCCTTCAACTTTGGTGAGTGCTGGGTGTATTTTCCCTTTCTTTTCCATGTAACCATTTATTAAGATATTCAAGACATTTATCAACAAATACTAGAAAATCATTTTTAATATTGTCACTTTCTGTGGAGAATTTGGCTTCTAAGGACTTTTTCTTGTTTTCTTAGTCAAAGAAACAGTCTCTTTTACATTTTTCTAGTGCTGATTTTAAAGTTGACATAATATTATACTTATCTCAGACTGTGACGTTATTACCTTCCAGTTGTTTAACAGCTTTGTGAAAGTTATGTAAAAAATAGCTTGTGAAATTCAAAGAGATTTTAACTTTTATGTCTTCATCAGTTGCATTCGTCGTCAAAATATTTTGAATGTGTGTTGGATAATCCTCCCCTATGCTAATAAAATAATCACACAATGACTTCCAATTCAATGGAAATTGACGCACTTATGTTATTGCTACCACTTTCCATAACTAATTTAATCAAATATCAAAAGAAAGAACAGCTTCCAAGTGAAAATAATTAGCAAAACAAAAACGAAGCAAAGGCAGATGCACAAGCAAACATTTGTTTGACTTTGTCAAAAAAAAAAAGTTTGTTCCACACATCTGCAACATAGTATTTGGCATAGTATATATTTTTTCAACAGTGTATAGTACGCAGAATAGAGATCAGTACAATGTTATATATTATAGTATGGTTAGCAACCCTATGCAGTACTCACATGCACTTCTCATCATTCAGTTCAGTTAGTGGAGTGGTTAGTGACAAGACTGTCAACTTTTGGCACTGTGTGGCGTATGTTGGTATTAAATTAATAACACATAACTACTTTATATTTGTTATGTAAAATTACCATCAAAATATTGTGTAACTTCTACAATGCGACGATTATAAGATGGGAACAGAATTGCTTGTTGAATACTTGAAATGTAAATATCTTGGCATTACATTTGATAACAAGCTTAACTGGGCAGGACACATTGGACTGGTAGAAGGAAAAGGTTTCAAAATTCTGAACTTGGTGAGAGTAATGAGGGGATGAGGGGGTGTAAGATAGACGTGAAGGAATTGGGTTACAAAACTCTCATCAGACCATTACTTGACTATGGTAGTATACTATGGGACCCACATTTTGAGTATCAAATACAGAAGTCGGAGAGTGTGCAAAAAAGGGCTGCTAGATGTGTTTCTGGAAATACCACAGAACACAATCACTAACAGATATGATAAAAGAGCTGAAATGGGATTCATTTGAAGACAGGAACAAGGTGAAGAGGGTCATGTGAGTGTACAACGGATATGTTGGTGAAGAGGCATGGAAAGAAATTGCTGCAAGAATGAAAAGTAATGCATGGAAAGTAAAAGACGACCATGACCACAAGCTAGTATTTGATTTCAGACACAAGGGTGTAGGAAGATCTCTTTTTTGGGTAAGGGTGCCAGGGATTGGAATAAGTTATCAAGAGAAATGATGAATAATTTAACAAAAAAGTTGAATAAATTTACAGTTCAAATTGTAGAGGGCAAATGTAGGAAGGTGCAGGAAAAGGGGGAAAAAGTGGATGTGTAGGGAAATTGCACCAGTATGTGCACTCCATTGCAATTAGATTAAATTGAATTGAATTTTTAATGTATATTGTAATACACAAAGACAGTCGGTGTACTACATTCTTATTTGAGGCAGCATGAAAGTTTGTGCATGTGAAGCATATAAGGACAGCTATTGTAGCATAAATGGTATATGAACCATACTGCACTTTCTGTTATATGGAAGGACAGTTTGGACAGTGCTTCCGCTGAATTTGGCAATGCTGGGGGGAGATACATCGTTGGATTGTGGAAGACTGCATAAGTGTATACCAGGAATTGCCTGACAGTGCCCTAGAACAATACATTGTGTGTTGTGTAACACACAGGTGGCCTATCGGCAGTAGTGAATAGGGAGAGGAATAGTGTTGTATAGAAGCAAGAGGTTATTATTGCCATTCATTCATGTTTTTCTAGTTAATTCCTGTCGAAAGTAGTCTAGTGGTAGTTATTATTTTTGTTTGTCGAAAATAAACCATTCTCCTATTTAGCATTTTAACTTTCAGATTTATTTCATTTAAATATTTAGAGTCACATTTTAAGAATGCACCCTTACGTTCAAACCAAGGAAATAATTAAAAATTTGATAAATAATAATTTAGATGTGATAAAATTATAAGAATAATTTATGTAACAATGATAGGTAATACAATATCAGTTTCATTATGGTGTTAATATGTTTTGTTTTAGGTTATTACGATGTTGTCAAACAGGAAACATAGTTCCTGTGGACACATTTCACTGAAGAGACAGATAATAATAATAATAAAAAAAAGCAAAACGTAACCAGTGCTTAACATTAATAAGTATTGCAGGAGGCTCAAATGGAAATTAAAATCGGCATTGGTTTCCTTAACAATTGAAAGACAACTACCGATTATACGTAATTTAAACTCACTTCAATCAAATAAAACCACATCCAAGTTCGAAAATATTATTTTGGTACCGTCAAATGTAGCAGGTGCCCAACAATCAATGAACCAATACATTAATAGACCACCGGCAGTCCGAAAAGTTGAATAAAAAGACAGACGAGTTTTCAAGATTGTTGCTAAAGGGCATCACACTCTAAAAAGAATATAACAAATGTATTGAATTAGTTTCTCATTTCCAAGCCTACAAACTTCCACCAAGAAAAAAATTATCTCAAAATTTAATATCTAGAGTTTACAATAAAGTGCAAAAGAAAGTGCAAGCTATATCTTCATTGTCTCTCAGTACTGATGGTTGGACGTCTAGGAATAATGAAAGCTATATAACCATTGTAGCCCACTTTATAGATGAAGTGACTACATTTCAGTTGGCATTACTTAGTTGTATAAATTATAATGAGTGGCATACTAGTCAAAACTTATGCAATTTCATGAAAGATGTTATGGCAGAGTGGAATAAATCTTGCAAAGTTGTTGCTATTTTTAGGAATAATGCTGCAAATATCTTATCTGCTGTCCGATTTGGTAAGACTTGGTAAGTGGCCGTCAATCTCATGTTTCGCTCACTCTCTAAATCGTGTTGTACAAGAAGCTACAAAAGAAATATCTGATTTTTTAGTGCAAGTTAAAAATATTGGTAGGTTTTTCAATTGTAGAAAAAAAAAAGAAAGAAAGATTGCTACAAAACAACAAATGAATTTTCCTGTCCTCAAGCTCAAACAGGACATCCAGACCCACTGGAATTATACTTTTAACAGGTTTCAGCAAACAGTGCAGATAAAAGATACAGTGACTGCTACTGTTGCACTTCCACACTCTGACCTAACTATAAAAGAAAAGGACTGGGAGATAACAGAAGGATTTTTGCCCTTGCTGAGTCCATTCTACGAAATCACAGTAGAAATAGGTGCTGATAAAAATGTAACTTTGTCAAAAGTTGTTGTGTTTTGTAACTTGCTTAAAAGATTTTCTGCAGAAATATGCTTCTAACAATGAAAAAATAGTCGCTGTGCAATCAGTGCTGAAGAAAGGCATGGAAAACCGTTTTAAAGATATAGAGTATAATACCTTATATGTTGAGTGTACCATTCTGGACCCCCGATTTAGACAGAGAGGATATAGAAACCAAAGAGCTTGTGAAGTTGCAATATAAGGCATCAAAAATAAATTCAGCAGTGTGAAATTACTTCAGAGGGAGAATCAAGATACTTCAGTGGCTGTTCCTACTCCTAGCAACTCATCGGCATCTAATTGTAGTTCTATATATAAAAAAAAAGAGTATGACCAAGATATTAGACATTTTTAGACCAGATAACCAGCTTACTGCTGATATTCGTGAACTCAATGAATATCTCAATGAAGAGTATTTAGATCAAAAAGAAGATCTGCTTCAGTGGTGTCAGTTATAGCCACATGTTTACGCATATATGTTAAAGAGATTTTGCATAGCAGTGACATGGAAACGCACATTTTCATTGACAGGACAAATCCATAATGAACGAAGAACACTACTATCAACGAACAAAGGTTCCAAATTAATATTTTTACATAATAATAAGTAGAATTTTGTGATAGTTAGAAGACTGATTAATATTTAATTAATGATAGGGTAAGTGCAAAAAATATTCTGTAGCATACAATCTCATTCAAGGGTCATTGCTATTTTTATACGCCTAATTGTTAGGTATAAAATTGGAGGTATTAATGTTACTTTTCTTAATAATATTGTTCCTGTCATATAGTACTTAACCTGTAGCTAATAGTAGAATTATTGTTTGTTCACAATTTCCAAAACTTTATTAAAATTAAAAAGTCTATTATTTATGAATGGGTATTTTAATTTATCAAAATAAATGCATTTATAAAATTTTGGAAGTAAGGTTTCATCAATGAACTAATAAATAAATAAATCCATTTAAAAATTAATACTCTACAAATGTAAGTAAAGTAAAAATTAAAAACAGAACAGTTATTCATTTTACCCATTTGTGCAAAGGACAATAAGCACATTGGTTTTGTCAGCAGCCACTGATCATGCTAATGTCATTTGAAAGGGCTATTATTAAGTAACAACTTTTGTTAAGAAGGTCATATTAAATGCCATTTAGAAACGACAAAAAATGATTATATAATGTCCTAATAAAACTGTCATAAGAAAAGAAAAAGAATAGCACATGCAGTAATGGTAGCAAGGCGTGTATACGATCTGTTTATCTGAATTTGAAATGGAAACTAATGAACTAAAAGAGTGATCTAGTTCGTGAGGGAGCTGGAACTAAACTGAGCGCTCCCAGTCGTGAACTATTATGTGCAAGTCTAATAGTCATACATGTAAGACAGAATGATAGAAGAATTAGTACAGTTTAAGGCACAAAGAGAAATCAAAATAATAGACACATTGCATCAATCTCAATCTGACATAGCTTCAGGATGACCTGGACAGGATATCTAGATGGGTAGGGCCACATAGGATGAAGGTAAATGTAAAGAAGAGTATCGTATTAAGCACACAGACAATAGGGTAGGGAAAGAATTCCTTGTCAAAGGCTTTGAAGGTAAATAATCTGTCATAATGTCTGACAATAAACTCAACTGGCAGAACACATCTAGCAGGTGATAGGAAAAAGATTTCAAAATAGGAGAGACTGTTGAAGGGAGGGAATTGGTTTAAAAAACTTTGGTTAGACCATTGATTGAATATGTTGGTGTAGTATGTGACCCACATTTTTCATATCAAATACAGGAATCGGAGAGGGTGCAAAGAAGGGTTCCTAAATTTCTCTCTGGAAATTAAACAGGAACACAATCAGAAACCAATTTGATAAAGGAGATGGAATGGGATTTATTGGAAGATAGAAGAGGGTGAAGGGAGTGGTGGGAGTAAAGAAGGTATCTATTGGAGATGAGGAGTGGAAAGATATTGATGGAAGAATTAAGAGAGGTGCATCAAAGGAAAAAGACGACCATGGCCACAACCTGGCACTCGATTTCAGGCAAAATGGTGTGTGAAAATTTTCTTTCATAAGTAAGAGAGTCAGGAATTAGAATAAATTCGAATAATTTACGAAAACCACCAAAAGAATTTAAAACGAAAATTTTAAGAAAGCAAAATTATGCCGTACAGAAAAAAGGGAAATTGCTACCTGAGTATGTGCTTCACTGCAATTAAATTAAATTAAATCAAACGAACTTTACCCCTAATTCCCACATTATTTTCCCATAAAGAGACATCATCCTACTGTAACCTAATCTCCTTACATTGAAAAGCAAGATTATTTCTGTATTTAAAATGTTTGCATATTCGTTTTTACTTTATTATTGGTGTACACTTTTTACCTGTTCTCCTTTTTAAACATTTATTTTGTTTTAATGCTTAATGTTTCAGTGTTTAAATATTTCAATCTACTTCAAGCATTGGAAGACAACAGCTTCTATGCGTATCAATCTTGTGAACATTGTTACCTACATTCATTGGCAAAAAGTGTATACAGAACACCGATTAACCAAAACAACTGGGGAGAGGGCAGTACAGATAACTGATTTTTAAGATAACAGATCAATAAACAAATTTGCACCAGGATCACAGGAGGAATATAAAACCCACCAAACTGTAATATGTTTAAACACAAAACTGATCACAGCAGTTATCCTATATGAAAACACTTGCAACTAACTGATGTATTGGTTGATTGGTAATCAGATAACTGATGTTCTAGTCTACAAGGAAGTTTACATTTGCCAAACTGTAAATGATGATTTCTTCCTTAACTCTAGTTTAAAATTAATAAGCAAACTTTTCCTCAATTTGTCTCATGATTGATTCAATTTTCCAACATCATACATACACTTATGGCAGACAGTGTCAGCTATACGACCCATCTGTTATTTTATAGGGTTAAAAGGCAAAGGATTTTACCTGGATTTATTTGCTGTTGCAAGCCTGTCTGTGTACCTTTCGATGAAGTAAAAATAATAGTTTGAGATTCAGAATTTATTGCTTCCTTGCAATCAGTCTGAGAGGATCTGAAATAAAAAGTGTAATAACAGAGTAGTTCAAACAATAAAGAATCCTGATATGGTAACTATAATAATATATGAGTACACAGATATGACTTAGTAAAACAAAATTAACTTTTGATTCAACACTATAAAGAATAAATAAAGAAAACAACAAAACTGTTAACACAAGAGAGACTTATATAATTTCAGCCACTTATAGTATTTCAGCAAAATGATCACAATTCACACCAAGGCCTCACTCAGACATGGCAGAAAATGCTCATTTGGCACCAGATGGTTTGAACTGCGCAGTAATCTGTAGTTATCCAGACACGGTAGAGACCTACGAATTGTGTATGAGGTGGGCAGATCCTGACTCTTCACTCATTATCATTATTATTATTAGTATTATCATTTAATTAGTTACCATTTTTTCCCAATTTTAAAATTTATTTGTCCATTCTTTTGTTTTAACATTCTGTCCCCTTTTAGTATATTACTAATTTTATCACCATCTGCAATATACATATTTATAAATAACATCTCAGTATCTTCCAACATATCGATAATGCACTTCGGCATGTGCACAGCTCTCAAACCACATTACTCATTTCCTACAGCATGAATAAGGTGTCAAAACCGAAATATTGTGTATTTTTGTGTTCGTCGTATATTTTTTTCATTCATTGCAGTCTTCAACTTTGATGAGTGATGCATTATTTTCCCTTTCCTTGTAATTTATATTGCCAAAAGCCATTTAATTTTTCCTTAGTTTCATAAGTAATGGATTTGAGATTTCAGATACAAGCTACTTTTGGAAATGGTATTTGAAATACAAGATGCAAAATACGTATTTTTAACAAACTTTTTGAAAATAAAATACTTATATATATATAAAAATAGACGTGTTTTTTCCTATATTTCACTTTTCAGCCACCACTACCTAGCACAGATCACTGATGTTTGTGGGTGGAAGTAGCATGGAGTTTCCTGTCGTGCACAACGTTGGCCGAATGACGAAAGCTGTGGGGATGTGGGAGATATAATGATTAAAGTTGGTCAGTGCAGGGCGTTTTCATATTTCGACCAAAAATTCGAATCTCCGTATACTTCTCTTTCCTGCCACAACTACATAACATAGAGCTTTGGTGTTTGTGTGTGGTAGTAGAATCGTCTTTCCTGTCGTGCACTATGGTTGTTAGATGTCGGTAGCTATGGGGGTGTGGGAGATATGGGGGTTGAAAGTGGTCGACCTGTGGACAATTTCATACTTCTGCCAAAGACAAAAGTGTCATGGTGTATCACTTTTCAGCGAAAACTATAGATCACAGATAACTGGCGTTTGTGTGTAGTAGTAGCAGAAAGTCACCTTTCGATCACAACAGCGGCCGATTTTCAGAAACTGTGGTACTGTGGTAGATATGGTGGTTGCAAGTGGCCGACCAAGGATATTTTCGTATTTCAAACTGTTTCCGCATATGTCACTTTTCTGCCACAACTACATAGCATAGAACATTGGTGTTTGTGTTTGGTAGTAGAATCGTATCTCACGTAGTGCACTATGGTTCTTAGATGTCGGTAGCTATGGGGGTGTGGGAGATATGGGGGTTGAAAGTGGTCGACCTGTGGCAATTTCATACTTCTGCCAAAGACAAAAGTGTCATGGTGTATCACTTTTCAGCGAAAACTATAGATCACAGATAACTGGCGTTTGTGTGTAGTAGTAGCAGAAAGTCACCTTTCGATCACAACAGAGGCCGATTTTCAGAAACTGTGGTACTGTGGTAGATATGGTGGTTGTAAGTGGCCGACCAAGGATATTTTCGTATTTCGACTGTTTCCGCATATGTCACTTTTCTGCCACAACTACATAGCATAGAGCATTGGTGTTTGTGTTTGGTAGTAGAATCGTATCTCACTGTAGTGCACTATGGTTCTTAGATGTCGGTAGCTATGGGGGTGTGGGAGATATGGGGGTTGAAAGTGGTCGACCTGTGGCAATTTCATACTTCTGCCAAAGACAAAAGTGTCATGGTGTATCACTTTCAGCGAAAACTATAGATCACAGATAACTGGCGTTTGTGTGTAGTAGTAGCAGAAAGTCACCTTTCGATCACAACAGCGGCCGATTTTCAGAAACTGTGGTACTGTGGTAGATATGGTGGTTGCAAGTGGCCGACCAAGGATATTTTCGTATTTCGAACTGTTTCCGCATATGTCACTTTTCTGCCACAACTACATAGCACAGAGCATTGGTGTTTGTGTTTGGTAGTAGAATCATTCTCATGTAGTGCACTATGGTTGTTAGATGTCGGTAGCTATGGGGGTGTGGGAGAAACGGGGGTTGAAAGTGGTCGACCTGTGGCAATTTCATACTTCTGCTAAAGACAAAAGTGTCATGGTGTATCACTTTTCAGCGAAAACTATAGATCACAGATAACTGGCGTTTGTGTGTAGTAGTAGCACAGAGTCACCTTTCGATCACAACAGGGCCGATTTTCAGATACTGTGGTACTGTGGTAGATATGGTGGTTGCAAGTGGCCGACCAAGGATATTTTCGTATTTCGACTGTTTCCGCATATGTCACTTTTCTGCCACAACTACATAGCATAGAGCATTGGTGTTTGTGTTTGGTAGTAGAATCGTATCTCATGTAGTGCACTATGGTTCTTAGATGTCGGTAGCTATGGGGGTGTGGGAGATATGGGGGTTGAAAGTGATCAATCTGTGGCAATTTCATACTTCTGCCAAAGACAAAAGTGTCATGGTGTATCACTTTTCAGCGAAAACTATAGATCACAGATAACTGGCGTTTGTGTGTAGTAGTAGCAGAAAGTCACCTTTCTATTACAACAGCGGCCGATTTTCAGAAACTGTGGTACTGTGGTAGATATGGTGGCTTGTAAGTGGCCGACCAAGGATATTTTCGTATTTCGACTGTTTCCGCATATGTCACTTTTCTGCCACAACTACATAGCATAGAACATTGGTGTTTGTGTTTGGTAGTAGAATCGTATCTCATGTAGTGCACTATGGTTGTTAGATGTCGGTAGCTATGGGGGTGTGGGAGATATGGGGGTTGAAAGTGGTCGACCTGTGGCAATTTCATACTTCTGCCAAAGACAAAAGTGTCATGGTGTATCACTTTTCAGCGAAAACTATAGATCACAGATAACTGGCGTTTGTGTGTAGTAGTAGCACAGAGTCACCTTTCGAATCACAACAGCGGCCGAATTTCAGAAACTTTGGTACTGTGTTAGATATGGTGGTTGTAAGTGGCCGACCAAGGATATTTTCGTATTTCGACGAAAGGCATGTGTCTCTGCAGATTTATCGTTTCTGCCACGACTACATAGCATAGAGCATTGGTGTTTATGTGGGGTGGTAGAATCGTGTCTGTTGTCGTGCACTATGGTTGTTAGATGTCTGTAGCTATGGGGGTGTGGAAGACATGGGGGATGAAAATGGTCGACCTGCGGCAATTTCATATTTCAGCCAAAGACGCATGTGTCTCGGTGTATCACTTTTGAGTGAAAACTATCACCGGCGTTTTTGTGTGGTAGTAACACAGAGTCATCCCATCGATCTCAACGTTGGCCGAAATTCGGTAACTGTGGGAGCGTGTGAGATATGGTGTTTGAAATTGGTCGATCATGAATATTTTCGTATTTCATCCAAAGACTTGTGTGTATCCGTAAATTTTACTTTGCTGCCGGAACTATATAGCGCAGAAGACTGGTATTTGTGTGTGGTAATAGTATCGAGTCTCCCATTGTGCATCTATGGTGGTTAGATGTCTACAGCTGTCAATATGAATACTTTACAATCACGAACGAATTTGTGGGTACCAACTATCTATATTATAATTGTGGAAGTAAGTTTCTGTCTTTTTGTTACGTTTTGACGACTAAATGGCTATATCAATATTGATGGAATTTAACAATGAAATAGTGTAGGACGGACACAGGACATTTTTTCGGTATGAATAACAGTTTTAGTCACGAAATTTTAAGAACTTATCGAATGATGAAAGACAGACAGATTCGTGTGTTAGTCTGTAATGTTACGTTGGTTGCTCAGTCGCGCAGTCTGTTAGTGTTTGATTTGTTAATAAATTTCGATAAGAAACAAAACTTATTATTTAGTATAGAAGTCAATTTGCTCTGCACTGTACTATTCATTTGTGTCTGTATAAAAGTTTCTGGCACCAATTTGTCTTCCTTTTTGACATGCCTTGCGGACGTAAACCTGGCCTAATGTGCAGGTCTAGAAGACAATGTGCTGCTATTAGATTATAAGATTCAGATGCTCATGTTGAATAAAGAAGAAAAAACCAAGCTGAAATAAAGCTGCCATCAGTTAACCCCCCCCCCCCCCCCCCTACACACACACACACATCCCCGCACCTTCGCTTACTTTTCTGTTTTTAAATATGTTGTAAATTGATTCTCTTCATGAGACATATTAGACGATAGGATGATATAATGATGGCTTTCCATCATATTATGTCGACTCGGTGTTGTTTGGGACAAATCTTACTAACAGTTTTCTATATCCAATTCTGGCAATGAAACTCCAAGTCCACGCGTACGAAGTCGCGGGTAACAGCTAGTACTTTTATAAAAATAAAATACTTTTTTACATAATGTATTTTTTATTTTATTTTGAAAGATGTTTTTTTGTCTACAATGTACAAGACGTTCTTTAAAGATTTATATGAGACTTAAGTAAAAAAAGTTCTTCTAACATCTGATCACTAATTTTTCTTCGATGGGGTATCATTCCTATCTCCCCAAAAGAGAATATTCTCTCTACAGGGGCAGAACTTGGCAAACAGGTTTAAAAAAATATTGTTGGATAAATATTTAAAAATTTTATGCAGTTGTCCTTCTTATTTAGGTATTGAAGTGTTTCTATGTCAGCAGTGTTGTTAGTAGACCCTGTGTTGTAGCGACTAGTAGCATTAGTCATCTAAAAACATTTAATAAGATTTGTCTTTTCTATTACATCCTCTCCATTGCTCTTTAAAGCCTCTGATTTTTGATTCTCATATCAATTAATTCTCTGTGTTTCAATAAGGATAAGCTCTTTTACATGTTCCTTAGATACTTTTGGTATTTATTTCATTAAAAAAAAAAACCGGATGGGACACTGAAATTAATATTGCAACATTTGCTGCAGATTCAAGCTGCTCAAACATTTTGAAATGTTTATTTAGAATTTCTTTGATGGCATCTGACAAAAAGTGCCACAATATTTTAGATTGTAAAATTGAAGACATTTAATATACAGGATTCTAATTAGTTCGACAACTGTATTCGGTGTCTTTATTCCCGTGAAGACTTTGAATAGCTTATGATATTGGCGTTGAACAGTTCACATAAAACTGTAATTTATGGACCTGAAAAGAAGGTAAAAGCCTTTTCATCAAATTATAGTAAAAAATTCATCAGGTTGTGCATGGAGAAGTTGGTAACTTCCCTATCACTTCAAAATATGATTCAGATGCATTTGGTGAACTAGAAAATAAATTTCAGAGTGCCTGGCACTTTTCTAAGGCCGTATTATATTGTCGCGCATCAAGAGGATCAGGCCATTAAGAAAGAGAGACTGTTGTAGTATAGTGGTTAAGTTAAGAGACTGTGGGACTAAAGGTCGTGGGTTCTGTAACGGGGCTGATAAATACTAAAACGCAATCATTTTATAAAATTAATTATCATTTAAGAAAATTAATTGAAAGATTTAAGTTCCATGTATAACATTAAATGTATATGTGCTTTGGATTTTCGGTTACAACTCGTTGGTTATTATCAACGGACAGATAGATGTACTCGAACCTTCTAAAAGAAAACGTCGCTTCGGAAAATGAGATTACTAATTCACTAACCTGCAATTTTTGGAAATGAAGTTTAAGCTAGGGCTCATGTAGACTGTATGACGGGATGTTGGTTTAGATTAGTTATCGTTCTTATTAAAATGAATTTATGAAAAACTGAGCCTTCTTTCGTTGAAAATATATATATAGGAATTATTTCTGGAACTAAAAGGAACTATTAAAGAAGAAGTTAACAGCGAAGCGCGTTTCATGGCGACCGTGACACCTGAATTGGTAATTTTGTTAACTATTACGAACTTCGCACGAAAAAAAAAAAAAAAAAGGAAACATAAAGGGAAGTACATTTCACATTCTTTTATTTGTTTAAATACAGTGAAGGATTTTCATTTCGATAGTTAAATTTTCACGGATTCAAATAATTTCCGTTCTTTGCCTATTGTGAATTTTATGGACTTCAATTAACTGTGTTTGAGATACGAAGTTTGATTTTGTGCTGGTTAAAAATATTTAAATTGATGGATAAGGACATATTTTTCATGTAATCTGTCAACATGATGTTGCAGAAAATTCTAATTTACCGGATATGGCCCCACCATCTGTATATACCATATATACAGATTATATTATCCATCTGTAATTTTAGACAAAACACCGGTATCTCAACCAGAGGATGAAAATAGGGTCCATTTTTCACAATTTGAGGATGATTATTCTCCTGCTGTAGGTACCCATCAGGAACCAGAAAATAAACAAACTCCATCAACTCCTTCTCAATTTACCCAGCCAGAACATAACAGTTCCATACAAAGACTGACTGACTTAATTTTAGCAATGCAATCTCGTTTCGATGATCATTTCAGGGAGACCAAGACTAAGCTTGATACCAGTGTAAATGACCTAGAAGGGATTTTAGGGACTATACACGACAAATTAATTCAAAAATAGGGGAAATCCATGACAAGATAGGAAATTATTACACACATTTTAGTGAACGTGTCACTGCAGTTGAAACAACCTTGGAAAAACATATTACTGAATACCATGAAAGCCAAGAAAATGTTGAACATAAGATTCAGACTGTAAGTTATGAGATAAATCAACTTGGGGATACCTTTAATAATGAATTTATTCAGCAAGGAAACAGAGTCAACAAAGTAGAACTAGAACAGCTTAAAGTTAAAGAATGCATTGAATTACTACATGATACCTCCAACAAGTCACAAACAGATATAGGTTTGTTACATGAACAAAGTACAAATGCAATTCATTGTGAATCGTTAGGTAATACAGTCGAAAGTAATGATAGTAGGCCTAATACTGTAAGGGAAAAATATGAGATGAGTGATGTTACAATTAATGATGAGGTAAATCATGTAAAGGATAGACAAATTGTGAAAGAAGGGTGTCATGTAAAAGAGATGGAAGAGATTTTAATGAATGTAGATGGATTGGGTGGTTTGATGATTTTGAAGAATGTAAACTGTGTCATTTTTTCTATTGTTGGGGAGAGTTATGTTTGTGATTATGAATCAAAGCAGTTACAGAATAATGGTGTTGAACATTTTCAGAGTTCTTTACATATTTTTGAAGTTGGTTTGCCATGTTACTGTTCTGGCAAAGTAAGATTCACTGTAAACAGGAAGTTGTTTTGTATGAATAACTGGGAAAAAGTGAACTGGAAATATAGAAAAAAAAAGGTTTTCCTTTTTGTAGAGGGGTAAGCTATGCTTACTGCCTCATCCTGTGTACAAATTCAATCAGGGTATTGAACCTACAACTCAGAAAATGATGAATTAGTTTAAGGTGAATAAAAAAAGATTTAACACTAGTGCAGGGCACAGGTGTGTACATATAAACTCTGTCATATTGGAATTTATTATTATTGTTAAGTTATAGTTGGCATATTATTGTTATTCAGTGCTACAAATAGTACTGATTGTTGTGGCTGCACACAATTCTTCAACTGTAATGATAGTAAAAGTTTATAATCACTAAGTGGAAGCTGTCATTTACCAATATTGACGATCTTGGTCAGATGTACAGTCTTCAGCTGTTACCACAGCATACCATTACATAAAAGTTTATTGTCTTGTCTATTGGTACTTTTCTTTTAGGAAATATATAGTTTGTAAGTTATACCGGAGCATTAGAATATAATGTAATGTACTGAAGAAATAAAAATGAAGCTGTTATAGTGATGCTAGATTAGCAAGAAACAATGGTGTCCCAGTCGGATTAGCGAGGGTTGATTGTACTGGTCCAGGGTACCAAACATGTGATTTAAATAATGTTGCCGGTTATCCAACAGTAAAACTGTTCAAAAGGATCGGTCTTATGAAGAATATAATGTACCAAGGGCAGGTAATAGAATTTTTGTAACTATTTAAATGGTATGCTTAGTAAACAGGCGGAGGCTATGACAGCTAAAGGGGATATTAATGTAGAAAATATTGATTATAGTGAATAAGGAAACGAAGAAAATAAACTTTTACTAGGCAATGAAAGTGAATGTTTTGAAGAAAAAGATGAATTATGTGCAATAAAATGAAATAACTTTGTGAGCTCAAAGAGGCAAACTGATAATTCTTTCAATGTGAAAAACAAGAATTCCAAAGAAAGTAGTGCTGAACAAGAAAATGACCTGTGTAAATTAGTTTGATATTTATACAATTTTCTGGTCCAGGTACCTCATTTCATATGGACAAATACCTTTAATCAGAAACTGATTTGTTGTTACTGCTATATGTTTGATGTTTTGAAAATGGAAAAAAAAAGGTTTATATTTTTGTTCTTCTACAAGATTAAATGCTGGCAGACTATGTATCTTGTTCCAGGAGTACCGTGCAGAAAAGAAGAAGAAGAAAAAAAATAAAAATACACTTGATGGCAACAGAGTTAGTACCCTGTAAGAAAAAAGTGGACATTTATGCTTGCTACAGATGGAAAACCAGCAGAGCAGCCAGAGAAAACAAATTTCAACTTTCAATATTTGTTATTATCATTATTATTATTTGTATTTATGTAAAACTCACATTGTAAAACCAACACCTGAGGGACCTGTGATAAATTAATTCCTATTTCAATTCTTTTCGAATTTCATAGAAATTAGCGGGGGGATATAACGGGGCTGATAAATACTAAAACGCAATAACTTTATAAAATTAATTATCATTTAAGAAAATTAATTGAAAGATTAAAGTTCCATGTATAACATTAAATGTATATGTGCTTTGGATTTTCGGTTACAACTCGTTGGTTATCATCAACGGACAGATAGATGAACTCGAACCTTCTAAAAGAAAACGTCGCTTCGGAAAATGAGATTACTAATTCACTAACCTGCAATTTTTGGAAATGATGTTTAATCTAGGGCTCATGTAGACTGTATGACGGGATGTTGGTTTAGATTAGTTATCGTTCTTATTAAAATGAATTTATGAAAAACTGAGCCTTCTTTCGTTGAAAATATATATATAGGAATTATTTCTGGAACTAAAAGGAACTTTTAAAGAAGAAGTTAACAGCGAAGCGCGTTTCAGTTCGAATCCAACAAGTTCTGTAAAATTTTAATTTCTTAACTTTGCGTAAACTGTTCTGGAATGTTCTTGTTGTAACTAGTGTTAGTGTTCTAGAATGTTCTTCATTACTATATAAGCGATACTCCTTTCTAGACGGAGTCAGTTCGTTCCGTGCTTCAGTACTGTTCCAACTGTTTAATAAAGCTTTGTTGCATTAAAGTAAGTGTTTCATCAACGACCCCCGCTACGCCCAAGGACTATGATTATGGTTTACTATGTGACATTATTCTGGTGGAGACGCCGGGTAGATCCTCGTGACTGTTAGAAACTACAAAAACACCGTGGCCCCAATCAGACCACGAGAGAGCCATCGCTTACGAGGCGAAAAGCCAGTGTATGAGCCATATTCAACTGAGTGGAAGCTGCCAGAAGGAGAAGAAGAAGTAAGGACAACAATGACGCTGACCGCCTGCCAGCACATTCGTCATCCAGCAGTATTTTCAGGCGACGACAGACAAGATCCGGGCAACTGGCTGAAAGGCTACAGACGTATCGCTAAATTCTACAACTGCGACGATACAGTGAGCCTGGCCAATGAATTTTTCTACCTATAAGGAACTGCCAAACAATGATATGAAAACAACGAAGAGAAACTGACTAGCTGACCAGCATTCCAGAAAGAACTGCAGGCATGCTTTGGAGACGCACAACGGCAGGGACCACGATGCCGAAGAGAAACTTAAGTGTAGAGCGCAGTGCCAAGGGGAAACGACACAGTCATACATACAAAGTGTCTTGGGGCTGTGTAAAATAGTTGACCCCAAAATGAAGGAAGAAGATAAAGTAACACATCTTATGAAAGGCGTCGCCGAGTACATGTACCAACCGTTGCTTTTGAACGAAATTTCCACAACAGACGACTTTATTAAGTGTTGCCAATACATTGAGACGATGCACCAGAAAAGAATTGGACGAAAGAAGTTTGAAAGATTACCAAATGTCGTATCAGTGGCCACATTGGAAGAGGACACAGGTATTAGAGACATTATTCAAAAAGTAGTGAGAGAGGAAGTTGAAAGGGCGATGGGAGTGTAAATAGGGGCCAAAAACTGAGACTCTTGAGGAAATAATAAGGGAGGAAGTGGAACAAATGCTTACCATGCAACCCCAACAAAAACTGTTAAACAGCCGAGCCAAAGATAATTTACGACGCAACACGAGGATCCTGCAAATCTTCCCAGGAAAAAACCGACCTGTGGAGAACGAGGGACAACCAGCTGGTATGTTTTAACTGTGGGCGACCAGAACATGTAGTGCGCTGCTGTCGACAGAGACGGCAGATATTTAATGATGCCTGCGAAAGGGGATTCGAAGCATGCTTCAGCGGCCGAAGACCCCAGGTTGGCAATGAAGATCAAGACGTAACTTCTGGATGACGTAGATCACTGTCGCCGCAAACTGGTCACTTCAGAGGGTGCTCGCCGACACGCCAATCAAGGTCTCCATCACCCTTCCGATGCTCCAGCAAGTCACCAAGCTGCCGCAACCTGGAAAACTAAAAGGTGCGACCTTCCTTGGAGGAGAGGCCGCTTTTGGGAAAAATCCTCCGCCGCCGATCATCACGAAGATGTTGGCAAATTACGTTGAAATCCTCATGGATTGCCAACCAGCTCGTGCTCTTGTGGACTCTGGGGCATCCTTCTCGGTTATTTCGGAGAAGTAGCGGCGCCAGTTGCGGAAGACTATGTTCGTTGACAACAAAAATGTTTTGCTCAGGGTGGCTAATGGGAACCATGTACAGCCCAAAGGAAGGTGCACTATTCATTTCTCTATAAATGGCCACAAGCAGCCCTTTGAGTTTGTTGTGTTACAAGAATGCAGTCATGACGTCATTCTTGGTTGGGACTTTCTGAAGGCCTTGCAAGCAATTATAGACTGTGGTCCCTCGAAGATTTTGCTAGACAATGTGAGAGTTGAAGAGAGCGGAAACAGTCCCTCCTGTGCCTGGAAAGTTTGTGTGCTGGATGATGTCGTAATTCCTGCTACCCGTGCTTCGAAGGTACTGTCATGTGTCATACAACACGTCCTTGTATGGACCTCCTTGTGGAATGTAATAAGACTTTACCACTGGAGAAAGATTTGTTCATCCCTGCCTCCGCTGTCTCATTTGAGAATGGAATTGGTGAACTGTGGTTAGTCAACTGCTGCAAGGTGCCACATATTCTCCCAAGGCATCAGTGTAGAGCATACGCTGAGACATTAATTGAAGGGCATCTGAGTGTCATGGAAACCTTTCGCGAAGAACCCACAAGTGTGATTGTAATGGAAGCAACGAGACAAAACATTCAATCCCGACTTTCGCCAGATCTGACTAAGGAACAACAGGAGAAGCTATTCATAGTTCTTCAAGAATTCTATTAATGTTTCAGTCAACAGATGAAGAGCAAGTCGACTCCATTGAAGGTACAACATCAAATTGATACTAGCGACCATCGACCAATCAGCCAAAGACCGTATCGAGTTTCAGCAGCGGAGCACGAATAATTCAGCAAGAAGTAGAAAAGATGCTGAAGGACGACATCACTCAGCCGTCTCAGAGCCCATGGTCATAGCCAGTAGTGCTCGTAAGAAAGTAGGACGGCCACTGGCGGTTCTGCATCGATTACTGACAACTCAATAATCATCATCATCATCATTAGTTTTCTGCCCTCGGGCAGGTTTTCACTTGGCTGCTCTCCATGATCTTCTATCTTCTGCCTTTCTCTTAAGAACCATGTAGTTGCCGTCTTCCTTGATGTTGTCTATAATTTGGTATCTCTTTCTTCCTCTTATTCTTCTCCCACAGACTAAACCTTCCAAGGCGTCTTTTATCAGGCACTCCCCTCTCAACAAGTGTCCCATCCAGTTTTTCTTTCTCTCCTTTATTACTTGGAGAATTTTTCTGCTTTCACTGACCCTGTCCAGCACTTCATCATTGCTTATTTTATCCACCCAGCTTATCTTCTCCATCCTCCTCCACATCCACATCTCAAATGCTTCTAACCGCTTTTCATCCTCTCGTCTCAGTGTCCATGTCTCCGATGCATAAAGAGCCACATTCCATACAAAACATTTACAGAGTCTTTTTCTAAGTGTTTTGTCTATTTTTCCCGTTAGTAACCTCCTTTTCCTATTAAACGCTTCCTTCGCTACGGCAATGCGAGATTTTATCTCCTGATGGCACCTCAAATCTTCAGTGATCATACTCCCAAGATATTTAAATGATCTTACTTGCCTGATATCAGCTTTTCCTAACTTAATATTTATTATATTCCTTCCTTTTCCAATCACCATACTCTTAGTTTTTGCTGCATTGATTCTCATTCCAAACTCTTGGCAAGCTTCATCTAGACCTTTCAGCATTCTGTTTAGAGTTTGTTCGCTTTCTGCCAACAATACCATATCATCAGCAAATCGTATGCACTCTATTTTCTTGCCACCAATACGCACTCCTCTTTTTCCATTTAAGCATTTTCCAATAATTTCTTCTCAATAACATGACTAAAAAAAAGATGTTTACCCTCTTCCGCGAACTGACAATACGTTGGACTGTCTGAAGGGAGCTACGTTTTTCTTGACTATGGACCTTTACTCAGGATACTGGCAGATAGAGGTAGACGAGAGCGATCGAGAGAAAACTGCATTTATTACCCCCGATGGCCTGTATGAATTCAATGTAATGCCATTTGGTTTGTGTAATGTGCCAGCAACGTTCGAACGTATGATGGATAATCTTTTACGTCATCTGAAGTGGACGATGTGTCTCTGTTATTTAGACGATGTTATAGTGTTCTACGAAACCTTCGATGAACACGTGAAACGACTGAGAGCTGTTCTTATGTACCTGAAACAAAGTGGCTTACAACTTAACCCAAGAAAGTGTATTTTCGAAGCTAAAGAAATAAAAATATTTGGGCATCTTGTGTCAAGCAAGGGTGTGCGGCCAGATCCAGACAAGGTGAGGTCTATAACAGGATTTCCTGTTCCTAAGAATACCAGTGACGTAAGGAGCTTTCTTGGCCTATGTTCTTACTATCAACATTTTATAAAAGACTTTTGTATGAAAGCCAGGCCGCTCCAAGAATTGCTAAAAAGTGGTGCTAAATTTCTCTGGGGTAGATCTCAACAAGAGTCTTTCAACATTTTGCAAAAGGCTCTGACGACTGACCCTGTGCTTGGCCTGTGTGATGAGAAAGCGCCTACTGAGCTGCATACAGACGCTAGTGGTTATGCAATTGGCGCTGTCTTAGTACAGATTCAGGATGGGAAAGAGAAGTTAATAGCTTATGCCTCCAGGACACTCAACAAAACCGAAAGAAACTATTCAACAACAAAACGTGAATGTCTTGCTGTTATATGGGCTGTCTACAAATTCCGACCATATCTCTTTGGACGACCATTTACAGTTGTAACAGATCACCATTCACTTTTCTGGTTAACAGGCCTTAAGGACCCATCAGGACGACTTGCCAGGTGGGCACTACGTCTTCAAGAATACGACATTAGTATAGTCTACAAAAGTGGAAGGAAGCACCAGGATGCTGACTGTCTCTCGATGAATCCAGTGGAGGAACAGCAAGAGAATGAAGAGAGTAATGACTATTTCGCTACTCTTCAGGATCTCTCT
The DNA here is from genome assembly GCA_031002005.1 of Vandiemenella viatica. Lineage (NCBI taxonomy): Eukaryota > Metazoa > Arthropoda > Insecta > Orthoptera > Morabidae > Vandiemenella > Vandiemenella viatica. The sequence continues at coordinate 210,771,031 of JARYHS010008074.1, read as the reverse complement.
GAGGAACAAAAGAAGGTCACCAAATTGTTGCAAATTAAACTTGCCTTAGATCGCTCAGAGGATGCGAATGGAAAATTTAAGATGATAAATGAGGTGCTTTACAAGAAGAATTTTTACCACTTTGGAAGGAGATGGCTTCCAGTGATTCCCAAGCACATGTGCTTCGAAATTCTTCAACATTTCCACGGCGCGCCTACAGCGGACCATTTAGGGTTTATTAAGACTTATGACAGAATTCAGAAGAGATTCACACTGTCGAGAATGCCAGAGAAGGAAGACAGTTCCTCAGAAACCACCTAGATGGCTTATACCAATGCCGCCTGCAGGAACGCCTTTCCAGCGTGTCGGGATTGACTTGCTCAGACGAATCCCGACGTCTAATAGTGGTAATAAGTTGATTATTGTTTGTACTAATTATCTGTCCTGGTACGCCCTTACAAAACCTTTGAAAACAGCTGAAGTCTCTGGGGTTGCAAAATTCATTGTAGAGGACATTTTATTAAAACATGGGGCCCCAAGTTCAGTGATCACAGATCGAGGAAGAGTCTTTCAGTCGAGACTTGTGACCGAGTTTAATCGTCAATGTAACATTACACATCAAATGACAACTGCTTACCCCCTCAAACTAATGGACTTACAGAACATTTCAACAAAACACTGGCTGACATGCTCTCCATGTATGTGAGTGTCAGGCAAACCAACTGGGATGAGGTGCTGCCTTTTGTGACGTTTGCTTGGAATATGGCCAAACAAGACACAACCGGATTTATGCTATTCTTCCTGGTACACGGACGTGAAGCAACAACGACCGTGGACACTGTGTTCCCGTTCCATCCTGACGACGTGGACGACGATTACATCGCCAATTTAGTAACAAGAGCTGAGGAATGTCAGCAGTTAGCTCAGCTCCACACACTGCAGGCTCAAGAGAATGACCGCCGAAGGTATGATGCAAGTCACCGTACTGTTTCGTATCAACCTGGTGACCTCGTCTGGATATTTACTCCCGTCGTAAGGTTGGCTTGTCCGAGAAGTTCCTCAGACGTTACTTTGGACCATACAGGATCGTACGTAGGTTGTCTGATGTCACTTATGAAGTCGAGGATTTCGATCCACACTCGAAACGACGGAAGGTGAGAGACACAGTTCACATGCTGTGACTGAAGCCTTACATGGACCCATCGAACCAGAGTGAACTTGAAGACCCAGCATTCTTCAATAAACCAAAGGGCCCCATAAGCTGTGGGTCTCGTCCGGGCTCGAAGATGTCGATGACTAGGGGTGTCACCGCCCAACAGGAACCAAGGCGCGCAGGACCTTAGACTCGCTCCATGACCAGGGCAACGTAACATCGGGACGCTGTTCCCTTATGGAGGGGGTAATGTCGCACATCAAGAGGATCAGGCCATTAAGAAAGAAAGACTGTTGTAGTGTAGTGGTTAAGTGAAGAGAATGTGGGACTAAAGATCGTAGGTTCAAATCCAACAAGTCCTGTAAAATTTTAATTTCTTAACTTTGCGTAAACTGTTCTAGAATGTTCTTGTTGTAACTAGTGTTAGTGTTCTAGAATGTTCTTCATTACTATATAAGCAATACTCCTTTCTAGCCGGAGTAAGTTCACTCCATGCTTCTATACTGTTCCAACTGTTTAATAAAGCATAGTTGCATTAAAGTAAGTGTTTCATCAATGACCCCCTTACGCCCAAGGACTCTGATTTTGGTTTACTATGTGACAATATTATTATTAGGTTTTTACGGCCTCACTGGACCACTTTAATCATTTTCTGGTTGTCTTCTTAGGCATGTGCATGCACCGTTCTTTCCGAATTTCTCAGTATGTTTTCATTCGTTGTGATCTTCTTTGTCTTTCCTCATCTGTAAATACCCGGTTCATTGTGTGTCGTTTGTCTATTTTTTGTTTAAATCTTATTTTTTCGTCATTCAATTTTTTTTAGTTCTTCTGTTTTGTTTCGTAGATCATCCAGGGTTATTTCTAATTCTTCCATATCTTCTCTAACTTCCTTAATCCAGCCTGCCTGTTGCTTCAACTTTCTTAAAGTTTTTCTATTATTCTTTTTATTAATCTGGTTTCGGGTGTCCTCATGATGTGACCAAGGAAAGAAATTATCTTCTTGCGTATAGTAGCTGTGATGGGCTCCAGTTTCCTGTAGCCATAATATATATATACATATATATTGATTCTCATTCTTGCTTGTTCAAAACCTGTAATGGCAACCAAATGCAAAGTGTGCTTAGTGGATCTTTCATGCCTGGCAGTAGGCAAACATTACTTCCCAGTACTGAAGAAGGACCTGGTAGCAAATCATCTTCATTATCTTCACCGTGTGGTGTTCTTTCAAGAACTTCTTCATGTGAAATATTTTCAAGATTTGCTGCTAGATTATCCCTCCAAACTGTGAACAAGAATTTAATTTCTCCTCAAAAACCCCCATCTTCATAATTTCATTATGGTAAGCAGCCAACACCCAGTTTTTTTTATCACCCTAGAAATCATCCTCTAGTAATTAATGGGCACAATCTATGAACACTAGAGACCTGCAGCAATCTTTATTAATCAATATGAATACTCCTCCATCTATTGCTCCTCTATCTCAGTTGTATACTATGTAAGCATCAAGGAAAAGCTAATTGTCTAGTACTCCTTCTTTTAACCAAGATTATACGCCTATAATCACTTGAGGTTCATGTATCTCCATAACGTTATCAAGTTCTTTTACTTTGTTCATTGCACTTCTACAGTTCATCAATAACGTTCTTATTATTAGCTTTGTGATATTTTAGGTATTAACTTTCGTCTATGGTTATATACCCTCATCTGTTATTAATTGAACAGCTTCATATATTTCTTTACCATTTGTGTTTTGCCCATCACACATCTACAATCATTATCTCTTTGATCACTTATTTTTATCCCCTCATAAGCAGCCCTTAACCTAAAACCCCATCATAAGTGGAAGTGGGATCCTTTAAAGCTTTAGCTAACACCTCAGAAGGTACCCCCCCCTCCCCCTTATATTTACGTGTAGGCCATGCCTAGTGAAACCCCACCTACGAATGGTGCCCACAGGCATAAGCCCCAAAACAGAATTAATGTCTTTTCCAAGAAGCACCTCCGTTTTCACATCTTTCCGCCTCACTGTGTGGTTCAACTGTGGCTAGTCATGGCAACTTAAGACCTGCATGAGTTCCACCTTGGTATGCTGTGTCTCTTTCAGCACCTTCCTCAGGTGATTTCTATACTGCAGTGAAATTGGTTTGGATGGTGGTTATTAATTGCTCACTTTCCTTAGTTAACCAAACTCCCTTCACTACTTTCACTGATTCAGGAATCAACAATTTTGCTATTTTACATATTTTAAAAATTACCCTTCACCATGAACCTGAAATTAAAATAAAAGTTTCTGGAAAATAGAGTGAAACTATAACGTCCTTTTCATCAATGTAAAATTGACCTAATTTGCCATTCTGGGTACTCTTACAGCTTACAAAAAGAGATGCATTTATCATTAGTAAAAATATAACAAAATCAAATACTAAGCATTGCCACGTCTTACATTAGCCAAACAAAAAACTAAGGAAATACAAAAACTTTAAAGGAAAAAAGTAAACCAAATTAAACTTTACAACAGGTGACAAAAATTACTCACTAGACCAATCTGATTTTCCCTTTAACAAACACAGAACAATCTTTAACTTTTTAAATTAATGGATGCAAGGTTAATATAATTATATTAGTATGAAATATCAGGCGCCAGGGTAATTTTACATTGCCCATCAAATATGATTATTGAAAGCTTTCAATATAACAATTAAATAACTCACGGCTTTTAAACCAACATTAGCTTAGTTTATCGGAGGCCAAACAGTGGTTCAAGTTTCCTTGACAGGACTGTTACTGGGGTAGTCTCAATAACTTGATGAAGTACACACTGTTAAGTTGGTAGTACAATTACCGCAAACTGTAGTGGCTGATTCCGCGTCAATAATGTTGTAGTACTTGGCTCACTACAACCCTCATGTTATCATTGATATAAGCACATCTGCCAACCTTGTCTTACGAACGAGCTCATTCTGCAAGAACACCTAAGCTTTTACACTTTGAAAGCAGAGCTCATCTGCCCACTAAGCACACGGCTACACTGCAACCAACTTCATCCGATTGTTCACTCTGCAGAATACGGCCGATATCGGGGTACGGCTGCACTGTAACCGACTTCGGCCAATTGTTCGCTCTGCCAGCAGACTTGGACCGATTGTTATACAGTTCTCAACAGATGGTGTTGCAAGATGGAAGAAACTGACGTTATTGAAATGATGAGTGAGAACTCTCTGTTGAGATTTAATATCATGTTTGGTCATAGAAAAAGTGAATGAGCGAACGACATTTTTTCAGAGAGAGAGAGGCTGTGGGAGAATTTCATACACTGTTCTCGAAACTATTGGAACAACCAATTAAATTTTCGGAATACTTTAGAATGAAACCAGATACTTTTTTTTACATTTTGTAAGTAATCCGACCTGCTTTAGAAAAATAGTTGAATTTCAGGAAATATATTTCTCCAAAAGAAAGACTTGCTGAGGTATTTTATTTAATGCAGGCTCAGAAACGTGAAATGACTTAGTTATGGTTTGTTAAGAATGCATTCTGATACTATTTTTGTACTCAGAGATCAAACAGTGAGGTGATAATGTGAGTCAGGTTATATATATATATATATATGTACTTTATTAGATTATAAAGCACGCCTACGGAAAATAAAGAACAATATACTATACTATAGGGCGGGTTGCAACTAGCTGTTACCACCAGAGATACAGTTCATTTGATATATATGTTTATTTTCAATTTCATAATGCATGGAGTGCCACCATTTACACATCTGCGTGTTCCCCGATTCAGTAAGCATCCAGCTGTGACAGTACGAACCTCGTTCTTTTGCGCATTGTGTTGTTATAACCTTAAAACATGAGCACTGCAATAGAAAATCCCACAAAATGTGAAGTGCATGCTGTGATAAGATCTCTTTTTACACAAAACGTTTCAGCAGCAGACATTCAACATCAATTGTGTACTGTCTACGGTCCGAACGTTGTGCGGCAATTGGTCCGGTATTTTAAAAGTGGTAGAACAAACATTCATGATGAAGAGAAGAGTGGAAGACCTTCTGTTGTGAGTAATGATCTTGTCAACAAAGTAGGCATATAAATAAGTTCATGAAAATCGAAGATTCACAATCTCTGAACAATTCCCGCAAATTTCTTGTACAGTTTTGTACGAGGTTGTCACCAATAAATTAGGCTACTGGAAGTTCTGCACTATGTGGATACTGAAATTGTTTACAGAGGTCCACAGAACCAAACGAATGGGCTCTGCCTTTAACTTCCTTTCACGCTACGATGTGGAAGGAAAAGATTTTTTGAAGAGGATTGTGACTGGTGATGAAATGTGGGTGGCACACATAAATGCCGAAACAAAACAACAGTTGATGGCCTGGGGCCATTACACTTCTTCATGCAAGCCGAAGAAAGCCCGCCAAACATTTTCAATGAGGAAAGTTATGACTAAAGTTTTTTGGGGTGCCGAAGAAGTTTTGCTCGTTGAGTTTATGGAACGTGGCACCACAATGACTTCAGATGTCTGTCTACTGTGAAACTTTGAAGAAACTTAAGCAAGCCATTCAAAACAAACATCACGGTAACCTGTCATTGTGTCTTTGCATGACAACGCTCATCCTCACAGTGCCCGTAAGACGTTTTCAATCATCCTCCTTACAGCCCCGACTTGGCACCTAGTGATTTTCATCTCTTGCGTCGCAGCACTTCGATGACAAAGACGAACTTCGAAACAAGTCATAATATGCGTTTATAAGTGAAAATACATTTTTTCTCTTTCATTTTGATGTGGCAATTGGGCTAAATATGAATGCACACATGACGTGAGACAAGCGCGTTTGGCCGAATGAAACCTAATTATATGGTCGGCGGCCGAAGTCGGCACGGTCCGTCAGAGTTCTGCCGAATAGTGTAGTCAGAACACATATTGTTGCATACTTTTGTTTGGTTCACCGATATCGGCAGTATTTTGCAGAGTGAACAATCAGCCAAAGTTGGTTGCAGTGTAGCTGTACTAGCTTTCACACTTCAAATGCCTGATGCACAATCACTCAAACCTCTTTAACTGGTACGGAGTTTTCCAATCTTTTTCACTGGACGACTGGCACAGAGTAAGACCAATCATCCTTTCAAGTATGGCTCTTGCGTATCGTCCCAACATTTCCGTTGCTGGTCACACTTCTCGACGGCTTGCTTACGACATGAGGAAAATAATACATTGAAAATTGCTATCAAGTGGAGATTTTTATGCTGGTAATTGGTTCTGCAAGGTGTCCTCTTCCTCAACAGCTATTCTATTGTTTGGAATTGTATTAGAGTGTCTCGTAAGAAACCATTGCACTTGGGAAACATTCGTGACGTGAGCCTCATGAAGCCTCAGGGTAGTGAACGGTCAATGATTGGTTAAACACCTCCCCTTGAATGTATTCATACAAACGACTGACTCTCCCGCAGGCATTAGAGCTCCATCCCTGGTAAACAAAGTGGCTTCCTTTTGTTCAATTACCTAGACTCTCGTGAGGACTGGTGACAAGTAGACGACAGACATCGTTGTAGCCACAAAACCCAATACAAGCAAATTACTTCCTATCACTGATTACACACAAATTAAATAATGTATTTATAATTATGCACAAGAAATAAACTTGTGGTGAAAAATTCATGGTTTCAGAAAAAAGATAGCCATAAAGTAACAGATACAGCTGGGATGGCCAACACAGATCTGTAATAGATTACATTGTAACAGATAGGCTAAGTGGAGAAAAAATGCAAGACTACTTGTTGCTGATATGAGAGTTACTAAAGCTATTGCAAAGGTAACTAGGAAGAAAAGACCGAGAATTAAAGACTGGAAACTGAAAGACATGGACTGCAAACAGCAGTTTCAAGAGGAAATTAGAGCCAAAATTCCAACAACAGATATACAAAAGGGCCACGAAGAATGGAATTATTTTAAGACAAGTCTTGTGGCAAGTGCAGAAAAAATATGTGGAAGAACAAGCAGGAGAGTTAAATAGAAAAGGACATCATGGTGGAACAACAGAGTAAAAGAAGCAATAGCCAAAAGAAATAAAGCCAAAATAGCTCTAGATATTGCCAAGTCCTACAGAAGAAACAACAATGATCAAGCAGATAATGGCAGATTGGAAGAGATGGCAAAAGACTATAGAAGCAGCAAATTGGAAGTTAAAAGAATTGTACAAGAAGAAAAGGAGAAAAAGCTGGGAAGATTTTACATCTAAACTGGAAGAGGATAGTAAAGGGAATATGAAAATGTTATATGGAATTGTAAAACACAAAAGATCGGATAAGGAAACAATTACAGCAATAGAGACAGCTGATGGAAATATAGTTTGCAATGTAAGAAGTATCAGGGAAGCCATGAAACAATATTTTGACAAACTACTAAATGGACCTAATGGAATTAACGATGAAGAAACAAGTCAGAGGATAATAGATGAAGGCACCCCAATAACTTGGTCAGAGGTTGAGAGAGCTCTCCATAAGATGAAAAGTGGCAAGTCAGCAGGAGCCGACGAAGTTACAGCTGACATGATTAAAGCTGCCGGTCCACCAGGGATACAATGGCTGTATAGAATCCTCAGAGCAATATGGAATGATAACCAAATACCAGAAGATTGGACGAAAGGGGTGATAATTCCTATATTCAAGAAAGGGAACAGAAGGAAAAGTGAAAACTATAGAGGTATTACCCTCCTATCCCACGGCCTCAAAATTATGGAAAAGATAGTTGAAGCCAGAGTACGAACAATATTAGAGCCCATCTTAGAAGAGGAACAACATGGGTTTAGGGTTGGAAGAAGCACAACAGATCTAATATTTGCCTTGAGAATGCTGGTGGAAAAATATTGGGAAAGAGGGAAAAACCTAATTATTGTGTTTATGGACCTAGAAAAGGCATACGATAATGTTCCTAGATCAACTATCTGGAAAAGTCTAAGAAAACTTGAAATACCAGAGTACCTCATTAGAAAGATCCAAATGCTGTACAATAACTGCAAGAGCTGTGTCAATGTTGGGGATGGTTACTCTGAATGGTTTAGTACAACCAAAGGAGTACAACAAGGAAGTGCCCTTTCACCCCTTCTGTTCATAGCGGTGATGGATAACATCTTAAAAGAACTAAAAAGAACATTCAATAGAGATCTACAGGCACTGGTGTTTGCAGATGATGTAGCAGTATGGGATGAAACAGAAGAAGGAATACAAAACAAATTGAAGATGTGGAATGATAAGTTTGAAGAATATGGAATGAAATTGAATCCAAAAAAACTGTAGCACTAAAAATACGCCGAAAGAATACAGACTGTCATATAAAATTACAAGACCACGAAGTTGAAGTTGTTGACCAATTCAGCTACCTGGGGAGCATAATTGCCAATAATGGTAGAAGTGAGTTTGAAATAATGAGTAGAGTAACCAAAGGAGCCAACTTCTACAGTACCGTGCGACGCTTACTATGGGACATGAAGGTTCCCAGAAGAACAAAAATTGTCTTGTACAAATCATATCTCATTCCTATTCTCACATATGCTTTGGAAACATGCACACTAACATCAAGGGACCTTAGCAAGATCCAAGCATGTGAAATGAAGTTTCTTAGAACGGCCCTCCAGAAAACTAGACTTGACCGCATAAAGAATGATGAAATTAGATCAAACCTAGAGCTAAGGGAATCCATGGAAGAGAGACTTAGGTCATCAAGACTTAGGTGGTTTGGGCATGTGAAGAGAATGACTAGTAAAAGACTGCCAAAAACTTATTTGGAAAAAAGGATACTGGGCAAAAGAACAGTGGGAAGACCAAGAAGAAGATAGACAGACCAACTGAAGGAGGACGTAGAGAGAAGAGGCTGGAATCGGGAGTACATCACAGACAGAGAAAACTTTCTGGACAGGAAAAGGTGGAGAACAATCGTCTATAACAACCAAGGCTCGTAAACCACACCCGGGAAACTGGAGATGGTCCCCAACGATAATGATGATGATTTATAATTATAGAAGATGACCCACTTTGGTGATTTTACTATAAACGTATAAATTATGTTCCTATCAATACTACTGTCTGCACTTCCTAATGTCACTACTCTACCATCCCTATAAAGTTATCCTAGGTCCTCTTTTACCTGCCTTAATTTTGCACTAGGTTTGAAAAAGCTTGTGACACAATAGCCTGTGCCTAACTGATCCTGCAGAACAGGGCCTACTACCTAAAAGCAGAACTTTTTTCTTCCTATTTTTCCTTCACAGCTCTTTTAATAAAGGCCTGCTGCACCTTACCTACTACTAAATCTACACAAGGCTCTTCCTCATCTGACTCTGAACATGGTGAAATCTATTTCTACCCACAGTTTCTGAAGTATCTAGCTTCTTCATCCTGTTAACCATATTTTCCCTACTGTCTGCTAACAGCTTTCTCAGCCTCCTCACTAAACCCCACATCTCCAGTTCCTGCTTCCACAGTCTGACTTCACACAGGTTGAGCCTTCACAGTTAGAGCCTCCACAGGAGGATCCTCCACAGGCAAAACTCCTACAGGTTTAATATCCATATGTAGAGCCTCCATAGGTTGCATCTTCACAGGCTCAGCTTCAAGAACCCGGACCCTTTCACGCAATTCTCTGATCTTTTCCCCATCTCCCTTCATTCTGTCCTGAAATTTTCCTATCCTACTCTTTAAGTTTCCTGATACTAAAACAGATCGATTAATACAATGGAAGAGCCTCCGTTAAATCCCTTTTCCCCTCTGCCCTTTCTCCCAATAAAACCACTTTTGCTACTCACTGAAATCCAAATCGATCACTACATACCTATAACAGTCACTACGCTTTCCAGACATGATTTTCCCAAATAAAAACTGCTAGTACCTTTTAAATGAACCTTAAGGATTAAATTACGATATGCTATGCCTCTTAAATTTAATTGATAGTCTAATGAAAAGAGAAAAAAAATACTTAAATGACAGTTTGAATGAAGTTTTACTCTTCAAATGCTTTTACTATAAGTAATAACCAGGTGAAAAGTATTTAAATATCAATAAAATAAAACTTAAGCTTGTAAACTTCAAAATTGACCTTAAAATGGTATTACATCAGTTGATGTTTAGTGCTAACCAATCTGTTATTTACATACAAAAAAAAAAAAAACATTTTTTTTTTTAGATTTTAGGAAATTATTGTAATAGACAACAATTAAACAACAATTATATTTCAGTCATAACAGAGGGATGAATTTAACTTATGCTTATGAATTTTAAAACAGAACTGACTGTGGAATTTAAAATAGCGATACTGTATAATCATACCGGGACAGTTATTTATGAATTATTATTATCATCATTACTGGCAAATATTTATTTTACGTTTTAGAATTAATTAAAAAGAAACTGTTATATTCTAAACGGAACAGCTCCTACTATATGTGGTAATTTTCTGTTGTTAAAGGACGCATGCTCAAATTTTGCATCTGCATATCTTAATACATTAAAAATGCAAATAATCTGATGATGAGCATCTTGCTCGAAACCGGTAATGGTTGAATAAACATAACAACAACAAATTGTGACTGGTTGCTGCTTTCTATATCAACCCAAATTTGATATAACAGTCGCAGATTTGCATCAATCCATCACGGAAAAAATAATTATCTATACTATTCTTAATAATCGAACTACCAAGCTTTCAGCTATCCGTAATTCCATAAAATTTGAAATAAAAAGAAGACTATCATACAACAATGACGTTAATTTGATAATTTAAAGATTTTAATGAAATTTAGTCTATAAAACTTAACCAGTGATATAGTAAATTGAAGTTTCGTGAGTAGCCTTCACTCACTCAACCATCACGCAGTCCCTGTCAAGTTAAATCTAATGTGGCATATACCTACTTAAATAAAATAAAAATTAACATGATTTCTTTATAGATTTACTCACATTTCAATACCGTTGTCCTTGATTATGACTGAACAATAATATTTTGGCTTCGACACACCAAACATAACTTGACTAAAAATTGGGGCATAGAAAAGAAAGGAGGTAATAGGCAGGGAAGTGGGTGTTTGTTTATGATTTTCATAGTTCATCACAATACAGGCAGGCAAAGGTAACTAAACGAATACAATCAATTCATTTGATATAGATTAATGAAGTTAACAAATGTGTTCCGTTATTATCTTGATCTTTATAACGCCGTAACGTAAAAAATTTGTAAATAGTATTTGGTACTTCCAAAATACAAATATTCCCAGAAAAAGTATCTAAAAATAAAGATTAAGAAAAGTATTCCAGATACAAGATAAAAATACGTATCTTGTACCTGTATTTCAAATACTTGTATCTCAGGTAAGTCATATCTCTACAAATTGATGACAAGGAATCATTGATACAACAGATACTGTTTGTACAATTGTTTAGTAATGGAACACTTGCTCTTGACTCAATTTCTCATAAATTATTCATATTAAAAGCATCCTGTTAACACTGAGTACTGTTCTCTAACCATATCTTTACCCCAAAAATCAACTCTCACCTTCACTTATTTGTTTTTTCCTTCCATTTTTAAGCTATGGTAAAAATAAACTTTCACATACCTGATAACTTGGAAATTTAAACAGTGTTCAACTGTGGTTTGGCAAGGTCTCAAAGACAAAGTCTTGGACAATTTTTAACTGAGTATGTAATCTACCTCTGTTAGGAAAACTTAACTGGTAATCCTGTTAGGTAAAGGGAACCAACAGCTTATCGTGGAATCCAAACCACATGTGAAAGCATTTTCACATTAAAAAAAAGCTGTGCCAGAGGAGAAAATAAATTTTAAGGCCCATAGAAATTTCAGTCAAGACCAGGATTCAAACTGGCAGACTCCTGATCACTATACACATACCTAAACCAACTGAGCTGTGGTAGCTCAATTGATTCAGACACATGTTTGGTGATCAAGAGTTTCCCCAGTTTGAATTCTGCTCTTGGCTGGAATTTTTAATTATTAATACAATAATTCCATAACTTAGTAGTGATTGCCAGCTTTACTTGTTATATGGTTTACTCCTAATGTATAATTACTCAGGATGGAGCAGAACTACCTCCCTAAATCAAAGGTTGAATAAAAAACTCATGGTACAAAGTAAAGAAACTGTTTCAACATTACTCAAATCTATAACTGAAAAATACATTGCATGTTTTGCGAGTTTCACTTTTTGAACAGTTACAGTGACCCCCTTCATTATACATGCATTGATGAATGCAAGTTCACTACCACTCTAGCAAATATTTCGTGAGGTATACAAGCAATCCCTTCATGTACTGCATGTTGTAGAACTGCGAAAGCACTTAGTTAATGTTTGAAAACTTCAATCTTAGAGTAATCTGCAGAAAAAATTCACAGGCGGTAAGGTCAGGAGCTCATTCTGGTCAGGGAACGTCACCACTTAAAGAAATCTAGCGCCCTGGAAACAGCTGTCTCAGAAATTGGGTAGATCTCTTGGCTGTGTGTTCGTTGGCCATATTATACTGAAACCATAAATCCTGCTGAATGTGCAGCGAATTGAGACTTGGTGCCATAAAAGTGTAAATCATTTGAGTTTACAGTTGATGTCACTTAAAAAAAAAAAAAAATTAAAAAATTAAAAAAAATTTGATCAAACCCATGACTGTTAATACCACACCAAACCGCAACATAAATACTGCACAGAGGCATTTCATGGAGTTCTTGAGGATTTAATGAAATTTTTGCTTATTGAAACAATGTGTTTCATCTTTAGAAAACATTTGGCACATTTTCAAGGATGCTTTTACATCATGTCACATGAATCTGCCAATCACGTTGCAACAGTTGCGCGGAAGAATTTCAAGTCCCGGTACAAATATCAACACACACTCCAACCAGAGAACTGAAGGGATGCAGTATGTTTGAGAGTAGACGCCTTTGGGGATAGTAAAAATAAACATTTAACTGCCTTGATGTTTTCTAAAGTTAGAACCAAAAGTAAACATAGGGAAGGAGTATTGCTGCACACTTTTTAACCTATGGCTTTACACCTCGTCAATGTTGAGGTCATTAGAGGCAGGATGGGACTGGGGACAAGGAATGGGAAGGAATTCGGCCACGGCCTTTTGGAAAGAAGCATCCCAGCTTTCGCCTGGAGTGATTTGGGGAACCCATGGAAAACCCAAAACCGGATGCCCGGATGGGGATTTGAACCGCCGTCCTCCCGAATGCGAGGCCAGAGCGCTAATCGCTCACCCACCACACTCTGCAGATAATTTATTGATCCTCAAGGGGTATCACTACCTGAAAGGATAACTTACAGGTATCTGAAAGGGACAGGTCGGTAAATCTAAACAAAATAAAATGGTAATTATAAACAACATAAAATAAAAGAAAGTTGTTTTAAAAGTAACTTACACTTACCTATGTTTATGGATAGAAGATTTTTCTATTAAGCAGTCAACAAACTGTAAGTAAAAAATAAAATAAAACACTGAAAATATAATCTAAGTTTTACATAAAATCTTTAATGTGCAAATAAAGGGAGCTAAAAGAACAAAGCTGTCATACCAATTGTTGTTCCTCAACAATTCCATCAATAAGAACCATCAACTTTTGTGAAGAAGCTTGTGTTAGTTTTGAACAACTGACCAGACCTTTAATATTCGCCACCTATAGAGAAAAACATATTCTTAAAGAAATAATATTACAATGTGCAACAAATATCACTTATATTACAAAGGTTACTTCACAGGTTCTTTTACTTCAAGATCAAGAAAAAAGTTTCTTTCTTACTAGCAGTCTGTTCACATTGAGTAACAAGTAAAAAGATTTTATTTTTCCCTCATTACTTAACATTGTTATTCTAGTGTTCATAAAAATTAAAACACCAAAAATTATACTCAGCGTGCTATTAAAGATTGCTCATCAACAAGGTACATTCAGAAAGAAGTACAAAATTTGTTAATAATAATACAGTGGAGCATCGATAATACGAAATAATTGAAACCTAGATTATTTATTTGTTTGGATTTTTAATATTTTTGCATACAAAATATACTACAGGTTGTATTTTCTCCATTATTCATGTAATTAGAGATATTTATATACATTTAATTGTGAGAAAGAATGTGAGCAATATCTCTTATAATTTTCCTGAATGTGTACCTCTACAGCGAGATGTCAAAAATATTGGAAGATCCTGTACAAGTGCCATTTTCTCAGATGTACTATGTCATAGAAAGGAGTTAGCATATGACAGTAAGGGTACAAAGTCTCAAGTTTTTATGTTGTATATGGTGGCCTCGCAGATATTTTTAGCTAGTTGAACATTAGCAGTTACATGCCCCCTTAAAAATGAAGCAGACAAACTAATATGTAGTACGACTGAGAAAACTATATTTTCAATACTGTTCAAGCTGCAAATGTCACAAGGGATCTAAAACACAGACAGGTATTAGTAAAACTTGGGCAAATTACCTTCACATGTCCTAATGTAGAATCCAATTAAATCCATAAACTAAATTTTGCACAATTATTCTCACCATTATAAAACATGGAAAAAATAAGAATAAAATGTATGCAATGACATCCTCGGTCAGGAATTTATTCAGTTTATATATTTGTTTCTTCCCCCTTCAGATCTCTTGTGTTATAAACATAACATGTGAACAAATTGAATTATGCCATACTAAAGATATAAGAATATAATGAACTAATAATGTAAGAGAAATTATATGTATAAAAAACAGAGACATCAAAAGATACTTCTGGTGCGCTGTACACGAAACAATTTTGCTCCCCACATCTCAATAAGGATTATTTGATCTTTCCCTTTTTGTTTCAATGACCATAAGCAAGAATGATGTGTATTCTATGTGAATTAGACAAAGCCCTTGATATATCCAGAGAATAACCTCTATCAGTTGATTCATTCATGATCAAGCATGTTTATGATACATGTAATCTTAAAGTTCAATTAACAGTAAATTCCAGGATATAAACTGTCCATTCACAATACTGCTAAACCAACTTCAGATAAATGAAAACAAACGCATACCTGAAAACATCTTATGGCTTCAAAAGTAATACTGTATATACATATCTCATTTACATTTACACACAAAGAAAGTCTTCTGATGGTATCATATTCTACATGTGACATATAATTCAGAATATTGTAGACAATTTCTATAAAAAAAAACTTACCTCACCTACAAGACCTGAACATTTGCTAGAGTTGAGTGAAGACTGAAAGCTGAAAATAATCAATAAAACACAAAATTAAAATATATAAAACTAAAAAATGCAGATCTATAAAACTAATTATATTAATTTACTCTCCGATTGCATCAAATTGAAATTAAGAAATAATTTCTTATCTAAAAAAACTGTAAAATGGAGTAAGTACTTTGCAATGAAAACAAAAGTTTACAAAACCAGTATGCAAACACAGTAGGCAAAACGCAAATAGGCAAAAATCAGAATAAAACTTAAAAAAACAGGAACCGTACAACTTGGTAACATCCCCCGCACACTAATCTAGTTTGATCTATAATCAGGTGTGGGGTGTATTGGTTTGAGAAAGGCTATATTAACTCTTCCAACCAAATGTCTACCTCCTCTGCACATGGTGCACCCTGTTGCATGGACGAGGCTTTGGTGACTCGATGGTTCCCAGTATAAGGAGTCTCCCAGTATAAGGAGTCACCCACTGGTTGCTAATGGCCTCCTGAGAGGAAAGCGGAACAGCGGCAGTGGTCAAAGGTACCCTGTTGCCCCGTGGTTGGAAATGGTCTCTAAAGGCAGATGAATGATAAAGAATAATGGTATAAGAATGTAGGAAGTGGGAAGACACTGCATTAGAGACCCAAGAAGTATCCCAAGGACATGCAACAATCCTTTCAAATTAATGGCTTCTTCCTGGGTAAAATAGTCCCCAAATTGGATTCAATGTGGAGCCAACAGAGTAGACAGAAACATTCCATGAGTAGGAGCATCTGAATAGAGCAGGTAGATTAGAAAACTTAAAAAGGGAGAGAAAAAGACTTAAGTTAGATGTTGATGGAATTAGTGAGATTAAGTGGAAGGACACACAAGATTTTTTATTACAAGGATAATTAGCATACAAGTTGTCAGTGGGGTTACTGGTGTCAGATTTGTAATGAACAAGAGAGTGGGAAAACAGATGAGTTATTACAAACACTTAAGTGATAGGATTATTTTTTATGAGGGTCAAAACTTAGTCTGTCCCAAACATGTCAGTACAAGAGTATATCGCTCATTTGTTGCAACACTGACATAACTCAAAACACGAACTGTTTTGAGTTATAATCTTAGGATGAATCATTTTCGTACATACTGCAAATGATACTTCACATTTTCCCTTTTTTGTTATTGTATTATTTCAATAAAACATCCAGATAAGTTATTTTATTTTGAATGCATAAAGTTATTACACATTAAACATTTAAATTTTTCCTACTGTAAAACTGAAGTTTTTGAGTTATGTCAGTGTTGCAGCAAATGAGCGATATGTCAATGTCACGGGAAGATGTATGACAAAATTGAAGAATTATTCCAATATTTGAAGTGGGATGAAAATCAAAACATCTTGGGTGGCTGGAATAGTTTTAGGAGAAGAAAAAAAGGTGAAGGAATTTCTGGTCAAGGAGAGTGAAATGAACAAGGAAGCAAGTTGTCAGAATTTTATTAAAAATATAAACTCATCACGATTAACATAATATTTAAGAAGCAGAAACACCTAGAAACATCCAGGAGATACAGGTAGATATCAACTAGATTATATCATGGTGGAACATATATTCAGGAATCAAGTTTATACTGGAAAACATATCCAGGAGGTGACGCAGACTCTGAACACAATCTAATAGTTATGAAGTGTAGGCTGAAATCTTATATATATATATATATATAAATAAATAGACATGTGTTTTCATACACAGACGGAAAAAAAAATCCCAACACCAAGAAAAAATTATTGTAGAGTAATGAAATTTGGACAATGCATTTGTCAAGTTAACATGTTTAATTGATTAAATTTTCAAGATCACAGGTTAATTTAAGCTCAAGAAAATGCATTTCAAATGTGAAATACTGTTAAATTAATAGCCGGTGTAACCTCCAGAATTTTGAATGCAAGCCTGCAAACGTGAATGCATTGTGTCATACAGGTTTCGAATGTCACTTTGTGGTATGGAGTTCCATGCTTGTTGTACTTGTGCTGTCAATACTGGGACGGTCAGTGCTGGCTGTGGATGATGCTGGAGTTGTCATCCAATGATATCCCATACGTGTTCAATTGGAGACAGATCTGGTGATCTCGCAGGCCAAGGTAACATGTCGACACTCTGTAGAGCACGTTGCGAGACAACAGCGGTATGAGGGCGAGCGTTATCCTGTTGAAAAACTCCCCCTTGAATGCTGTTCATGAATGGCAGCACTACAGGTTGAATTACCAGACTGACGTACAAATTTGCAGTCAGTGTGTTTGGTATAACCACAAGAGTGCTCCTGCTGTCATAGGAAATTGCTCCCCAGACCATGACTCCAGGTGTAGGTCCAGTGTGTCTAGGCCGCAGACAGTTTGGTTGCAGGCGTTCCCCTGGCCTCCTTCTGACCAACACTCAGCCATCACTGGCACCAAGGCAGAACCTGCTTTCATCAGAAAACACAACAGATCTCCACTCCGTCCTCCAATGAGCTCTGGCTTGACACCACTGGAGTCGCAAACGGCGATGGCTTGTAGTCAGTGGAATGCACGCTACAGGGCGCCTGGCTCGGAGCTGTCCTTGAAGTAACCGATTTCTAACAGTTCGTTGTGTCACTGTGGTACCAACTGCAGCTCGAATTTCTGCCGCAGACGCAGTACGATGCGCCACAGCTGTACGCCGAATACGGCGGTCTTCCCTCTCAGTAGTGCCACGTGGCCTCCCGGAACCCGGTCTTCTTGAGGCAGTACCATCCCTTGACCACTGCACCCAACAATCATGCACAGTGGATACATTCCGGCCAAGTCTTTCTGCAATATCGCGAAAAGAAAATCCACCTTCTCGTAGCCCTATTACACGACCTCGTTCAAACTCGGTGAGCTGTTGATAATGGCTTCTTCGTCTTCTTAAAGGCATTCTTGGCTAACATCAACTCACTATGTCAAATCTCAGCGGTAAATAACGTTCACAAACTTTACAGCGCGTATTTAAAGCAAACCTGATTTGCAAGCTCTGAGTAGCGCTACTAGCGCCACACTTATGCGCGAAGCGCGAAATTTGAATCGATGTCATCTTTCAGATGTATAAACACGCCTACCAAATTTCGTTTATCTAACACAAGTCTTTCTTGGTGTTGGGATTTTTTTTTCCGTCTGTGTATATTTCACTTTTCAGCCACCACTACCAAGCACAGATCACTGGTCTTTGTTTGTGGAAGTAGCATGGAGTTTCCTGCCGTGCACAACGTTGGCCGAATGTAAATAGCTGTGGGGATGTGGGAGATATGATGATTAAAGTTGGCCAATGCATGGAGTTTCCTGCCGTGCACAACGTTGGCCGAATGTAAATAGCTGTGGGGATGTGGGAGATATGATGATTAAAGTTGGCCAATGCAGGGCGTTATCATATTTCGACCAAAAATTTGTGTCTTCTTATACTTCGCTTTCCTGCCACAACTACATAGCATAGACCATTGGTGTTTGTGTGTGGTAGTAGAATAATGTCTCCTGTCGTGCACTATGGTTGTTAGATGTCGGTAGCTATGGGGGTGTGGGAGATATGGCGGTTGAAAGTGGTCGACCTGCGGCAATTTCATATTTCTGCCAAAGACGCATGTGTCATGGTGTATCACTTTTCAGCAAAAACTATCTATCGCAGATCACTGGCGTTTGTGTGTGGTAGTAACACAGAGTCACCCATCAATCACAAAGTTGGCCGAATTTCGGTAACTGTGGGAGTGTGGGAGATATGGTGGTTGAATTTGGTAGATCAAGGATATTTTTGTATTTCATCCAAAGACATGTGTGTCCGTAAATTTTACTTTGCTGCCTGAACTACATAGCGCAGATGACTGGCATTTGTGTGTGGTAATAGCATCGCGTCTCCCATCATGCACTATGGTTGTTAGGTGTTGGTAGCTGTCAATACAAATTCTTTACAAACACGAACTAAGTCGTGGGTACCAGCTAGTTCAGGAGAATAAAGAAGAAACACAGGCAGAATGGACTGGAAATTAACAAATTGATGCAGTCTATTATAAGAGAAAATTCTGCAGAGACGGTAGTTGTGGAGCTAAAAAATAACTGTGACAGGAGTTCAACTGAGGAAGAATGGAATGCATTGAAGAGAGAAATAAGAAACATTAGGCTCCAAAAACATTGGATCACAGAAGAAATTTGGAGTTGATTATTCAGAGGCACAAAACTGATGGCCTAAGCAAGATGTTAAAAGCAGAATAGTACTAGTGAAAAGAGCCTTCATGAAAAAGAGAAATCTTTTAGTTTCAAATATTGATCTATGACTGTGAAAGAACTTTCTAAACCCCAATGCATGGAACACAGCACTTTATGTAAGCAAAACCACAGACTTTAGGAAAACCAGAAAGAAGGGAAACTGAAGCATTTGAAATGTGGTGCTTTAGAAGGATACTGAAAATTACGTAGACAGATAATGTACGAAATGATGGGTGAAGAAAGAAGTTTGAGGATGAGCCATAAAGGAAGAGACAAGATGGTGGGTAATATTTTGAGACATACGGGATTTTTTAATTTGGTAGTGGAGGAAAAAGTTGAATGTTAAACCTGTAGAGGAAGACAGGGATTATAATATATGATGTAGATGTGGGTTATAAGGAGTATGTTTAAATGAAGAGGTTAGCACAAGATAAAAAGTAATGGAGAATTACATCAATTCAATTGAGTGTCTGATGGTAGCAAATTAAAAAAAAAAAAAAAAAGATCTAAAGAGGGTGTTCTACATCTACATCTATACTCAGCAAATCACAAATACTTTGGGTGGCAGAGGGTGCTAAGCACCAATCCTAATTCAGTGCATTCCAATCCCAAAAAGAACGAGGAAAGAAGGAATACATAAATGTATCAGTACGGCATCTTATTTCTCGAATCTTATCCCTCCTGTCATTGCGACCTAAATAGATTGGCGGAAGAAGTATTTCGTTGCACTCGTAAATTAAAGATTTTCGCATATTCTCCAGCAAATTCAAATGAAAACGAAATCATCTGTCCGCCAAACAATCGCAGCCCAACCCACGTATCAGCTCTGTGACACTTACGTAAGGACTGCAACTAGCAGTCACAAATCGAGCGGCTCTCCTCTATACTTTCTCCAACGTGTCATTCAATCCTTTGCGATACGAATCTCAAATTCCACAACAGTATTCCAAATGTGGACGCACTAGTGTTTTGTATGCTGTTTCCTTTGTATGTGCATTACAATTTCTCATAATACACCCTATGAATCGTAGTTTAGAATTAGCTTTACCTACGACGGAAGTTATGTGCAAGTCCCATTTCATGTTGCTTTGTACTGTAATGCCTAGATACTACAAGGAATCTACCGTGTCAACAACTGAATGGTTAACTTTGTACTCATGAGCAAATGTGGTCTTTTTATTACTTATTTGCATTGCCTAGCACTTTTCGCAATTAAGTGTAAGCTGCCATTTATGTGCACCTTTCTAAAATACATCCAGATTGTACTGAATTTCTAAGCAATCGTCAGAGCACCTCACTTCCCTATAAATAAGTGCATCATCAGCAAAAAAACATATCCTCCAATTAAAGTTGTCACAGAGATCGTTTATAAAAATTAAGAAAAGAAGTAGTCCTATTACACTTCCTTAAGGAACGCCCAAAGTAACATCTAGCTTAGAAGAGGCTTCCCCGTCTACAACGACATACTGTGACCGACCAGTTAGAAAATCGCATATCCATTTGCAAATCTGATCAGATATACCGTATGCTCGAATCTTCGCTAAAAGTCGGCTGTGTGGTACAGAGTCTAAAGCTTTCTGAAAATCCAAGAAGATAGCATCAACTTGTGATCCTGCATCGATAACTTTCATTACGTCATGCGAAAATAAAGACAGTTGTGTTTCACAAGATCGGTTCTTCCGAAATCCATGTTGGTTTGCTGTAAGTAACTTGTTTTCATCGGGAAACCTCATAATGTTAGAGCATATGACAAGCTCCAAAATTGTACTGCAAACAAATGTTAGAGATATAGATCGATAATTCCTAGGATCTCTCCGATCTCCTTTCTTGAATACGGGAATCACCTGCGATATTTTCCAGTCAGAAGGTACTTTTCTTTCTTCTAAAGATTTACGGAATATATCTGACAGAAATGGTTCTTTTTCTTCCACGTATCCCAAAAATACATTAACTGGTATACAATTGGGACCCGGTGCTTTCCCCCATTTCAGGAGCCTTGATTGCTTTATTATACCTACACTATCAATTTGTACTGGATCCATCTAAAATTCTACACGCCGTGGAAAAACGAGAATGTTTTCCATGTTTTCGTCAGTGAAAGAATTTTTAAATTCGGTGCTAAATACGGTAGCATTGTCGCGGCTGTCATCAACTTCCTGACCATCTTCTAGTAGAACTGGCATACTGTTGTCACAACCGCTTACTTTTTTTTACATACGACAAAAATTTCTTTGGATTTTCGATGAGGCTCTTGAAAAGTGAGTAGCAACGAAAGTCAATAAAGGCGTCGCGCATCGCATTCTTGACATGTCCTCTTATAACAGCTAACTTTTCTAAATCACTCCTATACATCATCCTTCTTGAGAGTGCATGTATCTTCCATTGCTTTTTAAGTAACCTTTTAACTTCACGTGTATACCACGGGGGATCGTTCACACCCCTGGTTGTCCTTTTCGGTATATGTAAGTCGATACCTTCCCTGACTATATTCATGAATCAAAGCCACATCTCTACAACCGAGCTTCTTCCTTCTATAAAGGTAATGTAATTATCACTCAAAAACGTTCTTAATCTCTCCTTTGGGGCCTTTTCGAACCTGTAAACAACCCTTTCTTTTTTCTTTTTGCGTGTGGCTGTTAATTTTACTGTAGCAATTACAGCTTTATGATTACTTATTACCGTGGTGGTAGAAATGTCCGTGAATAATTCAGGCCTATTTGTGACGAGGATATCTAAAATGTTTTCATTATCGTTGTGGCACTGCGTTGGTTCAGTGATGAGCTACTCAAGATTTAGATCTGCAAAAAGGTCAAGAATAATCTCACAGGATATTTTATCCCTGCCACCAGTGACGTGGGCGTAATTAGTCCAGTCGATATACAGAAAGTTGAGGTCAACTTCTGGTATTATTCCATGATCCGGAAATTGACGAGCTATATTACTTACAATATTTCTTAAGGCCTCAGCAACAGCTACATCTGCATCTTGTGGACGATAGAAAGACCCTATTACAAGTTTTGTCCTAGCTACTTTTGGTGTAATCCAAAAGATTTCGTAGACCGTATCAATATTTATTTCGTTACATGACAGGTGTTTACTAACAGCTACAAATACACCACCTCCATTTGAATGTAAACTATCCTTATGGAAAACATTCATGCTATTGTTAAAAAAATTTTGCTGAATTTATATCCAGTTTTTACCAGCTTTCAGTACCTAATACAATATCTGCTTCTGTTCTACTAATAATGCTTTCAAGCTCGGGCTGCTTATTACAAACACACGAGTACTTTTAACGGTCGAGATTAATTTACGCTACTCCTAACATATGGTGCCGAATTTAATTGATCTGCCTGTAACTGTAATCCCAGTTTCGGGTCTTTCTCCCTCAGCCTAAAAAATCCTCCAATGCACTCCACACGGCCCCTGCCACCCGTGTAGCCTATTCACATGTGTAGTGCACACCTGATCTATCCAAAGGAACCCTACACAACTCGACCTCAGGGTGCAAATCTAGGAATCTACAGCCATGATTATAACAGAAATGCCACAGTCTCTGGTTCAGACCCATGACCCGGCTCTGAACCAGAGGTCCACAGTCAGTTATATCGACTATGCTGCAGATAGTTAACTTCCACTTTCAGTTTTTCTTACTCCATCATTTATTTCCAGCTTCTAAAAATGCAGTTCCTGGAAACAAGCACTGTGGCATGGATACCATATGTACAGGAAATTTTTCGTAATGCAAAAATGGAAATAGAAATATAAAATTTTTCATTGAAAGATGTAGAAAAGTGAAAATCAGAGCTCAATAAAAGCAATAAGGACAGCACATATAAACTTGTGTGTGCCATATTCTCTTGCTGAGCAATAATGTACACAAAAAATTTGAATTGATTTCAATGTTTTATGTGTGTTCATGTCTTCTTCCCCTCCCATTTCAAAATGATAAGTAGCTAATAGTCTCATTAAACCACTTACTTGCCACTTGGGCTTCAGAACACAGAAACAATATCGCTATTAGCAACCTGTCATAAATCTTGGTAATTAAAACATAGTGACAATGCAGCCAAATGTAGGAAAACAAGAAGTATGGTTGACTGTAAACAGCTTAGTCAGTCAACAAGTAAAATATAAAGTTCAAAATATAAAATTCCCAATCTGACTGCAAAGGTACCAAACAAAAATCAAGTTGTTTATTTCACAGAATGACAGTGACTTGTAAGATAAAAATGTAAAATAGCATTAACTAGCAGAAAATAAGCTATAAGAGTCAGGACATAACATAAAAATCTAAGGCTCACTACATGATTAAGTTAATTATATAATTTTTAAAAAATGGATAAACAGACAAATTGAGAGATGCCTCCCCTTAATTTAGAAAAACAAAACACTACAGTTAAAATTTGTCCAAGCGTTCTACAAGAATTTCAATCCAATGGTTCCTCTCCATCAAAAAAAATGACAATGTGCTGTAGGGGGCCTGCAAGCTCAGTTCAGGAAAAAAAAAAGGTCACCCATATCTCATTCTCGATGTTTCACAAATGATCAGACACCCAGCAGAGTAACTGGAAGCCAACATGAATATCTTGAATTAGACAATCTCCTGGGTAAATGTTTCCAAGTGCCTGTGCTAAGAGAATCGCATCATTCGATAAAGTAGGTTCTATGATAAATTTTCATATGCAAGCGTAACTTAATTACAGTATACAATTATACAGCTTAATTACTGTACCTACTGTCTTCTTCTTGGCAATACTTTGTGAATACAAGATGGCATGGTAGGTACCACATCTGCTGCGAACTTCCTGGTAGTAGCCACAGATAACCATAGAGGTTACAGGAAAAGTCTGTTTAGGGTTTACTGCAGGTGTAGCACAATTTTTGTTCTTTTGCTTTCATGGTCAAGGTGATCTTTGTGTATTTTCACAAAGGACGACGCAGCTTGCTTGCTGGCATGATTCAATAAATTCTCATGCAAGTGATAAGAGACCATCGGTAGAGGTTAGTAGATAGATCACACAGGGGTTTCTTCAATTAATCCTTGTATCTCTTCTTTAGCAACCTTCTTTCACTGTGTGGTAGGTTGGCCAAATAATACAAAGGGATTTCAAAAAGTATTGTACCAAAATTTATATCTATAAAATCAACAAAGCTATGTGACTGAAATTTTGAGGCATGTTAGTTTGAACGTCTGTGGTTAAAAGTTGCAAGGCCTTCAGTTAGCAGCCTGGTAGGCAATGTTCAAGATAGCAGCTGTCAGTGATACACATTACAAGCAGTATGCTGTGACCAAGTTTCTCATATTGTGGGAGAAAGTGATGGACAAACCAATCATCAGTTGTGAATTTTGTAAAAAACTGCTTCTGTTGACCAAAGTACCATTAGTTGGTGGACACAATGAGTAAAGTCTGCAGGTGGACAAGTCAATCTCACTCACATGCCGCCAAGCTAGATCCCACATCTGTGCCTCCAGAGCTGGTACAGTGTGCTGATGCTCTAATTCAAGAGAATCAACACATTACTGTTCAATATTTGAGTAAAAAATACCCATCAGTATCAGGAGTGGAAACCATACCTTCCACAAACTGGGGTACCAAGGTGGATGCAAAATGGATCTCCAAAGAGCTCACGTGATCAAAAATCAGCAAGGAAAACACATTTTATCTCAACTGTTGCAATGCTATAAATGTGTTCAAATCAAAGTCACTGCAACTATTGAAAAAGTAAATCGTCTCTATATTCTTTAGAATTTTTTTTACACAGTCACAAATATAGACATCGAACTCCTTTTCTAAAAATAAACTAACTGCAAGTATTAATAACCGAATCTAGTCAGGCCAACCTCAGTAACCCCTAGCCGCTTAAAGACACATGAGGATTTGCAACTATTTCACACGCGAGCTGAAAATTTTAAGATGGCTACCGGAAATGACTGTATCATGGTATCGCTTTTTGTTGCCGACCTAGCTATGCGCACCCAGACATGGTACAGAGGGGTGTGGTGTCTGCCCAAATGATTTTTCACAAATTGCCAGGAGAGGCTCTGTCGTCTACTATTTATAGATGTGGCATCCCGGAGCATTAGAACGCAAATGCTTCCTCCTTCCCTTTGTGACATACAAAATCTTCAATCACTAAATAAATTCCTATCAATCTGAAAATTTTACAGAAGGTAGCCAAGATACTAAATGTCAAAATTAATCCTGATGAAAATTTTTGTTGCTGTCATAATTTTGCCATAAAAAATTATTTTTTTATGGTTCCAAATTATTTTCTCTTCCTTCTACCGTATTCACAGAGGCGGCCTTAGGGAGTGGCGAGCAGTACTGTTGCCCGGAGCCTCGCTCTAGCGAGGGCCTCCCACAACAACCCGACTAGAAAAAAGTTTACATTTAAAAGTTATTATTTTATCCTTAGCTATTAGTTACAACAGTAAAAAAAGATGGTTAATTTATAGTAAAGTATATGTTAATAGAAATAAGTACCTAAATAAAATTTCTCATTTAGATTTAATCAATGTCACATTGTATAGAAGTAAGATTAACGATATAAATAGTAATTAATTTTTCAGTAAATAATTTATCTGTAAAACATGATTGAAAAATTCATAAATTTTTGAATTTCTCACCTGGCACATCAGAAAATTCACTGTAACGCTCGGTTTTGTTACTTTCATAGTGTTTTCGATTTATGTTCGGGGAATACCCCTGTTTATTTCGGTAGTCAATTCTTCTCACTTTACACTTATTTTGCTAGCAGCTGTTAGTTCGAGCCACACTTGACCGATACTGGATTGCAACGCCATTCGGACGAGTGACAGCTCACCCTTCTCATGTTTAGAGTTGGGCTTAGGTCACCCGTCTAATGGATGTGTTCCTACTAAGTCTTCCTTAACGTTTTCACGTGGTTGTTTCACAGAATCAATGTTCAAAAGATTCCGTGAAAGTGACTTTGTCCTGACTGATGTTTTCATCTCAATCATATTTAACTGCAGTCTTCACAAACCATCAATGGAGGTCTTTCACGCACCATACAGAATTGAAAGATTCTCCGTATCTGAACGCAATCACAATGAAATGTTAAACGTCAATCGTTTTGAACTTGACGTATTTTTTCTGTTTGTGGTTACTTTCGATTCATTCAATATTTTTTATTAATATTGAGATCATTGCATATTTTAATATAAATACAATTTACGATATGGCAGGTGACTGGGTATCTCGAGAGAGCAAAACGGAATATGGTGAATTGAGATTGAAAATGAGCAAAATTGCTCCAAAATTGCCCCTAAACTTGCGACAAGAAACAAATCTATCTATAATATTAATTAATAACATATTGTTGTTTTTAAGTGTATTCATTTTCTTAGACAAAAAATTCTCATTTAAAAAAAAAAAAGAGTGGTTCACCATTGTATGGTAAATTTTATTAGCTATGAGTTTGAGAGACCCTGTTTTAAAATGACGCAATCTACATTTTACAATCATATTATGACTGACATGGAAGTGAGGTTGAGGAAAGACGTTTTTTTTAAGGTAATCGATAACACGAAAACAACATTTGGCCATAAAGGACCGAAAATTTCTGAACTGCCTCCATATGCTTATCCTCATCTACCAGCCCGACACTGGACCACACTGCAAACTGTCAAAAAGGAAACCACACTTATGATGGCAGGGAGTCTGACAACACGCAGTGTCGTTTGAAATAACTTCAATTGAGTTAGCAACAATAATAAGAGAAGTGTCCTTGCGGTTACTGTGCGGATCAGTATGAATCTAGTGTGATCCGACCTGAATGCGTTACAAAATCGTTTGTAGGGCATAAATCTTTCAGTAGATAAATGAACATTAAATGATATTAAGTTTTAGTGAATGTTACGTTATTAACACTACTTGTAGTTAAAAGTGAATTGTTAAAAAAAAAGAGAGAAACTGTGTAAAACTATTTGTAAATTCTTTCCTAGTTTTTTATGTGCCAAACAAGATTTATGAAATGAGGTCGCGTGAAAGCTATTGGTTTTATTAAAGATTTTAGTCGTAGGAAAAGCTGCAAACATTATTTTTAAATCCCTACATATATCTTTCAAGGCATCTATATACTTTAGTTTATCATCATTAATAGTTTGTTGTTTTTATGTTTTGTTGACTTTTAATCTTCTAATATAACATTTTAAAATTCAAAATTAATTGATTTATAATTTTTGTATTTCTCGTCAATCATAAGAAATACCTACTTTCGGGTGACATAGTTTGCACAAAGTGCGACAAGGGCCTCGCGAAAATCTGCCACCCGGGGCCTCATGATGGTTCAGGCCACCCCTGCATATTCAAGTTGTCACATTGGAATAACTTCCAATCTATTCTTGGGACTGTCTCTTTCTTTTAATGTATAAATTAGTGATCTCACAATTTTCTAATTGTGGAAATTCCAAAAGTTTAAATGGGATATTTTTTCTAAAATCCGTATATCCTATACCATTGACTCTACTGGTCTGAAACTTGTTTTAACCGATTCTACGTAACTTTATCTATAAGGTGTGTTATTGTGCAGTTATCTCATTTACTTGATTTATTATTAATTTCCAAAAGAAATGCTTCCTCAGGATGATGCAACTGGAAATACTACTTTGCATCAAAATCTTTTGAAGCCTTTATGAATTTTACCTTTTCCTATTATGGCCAAAATACTTTATGGATTTTAATGGGATTAGTTGCAAAATGTTCGGATTGAATTGTAATTTCTTTTGAATAGAGATTCTTTTGTTGAATTTCTTTATATTCTTCACACTTGTCATGTTTACCTTCGTCACGTTTGTTACTAATTTCACAAAATGCTTCAAAACTCACCTTAAAACTCTAGTTAACCTCTTCAAACTTTTATACAACATGAAACGGCATATTACGCTTTGTTTGAGCTATGAATTATCTTCCTATCTTGAAAATTACGACCTCAGGAATTTTAAATGTGTTGTTGCGACTTATAAATTTAGCGTCGTTTCGATTTTTTAATTTCTCATAACTCTTCTGAATGAACTCCTACCTGCAGGGTTACTAATCTCATTTTGCTAGTTATGGTCTCAAGTAGCTCTGTAAATTAATGTAATGTTTTCCTTTCCGAAATAATCTGAATCCTATAAATGGAAATGTTAATCTTACATTCCGATTTTATATCACTCTTTATTCTAATATCTCACTGGAATTGCTTAAGAAACTGTCTCTAACCTTGATCTGTAATATTATTTATACGAATACGGTGCTCTAGGAACAAATTTTGATATGAAGTTACAAAATTTAGGTTACCTTACAACTTCTTTAAAAATTGTCAGTATACCTGAAGGATGTAGCAATGCACTCCCTGAGGACAAAATTGTATCTTCAATACATTCAAAGTAAAAACAAAAAAAATTGATCCAATAGTTTTTGAATGCCCTTAACTCAATCTTGAGGGGAAGATGATCTTCCAATGTAGACCCATGTCCAGCCCAGCAATATTGCTTCAATGCTAGTGACTCCTACCCTTCCAACAACTTCAGTATTTGTGATAAAGTGTTCCTAATGTACTGCTGTCAGGAAAGCTTAAACAAGCACCATTTATGGCAATATATGACACACAGTTCAGATCCATACAAAAGAATGGTCAACACAATTGCCCTATAGATGTTTATATGTGACCTTTTTTTCAGAGGCTTTTTTATTCCATTGTATTCATGGTAGCTGAAATTCTGAACTATCTATAAAACTGTGTGTTGTGGTATGGTTGAAAAGTTTTTCTTTAAACTGACTTCTGGCTTAAATACCTTAGCAGCTTCTGCAAAATGAGATGTTATATGGTGCAGAGCTGCCTCTGTTTGGAAGATAAGTAAAGCATGATTGGCAAAGAGCAGTTCATGAATAAATTTCTCCACTGTCTTGGAGTCAGCCTACAACTGCCTCTTATTGAGCAGGATGGTGCTACTGGTACAAATTCGTTTCTCACTAATGGATGGTAGGACGCTGGTGGAAAATGAACAGCAGAGATGTCATCCGGCCCAGTCTACAGAAGATTCTGGAGTCAACTAATAACAGATAAGTAGAACTGAACGGGCTCATGTAGTCAAGACACCATCTGTGAACGATTGGCCAGTCACCCAGTCAGGACACAGCAGAAGGCAGAATAGCAATGGCTCAATGTGAAGCAGGCCCACTGTGGATACACAAGGTTTCCTGAGTCAACCAATCATGTCATAGGGCTGCCAGAGAACATCAGTACAGCCCTAGTTGTCACAGAAGTAACAACGGACCTGATAATGGTGGCAGAGCTAGCTGCTGAAAGCATGTCTTTCGTCAATATTATCTGGCGGAGAACCTGTAAAGACTACATTTCAGAAATACGTCGCGAAAGTCTTAATTCTCACACAACTGTGTCCTCTCGAAGGAGCAGGTTATCCAAAGCACAACTGAATTTGCCCATTCCCTTACTGAAAATAAATGAGGAGATCATGATATTATTAGATTGTTCGTGGTTTAATTAATATGATAAATAACCAGTCAACCATAGAGTTCACTGTAAACTTACTTTTATTTTCATAAAACACGACATCAAAGATACTGGTTACAGGCATACAATCCAGAGATTGCATACAACACTTCTTCCAGACAATATAGTCCTTGGCCGTCGTAAACCGAGTAGGTGAAAACTTTGCTGAAAAAACAACTGTTTCTCAGTCTCGGATATTTGCTTTATATAAACTCCATCGAAATTTCTAGAACACTTCAAAAGCTTCTGCCAGATATTCCTCGAACATGTTTATTTATTTATTTATTTTTGCTGTCATTAGTCTTTCGACTGGTTTGATGCAATCCTCCATCCATTCCTATCTTGTGCTAACCTCTTTATCTCTACATATCCCCTACAACCCACATCCTCAGTTATCTGCTTCATATATTCTAATCTCTGTGTTCCTCTACAGTTCTTACCTTCGACTGTTCCCTCCACCAGCAAATTAACTAATCCAGCATGTCTCAAAATATGACCTATCAGCCTGTCTCTTCTTTCTGTAAGCTTCTACCACAAACTTCATTCCTCACCCATCATTTACAAAACTCGTTCATTTCTTACTTTGTCTGTCCACTTAATTTTTAGCATTCTTCTGTAGCACCACATTTCAAATGCTTCAATTTTCCTTCTTTCCGGTATTCCTAAAGTCCATGTTTCAATACCGTTAAGTGCAGTGCTTTAAAAAGTTTTTTCTAATTCCTAGATCAATATTTGAAACTAAAAGATTTTTCTTTTTCATGAAGGCTCTTTTTGCTAGTGCTATTCTGCATTTAAAAAAAAAAATACTTGAACAATTGAAACATATTAAAAACAATCAGAATTAATACATAATCATTTACAATCAATACAAAATGGTCAGAAATGAGAATTAAAGATACTTAAAGACAAAATTATCCACAGAAATCATTTTAAACTGTAGCAAATTATCCTTTAGACATCGTAACTTGCATTAACACTTGGAATTACGAACATTTAAGCAATTCTCTTGCAAACTTCTGTTTTTAAACATACTAAATGACCTTTAAATCATTTCTTTTCATAAAACAAAGTCTATATACATTGATTTATAGGAAATTCCAAAACAAACCTACCAGATCATATTCAACCAAACTCCAGCCTACTACAAATGATTCACAAAATACAATTCCATTAAAGTTTGAGGACTGGCGAAGGAGCAGATTATCCAAAGCACAACTGAATTTGCCCATTCCCTTAGTGAAAATAAATGAGGAGATCATGATATGATGACAGCAGATGAAGAAACAGTTTACCATTCTCTGCCATGTTTTTCCAAAGCAGCTAGTTAAGCCAACACTATGATGGTCACTTGCTAATATCCTGTCACCTCCAGGTTTCAATTTTCACAAGATAGGAACAATTCTCCATTCCAAATTTAAAAATACACTCAACATCAGATGTGGCACTGGACACGTGTTATTAGCCTCCGAGACCAAATCTCATATAGCCACCGGGCATATGTAAAGTTCTTATTTGTGTTAAGTGAATGAGAATAAAATCTTCCCTGTAACTACTTTTGATTAAAGAAACTGAGTTTTGTAAATGGATGTTGTTGAATTTGCAATAAGGAACTCTACCACTACCATAAACAAAGTTGTGTTACATTCTTCAGGAGTTATGGAGCCTGGATTCCCTAGTGGCAGTAAGAGAGCACACCTTCCGGATATACATTGAAATGAATACCATAAGTGAAATGGTTGATACAATTCACAAAGTTTTGCCTTCTCAATATTGCAGCAAGCTTCTGTAATTGAAATTCAGAAAAATGCTAAGCTGTCTGAAGTGTTTGGCTTAGGTTAGTTTAAATCACCAAAAGTTTCTTTGAACCTTGGAAAAATCATTCCTCCAAGGGAAAGGTTTAATTCTTGGTGTTCCTAAGTTTCTTGTGGGAATTTCATTTTTTAAGGAATGGGAAGGAATTTGGTCTTGGTCTTTTGAAGGAACCATCCTGCATGAAGTTATTTGGGTAAAAAGAGGCATCAGCTGCCTAAACATGATATGTGAGATGTGATTCACTTTGTTAAGAGTGCTACTGTGATCTGAGTCCAATGGGAAAGTGGTCTCTCACATGGATGTCACAACCCATTTTCCACCAAACAGAGTTGGCAAAGAAAAGAGCGCAATGCCACATTAAGCCGCAATAATTAAACACATCATTTGACAATAGTTCGAAATACATATTTTGTAACATTTTGCAACGTGTTACCAAATATTTGAGGTAATCAAATGTCAAATCACAAAATTTATTATGTGGATTAAAATACTATATTAGAAGAAATGGTAAAGTAAGTAACTAGATAACCAGATCAGTCAGAGGCTTGGTACTTGCAAATGTGAGTGAAGAACAGATCTGTAGGACACAGCATTTCAAACACACAGAGCTATGCCTCTACTTTCACATAACTACATATGTTAACCTCCTTCCTAAATTTGTTAGCTCTAGATGGTGTTTGAGTTAGAAGATATAAACACTGAATTAAACTGTGTTACAATATGTATTTCCTCTATGGTAGCCGACTAAAGAACAGGATCCATAATACATGTATCTTTGTCAACCCTGTTTTGGCTAGACATTCTAGAGAGTGGGTCATACATTTTTAGAGATCAGAGGTGAGCATAGAATGTTGATTATTGGAGGGTACTTACATTAACCAGGTTTCAAATGCAATGGAAATCGATTAATAACACAAGGGAGCATAAAATTTACGTATAGTTTAGTAAGGAAATGAGGCTTCAGAAAAATGGCGGAGCAGGGCACAAAGAGATCAGAATGTTGGACACCTTCTTTAGGGAGTAGGTACAGTCATTAGGTTTAAAAAAATTCTTTCGGTTCAAAAAAATAATTCTTATTTTTGACTCCATGTTGGTGAAAAAATTATTTAAATATCTTTGACAGTGTGGGAGTTATGCGTGATTAAGCCTGCATGATTGACAGCCACTTAAATCTTAATATGCTTGAAGGTAAACCAAATCTTTAACCTTAAATATCCCAAAACAGCAATTCATCAACTGATTTTAAAGATAACTTTTTTCCACATGCATAGATCTTTTTCAAATTTGCAGGACATGCTCTACATACTAATTACTACAGTCCATACCAATACTGTTTATGCAGCTTTTCACAAATGGAAAATATGGCTATATGTTTAAACAAAAAAAAGCAAGAATTTTAATTTCTTGATATATTTTTTATTAACATCAAATATAAAGTTAAATGTGTTATTTTATTGGTATAACTAATTGCCTAGATGTTAGTTTACAAGATTAAAAAAAAGATTTCAGCAAAATTTCAAATATTATTCGTTCTATCATTAAATAGCTTAATGATGACATATTTTTAACTGTCAGTTAGGATGTTACATTAACATATTGTTAAATAATATTTTTATTTTAAAAATCAATTTTTATGTATAACTATAACTGTTCTATGGACCTATGAAATTTGAACCCTCAAATTTAAATAGATTTGGAGAAAATGAAATTTCAATCTCTACAAATATTTGTATTTGTTAGCTGTATCTACCCCCTTAATAGGACCTGATGATAACCTAGTGGGGTATGAAGGAATGACTTACCATGAAGTTCTGAAAGGTAGGAGAGTGTTCAGTAAACCATCGACCAAAATTCAGGATGGCAACAGGTACAGTCATATAAAGGCACATGTCTCACAAGTGAAGAGACATTTGAAGGAAGGTTCAGTATTTTGAAGTTAAGCACAAGTATAGTGGAGTGAAAGTAGAAACAGTGCAAGGAGATAACAAGAGTGGGGGAAGACACGTTTACTCCAAAATAGAGCATAAAGATAAGTGCATTCTACAATAGGGATGTTATGGGGTTAAAGAGCCTGGTAACAAGAGAACACAACATAATTAACAGACAGCAAGACAGCCGAGAAAACTTGAAACAACTAAGCAAGGAACTGATAGCAGCAAAGAGGGAAACAAAAGATGGGTTTATGAAGAATCCTGAGGGTGTACAGGTACCACTGTGTGATGCATCTAGAAAATTCTTATGGTTATGTTAGAAGAGGAAGGTGTAAGGAACCAGGTTGCTATACTGAGGCTAGTATAGAGCTTAGATACCTTAACTGAATGTTTATTTGAAGAAAGTTCTGTTGAATTTGACTAAATAATTTTAAATGACCATGTGTCTGAATACAATATTCAACTGTAAAGCTTAACGGTTGCCACAAAACTTATTTGAATCCATTTGATGAAAAACGAATTTTATTCTAAAGTCACATTTTAGAAAATAGGTGTTACAGTTGAGTAGGCAATCGAACGTTTCCAAAAGATTGTAGATTATGAAGAGAGAGAATATTACCGACCAATCCCCATTGAAAATTTTACAAGTTCATAGTCTTTACTATTAACTTAACATCAATATGGCAGTGCATCAACCAACCAGATCTTTTTCCACCTAACCGACCATCACTTCAGCACACGCCCGACACATCCTAATGCAGGTCCAACATACGCAACGTTCCCGGAATAAAGACAAACCCCTCTCCTGAGCCCCTCATCCGTGTGACATGGGTATTCTACTGCTTACCAAAAATAGTGTGAAAAAATGTAATTATAGAATGTGTTTTAAAATTAACCGTGGGTAGCTTGGTCTTCAAGGATTGTAAAAAGTGTTTAGCAAAAATACTCAAATGATAAGGTTTCTTGTAATTGAATTTAGTTTGAGTGTACAATGATAAAAAAAATTCCGAAAATTAATTAGCGATTCCCCGATTTCTTTCTTAATTTGAGCACTTTTTAGGTGACCCTGCTAAATTACAAATTATCGTTACAAAATTAGTGTCATTGCGTTCTATAAAAATTCCTGATTCCAGTGGTGTACATTTTATTATGATCAGTGGTGAAATAGCAAAGTTATCTGTTTAACAAGATCGGGTTTGAAATGTTTCATAAGTTAACTCGGTTTCTGGTCCAAAATTATTCTTGTGTTGTTTGTATCAAAAAAGTGAAGTTACCTGAATTTTCTTTGAATTTAGTTTCATTTTTTAACAGTTGTTTTATTTACAGTAGTGGCTTCGTTTATTTGCAAATAGATCTCAAAAACTATCATGTGTGGATTACGACAAAATAATCTTAATAATTGCTTTAAAATCTGTTCTATTACATGGAATGTTCTAAAATTTTAAAATGTTCTACTAGATTTCTAGTTCTTTCGGGAAATTTACTTTTTAGTTTGAGAAATTACTGAAAACATATGATAAAAAATGTTGAAAGTGATAGCTCCACGAGGTGTTTAAAATTTTTTTTAAGCTATTTACACGGACTGAAACTACGGAATTTTAATTAATTTAACTTTCTTTTGAATTTTTATTATTATTAAATTACTTTACTGCATCAAAAAGTGTTAAGAATTAGTGGAATTATCACGTAACAAAAATCTATTGTTTACAAGTTGGATGACAATGGATTATCCTAATCCAGGTTAATTTAAAGGTTCTTTACTATTAAAAAATGTTTATTTAGAGCTTATATTGTGTGTTAAGTGGCTCTACTGTTTCTAAATTGGTTTATTTATTGAGTTGGCTTGCGGTATCAGCTTCAACATGAAACGTTTCTCACCTGCTATACTTGCAATGAAAATTTATATGTTTACTGGGAAGCTTACTCCCTCCCTTATGCTCTGTAGCTATGAAAACTAGAATTAACCCAAATTCTAAGGTGCTTACAAAGGGAAGGTATTCAGACAATAGCAGATAATAATGGAGCAGTTACTGAGGATTTGAAAAAGATATTAAATAATTCATTTAATGAAAGCATTAAGGAGTATGATTCAGGAATGGAAGCTATAAATCAGAGGAGGAGCTTGTTTACTCAAGCAGAAATGAGCAGACTAACAAATCTGCAATTCATACTGAAGATATAAAGAAAAAAATTAATAACATCGAAAAAGCATAAAAGGAATGGTGTACATAAAACTACTAAAGATTTATTACATATAAGAAAATAAGACATTGTACAATATCACGAAATGTTACTTAGAATAAGTCTGGAGACTTCCTGCTTATCACAAGACTGAAAAATTGTGATAACACCACCGATCCATAAAGGAGGGGTGACAAGAAGGGTTGGAAATTACACGCTGGTTAGTTTGACATTGGTGGTAGGTAAATTAATGGAGAGATTTAAATGCAACCATATCATAAATGTCTTCAAAAAAAGAGGCTGTTTTGCAAATCGACAACATGGTTTTAGGTAATGATATTCATGTGAATCTCAGTGGACTGTAAGCAAGATAATTCCAATGAAATGTATTTTTTTAAATGATTTTGCATCTCATTGATGTTGAGGTAATTAGAGGTGGGAAAGGACTGGAGAGCAAGGAATGGGAAGGAATTCAGCCATTGCCTTTTTTTTCATATTAACTATCCCGGCATTTTTGCCTGGAGTAATTTGGGGAAAACATGCAAAACACAAATCTGGATAGCCGGCTGGTGATTCAAACCTGCATCCTCCTGAACGTGAGGCCAGGGTGCTACCACTCATCCACCATGCTTGATGGATAAAATTTACAATGGCATAGTGAGCAATACAATGGTGCTAGATAAGGTAAAACCATTGGAGTATATGAAAAAGTTACTTATTGGGTAGGGCAATTATTAAAAGGTAGAAAGCAAAGAGTTAGGGTAGGAAAATCAATGTCAAAAGAAAGTGCTGATTGGAGTGTCACAGGTTAGCATATTGGGACGATTGCTATTTGCTTTTCTAATGAATGATTGTATTAATAGTTTACAGTTAGAAGTTGGTTTATTTGCAAATAGGGTAAAAACATTGGAAGACTGACCAGGGAGACAGAGTGGCCAGGACATGATGTCAAGATGGGTAGGTCAACATGGAATGAAGATAAATGTCGGAAAGAGTTCAAATTCCAGACCCACAAATGTGAGAGAACAGTCTACAGTTCCTGTCATTGCTGTCGTTACTACTGTTACTGCTACTTTTATGGTGGATGTTACTGCTGGAACTTTATATGTGTATCTGAAGCAGTGGTCTGAGTAGAAGTTATGCCAGAGACTAATATTATACTGCCACATCTGCAATCACGTGAGCTCATTGTGTTTACTCAGACCTGTAACCATCATCTAAGAGACAACACTTATGTTTCGCGCTAAATGCTTTACCATTTCAATAAGATGGATGAAAAAAATTGGTGAGCCAAAAGGCATTCACACAGTAATTAATCTCTGTATTCTACATCTTTCATATCTACAGGTACTCATGACACTCATTGTTCCAGTCTGAGTGTAAATGTGAGTAATTGATTCATATCATTGGTAGATGAGTGTATTAACTACCTGGCTCATAAGGTCACACATTTATGCAGGCAGAGCAGTCAACATTTTTTATCTACCGCCCACCTTTGCAACTGAGTTAGTATTAATATTTTCTAACCACCAACCAGTTCTGCATTAATGGTGATTTATAAAGTAGGGAAGTAATGTTATAAAGTTTATAAAGCAGAATTACAGAAGGTTAAAGCATATCATAATAATTAATTACCAAATATTTCATACTGGAATTTCACTAAGTTTAGCAGTATAAATCATTATAAAACAACTTACTGTAGTTGCATCTATATTTTTATTTACACTTTGCATACACAGAATCATAAGTCTGGTGAAATTACATTTGATTAAGTAAATTAGTACTGAGATCTCTGAGGATGAGGGTGTGAAACAAAGTACTGAATATTTGGCTCTACTTTTGTAAGGAACATATGAAGGTCTCCTCTTTCAGAAATATTTCAGGTGGTTTCTTTCTTTAGTCATAATATGATTAACGACACTAAATCCTGATTACAGAAGATATGAGAAAGGGAAAGGTATTATTAAACTGAATATTAATTTCCACATATTTAGAAATAAGAAAGACATTTTTTATTTTGTCACAGTATTACATATCCACCACTAGAATTTATGTTTACTTTCTTAATCATATCTAATTTCTAACAGTTCTTCTTGCAAGTTGTATCAGCCTCTTCAATATTGCAGTAAAAGGAATTTTCATATTCAATTTTAAAATAACTAAATATTGATCTTTCATACACCAGTCACTATCCACTGGAGTTACGTTATGTTTTATAGGTGATAATTCAGGAAACTTATAGGTGATAGTTCAGGAAACTTATGAAATTCTCTTTTCAATTTATTATAACCAAGTATAACACAGTAGTTTGGCAACCTATAAAAGTGTTGATTGCTCCTTGAAGCTGAAAATTTACTTTATTATATCTCTGAATTTTTTTTTTAAAGTCAACTACATTTTTTTTGAAAAAGGAAAGGGTTTCAGTATGAGACAATTCCAGAGAGTGTCAAGTTTCTGAACATAACAATTGATAAATTTGATATTAAAATATTTTACGGTAGGATGGCAGCTTTTAGTCAATAATGAAACTGTTAAGATATCAATAACTACATTATCAAAACTGAAAAGTATCGAGTAAATATGCAAGCTAATTTTCTTTTTAAGTTGATATAATAAATGTTGATTTGATGTAATAAAATAAAAATCTGGAACACCAACAAGTGAGTGGTAGGGACCAGATTGATTACTTCTGCTCTAAAGTATTCCACCATGTCACTAAACTTCAAAAAGTTGAATCAGTACTTCATATCTGATACATAGAGTTGCACTGATGATTCCTGCACTCACAACTTTTTAGCAATAATGGAATTCAGTATGAAGGCAAGAAACTACTTGCTGCTTTGATTGTTCATCTGATATGTCTGATGTTGGTCACTTTATCAGCTTCCATTCCTAGGGAGAAGATTATTTGTTTGTTATGATTTATGAATATATGAAGTTTAATTTTAAATGTCAGATTTCTGGTGAATTTATATCAGATTTAATAGATACGGCTGCTCTAGAACAAGTCTGGTTCAATTTGTTTCTCTTTGGATTGTCCCCACATCAATGGTAACATGTAGTCTTTTATAGTCTGACGGACTTAAAACTTTAACATTGTTCTTGTTCCTTCACTGAACTACAACTGAGAAGTATAGTATCCGAAGAATACAAGGTTTTGTTTTAGCAGTGACTATTTGGCTCTTTACCAAAAATACACACCAGTGTTACTAATGGCTTGTTAAATGTTAATTCTGTGTCACCATGACAACTACCTCTTGTATCAAAGTAACCGACATTCATGAATAAGAATACCAAATATAATTAAGTATTCATAATTATAGATACTATTTCATTTTTCTTTTGGAAACTGTTATGCTATAATCTCCCTGAGTTTTTTGCATTTCACTGCTTGGTAATCCTACTAGCTAAAAAATGTTCCAGATATTTATTGGTTTTTTGACTGATATGACATTTCACATATAAAGAAATGAAACTTGTAGAAATGATATACATTCTCAAAAGACTCCTCGTCTCTAGACATCATAAACAAAGCATTTGTCAATGGACATGAAATCCTATTCCTTTTTTGAAAGAGGTACGGCTATTGAAACTTACTGATTTCCTAGTTCTGTTGTTATTTGAAGAACCCTGTAACCCACACTATGGAGGGATTTTTTTTATCAATTTTTGAACCCACATGTTAGGAGGAAAGGATATTGAGCCATGTGGAGCAACATTTCTACAAGCTTAACATTACTGGTAGCCTCAGAGTATGTACACCACTAGGATGTTTAATTGTTTGCTTCATTGCCCACAACCTTCTCAGCTCATTACTCTCCTTGAGATTGGGGATTTTTTAGTAGTGTTGTGCTATTCTTTCAATTCAGATGGCCAAGCCAAGAAACACCAAGAAACATACTCTCCCTGTGACTAACATATTTCACTTCTGTTTGACAAAGGATTCGCTGGAACATCAAACATGGTGATTTTGATACTGGATATCTGATGGTGATCTGGTTAGAATACTGAAATTCAGCCAAGTCTGTATATGGTCCTTTAAGTTGGCTCAAGTTTGGGGAACACATGTGACTAAAGTTGTAAGCACCTTAGAATTTTGGCAAATTCTAGTTTTTCTTAGGCGGGACTTAGAAATTTCGAGAAGAGTAGTTTTCAACTTAAGGTATTTCCCTGTAATCTTGCTCACAGTAACAATTTGCTATAAAAATCATTTTAAAGTGTATTTATCATATCGAAAAATGTTTATTTTAGGAGATATTCCGCTTTGTTCAGGTTTTGAAACACGCGATCGGAAAAGTAGAAATTCTAAGATTTGCAATATCTTTAAATGAAGTAAAGCTACAACCGAACTTTTATCACCAGCTGTAGTCAGCACTGTACCCGATATTTTGGTAATAAAATTAAGTAATTCGGCAAAGTTTAATTAGTAGTTTTAATTAAGAGAAAAAAATAAGTTTTTATCTAAAAGAAATATTAATTTAAAAATTACATCAGTAGATAGCCCTAATTGAGACGATTTCGTACATATATTGGTTTCCATAAAAAGTTTTAGCATTTGTCTAGTAATTAAGTTTTTGAAAAATAGATTGTCGCGGATTGTTGATGACGCGCGTAAAATTCCAGAACACTTAGGTATTTCCCCAAATTAGAATGTGTCACTACGCGGAGTTTTAAACAGCTAAAACTTTAAAATGAATCACTCTAAATTTCTCACGAGACTGCTGTTGGACTTCTAGTAGATAAGTCCTAGTAAATAAGTCCAGATACTGACAAAGTTTAAACATTTTTAATAGTCTGGATCGTCAAATAAATTACACACACTTTTAGCTACGCGGAAGCAAAAAGATGTGATACAGTTGCTTACGTCACTGATTCTAATGGTTCCTATAAAAGGACCCCGCCACCATTATGGTTTGTCTGTTCCTGTCTGTTGTCTGTTCCTGTCTGTCGTATGTTCCGGTCTGTCTTTCATCTCGGATGGTTGTAACTCGCCATGCTGGCTAGTTCGACCATGTTGAAACTTTGGTGTCGTGTTATATCGTAACTTTAATGACTGTTAAGAACTTGTAAATTCACTAAAGGGGTTCGGTCGGTTCAAATTTCTCTCCACAACTTGCAAACTTTTGGAAAAGGGTGTTCGATTTGCCTGCTCAACTGTAAAATGCATATTTAAATTGCGACTTTGAAAATAAAACTTTGGATTTTCTAGAAGTAAACTTGTGTGCTTCAGTAGTTTGCTTACTACCTTTTCTCTATTTGTGGGTTAACAAATATTGTGGCGACCTCAAGCATTTAGGTTGAGTATCCGGCTACATGGTCAAATCAAATTCAAAATCATTTCATAAATTTTCTACAGAACTCTGAGTCAACATCAAGAGTTAGTTGAAGCACTAAGGCTATACTACAGCCCCGGTATCGCCTAGGGTCTTACAAAGTCTATGGCATTTTGATTGTTTACACGCAGAAAATTTTAAACATTGAAGAACTACAGAATAAACTACAGCACATAGTCTGGAAGTACTTGGATTGGTTTCTTCCAGCACAGGTTACTTCAGATCAGACGTACTGATTATTAATGAAAAATAAAGTACCTACACTGTACGCCAGCCAATTACTCCACAGCCCGAAGGCTGGTTGGATCCTCCCAAAGGAGACATACTAAGCCATTGTGTCAAGAGGTATGATGGCCAGTTCCTTTCCTCTGGGACCTACAGTTTAACATGGAATCCAAACCACGGAGAAAGAGGTATAAAAGCTGCTGGAAATAAATTGTGCTATTCTCATTATTGGGTCAGAAAAATCGAATTACGGACTGATACACGAAAAGAAGAGTGATCAGGTAGTTCAGTGCTAGGGATATACAGTTTAGATCACAGGGACAGCCTTTAATTTCAAAGGCCCTTAACAAGACCTCCTTTTCTTGCAAACCTTCATGTAAATGAAGCAAATTTTAATTGCTTACTAGATCACATTTTATATTAAAACTAACCGATAAGCCCGTCCAAAATGACGGGTTTAACGGAGTGTTACGGTAATTTATTTCTCTGCAGTTGCTGAACTAAATAGAATTGTTATAAAATAAAGCTCATTGTAATTTATCGTCCTTTGTGCTGTAGTAAAAAGCTTCATTTGTAAACTTGGTACAGGTTGCATTTGAGCCTAACCACAATCTCCGCTAATATTGCTAATAGAAAATCAAAGCTTCAATCACACATGAATTAATACATTCCCTGTATTGCATGTCAGTGTCATCATGTTTCGCGATATAAACTTGATCCCAAATCTTCACGGGTTCTGACACCTGTGTTTCTTAATACCTGTGATGAAGATCGATATTTTAATGGCTGAGACAGCTTACATCGGCTGAAATAATGACCCCAGTGAGAATGAAGAATGCTAAAAATAAGTCTTAACAACTTGCGGTAAGCCACGTAATATTTAATTGTGGTTTAGGTCACATATATCGTGATCGATTTGGAACTTCTTTCATTCAAACCATGTAATGATTTCATTAAAAAAAAAATCGATAATTAATATGCCAATTGAAACACACTTTTCTTTCAGTGTTCTGACAGCTCATGTCTTAGCAATTGCTTAAACTAAATAGAATTGTTATAAAATAAAATTCAGTGTGACTCCTCATGCCTTGCGCTGTGGCAAAAGGTTTCAATTTCCATCCAGGTCCAGGTAGCATTACAACCAAACCACATACTGCGATAAACTTGCCGACAGAAGAACAATACTTCAACCTCATGCATATTAATACATGAACTGTATCGTGTTTTAGTGGCAATAATGCATCGTGATATTAATTTGATCAAAAATCTTCAAGGGTTGTTACAGATTTCTTTTTTGTTATCCATGATTCAGACCGATATTAAAACGTTTGAACGGCTAACACAATTGCTGAAATAATAGGCTCAGTAATATTACACAGTGAAAGCAAAGGAAATTAAAATAAATGTTATAAACTTTCATTATGTCAGATGCACAGATCGAGATCAGTGTGCAATTATTTCCGTTAAAACGCATTAGTAATTTCAATAATAGGACACAGTTTAAATTATTTTGAAAAAAAAAAAAATTCATGTCCTCTGCCATAATGTTAATTGCCAGTTGTAATTCTGACCCATACTAACTAATAATCTAACCAAAATTTTCGCTACATTGATGCTCGAAACACACAGCTTTTAATCTTACATATCTATGGACAAAGAATTTTTAAGGACTACTTCCATAAATCAAAAGAATATTATGTAAATATAAGCATCTAATGATTGATATGTCAATTTTAATGCAATACATAATTTTATTTAATTGTTATGTCAGTTAATTTATTCACGGATGTTTGGAAATGTTATTAAATAATGTCCATTACCAAGAATAATGTCGTAAAGCGTGACGTCATGCCGTGAGAGACGACACAGTTACTTATTATAATATTAGATGAAGGTCGCATGGGGAAACATTCATTGAAGTAGTATGTTTGCCATGAGGTGATTCAACCAAGCCTACTATTCTGGATTAAATGCATTACACATAAGACAATGCAGAAATATAAGAAACATAAGAAATTCTGTTTGTATAAAAAAAAAATTATTTATGATCTTATCAATGTTACTATTCAGAAGCTAATTAGTGAAAGGTAGAAATTTTTAACCAAATCTTTACTACTGAAACTAAAGAATGTGTCTCCATTTATAGCTTCATCAACAGAATTACAAGATGACTGATACAAAAGGGAATGCTCATTTACTTAGAAAAATAAAATAATTGTTTAAAAAAACATAAAAACCGCCTTAAAAAAAAACTAAAAATTTTAAAATAACTTTGTACCTTGCTTAGGAAAAAGTAAATCTAAATGGACAATATTTTACATTACTGTCATTGACATTTTTACATAAATTACTTATTTTTGGAGTCGGTGCCAGCTGTCACATTGTGAAGATAGAATTATTGAATTTCTTTTGGTGTTAGAGGCGAAACGGGGAGTATGAACAAAAATTCCCAATAT
This sequence comes from Vandiemenella viatica, assembly GCA_031002005.1. NCBI lineage: Eukaryota > Metazoa > Arthropoda > Insecta > Orthoptera > Morabidae > Vandiemenella > Vandiemenella viatica. Next base: position 210,726,968 of record JARYHS010008074.1, on the reverse strand, counting down.
TTTACAGCATGTCGTGAGGTAAATAGTGTTATTGCGGGAGACAGCTTAGGGAAACAAATTAATAGTATTTTAACCTGCAACTTGGCCTTATTGGTCATCCAGGCATATCTCTGACGCTACAGTGTCAGTTGGTAAGCTGCATTGTGCAGTAAACGATTTACAGTTAGTATAAATGCGGTGTATCATGTGTATGTTTAAGTTTTGTTGAAACATGTTTCTAGCATTAATTGTAAGTAAGCAGTAACATGATTTTTTATGTATTATTGTTATTCCTTATTGTTTTTACCTTTTTGTTTTTCTTGCTTTCACTGGCACAGACTCCAAAAATAACTAAATAATGTAATAATTACAATGAGAGTAATGTAAAATATTGTCAATTTAGATTTACATTTTCCTAAGCAAGGTATAAAGTTATTTTAAAATTTTTAGTCCTTGTTTTTAGGCAGTTTTTATGTTTTTTTAAACAATTATTTTATTTTTAAATTTTTAGTGGTATTATAGTTTGTTTTGTATTTTAAATATGTCGCAGCAGTTCCCATTTTGCAAACTTCCTGGTAGCTCAGAGATTAATACATACCACATACAGAAATCTGTCTCTGGAATATATCTGTTTGCTCCAGCATCACACAGAAAGTATAGATTTTTAATTGGTTTTCACAACGTGAAAGCTTGGGATCCAAGTTGAAATCTGAAGTACATGTTGAGAAATTATGACACATTTATTTTATAAATATTATGCCATGACTTAAAAATAGCTTAACTGATTTTTACGGAATTTAAAACTGTGGATTTTTGTAAAGAACATTGGAAATTAAAAGGGTTGAGGGTAAAGGGGAAGAGGGCTTGGGCTTTTGTAAACCAAATGTAGACTGCCTTTTCTGATTGATTTAGAGTATACGTGTGTAAATTTCTATTGGTATCAGATAAAACTGTAGGTATGTATAAAAAACAATTAAGGGGTGTGGAGATGAAGAGTAGTTTGTTTTTTGTAAAGCTAGTGTGGGCAGTATTTTTCTCTTTGTTTTAAAGTATACATGTGCAAATTTCCATAGAAACCAGATAAAAACTTTAGCTTTGTGTAAAGAACATTTGCAAAAATTAAATGGGATAAGGGAGTGAGTGGTAGGGTTATGTAAACAGAATGTAGACACTATGGTTCTCTTTGTTTTTAAGTATACATGTGCAGTGTTCCATGGAAATCTGATAAAACTGTGGGTATCTATAAAGAACATTGGAAATTAGGAGGGGTGGGAGTAGAAGGAAAGAGGGGTTGGGCTTCTGCAACCTAATTTAAACACAATTGTTCTGTATGTTTAAAAGTTTACATGTGCAAATTTCCTTCAGAATCGGATAGAAACGGTAGCTTTGTATAAAGAACATTGACAGTAAGTAAAAGGGTAGAAAGGGGGATAGGGTTTGCATTTTTGTGAAAGTTATGTGGACAGTATTTTTCTTTTTCTATTTGTTTTAAATTATACGCATGTGAAGTTCCACCGAATAGGATTAAAATGTGGATTTTGTACAAATATTAAGGGAAAGGGAGATAGGGTAGTTTTATTTATTTTCTGGTCAGAAATCTTATCCATAAAAAATTACATATATATGCGCCAACTTTCATAAAAATCAGTCAAATGGTGTCGACTGTAGCTTTCTAAAAAGAAATTGACAAAAATCAATGGGGTGGAAACGGGGAGAGCAGTTCAGTTTTTGCAAACCAAGAGTTGGCATTATTTTTCTCTTTATTTTATGGTAAAAATTTGCTAAGTTCTGTCTAAACCAGATAAAAACTGTGGTTGTATATAAAAATTAAGCCGTTTAATGGGGAGAGGGGGGTGGTTTTTAGATCTTTTGGTCAGACACCTTCTTCGTGAAAAAATACATTTAGGCACCAACTTTCATGGTAATCGGTCAAACCAAATGTTGACAGGATTTCTCTCTTTGTTTTAAAGTATACATGGGCAAAGTTCAATAAAAATCAGATAAGAAATGTAGATTTCTATAAAATTAAGGGGTGTAAAGGGAGACATGGGGTGGTTTTTTATTTATTTATTTTTGATCAGACACCTTCTCCATCCAAAATTACATGTATATGCCAACTTTAATGGAGACCAGTTAAATGGTGTTGACTGTAGCTTTGTATAAAGAACATTCGTAAAAATTTAGAGGGTGGATAGGGGGAGAGGGCTTCAGTTTTTTTCAAACCAAAAGTAGATAGTATTTCTCTCTTTATTTTTGACTCTACATGTCCAAAGTTTAATCGAAATTGGATAAAAAATGTGGGTTTGTATAAAAATTAAGGGGTGTAAAGGCGAGAGGGGTGGTTTTTTATTTATTTATATTTTGGTCAGATTCTCCATGAAAAATTACATGTATATGCCAACTTTGAAGATAAGTCGAGTGTAGCTTTTTATGACTAACATTGACAATAATTAAAGCGGTGGAAGGAGGGAAGGGGTTGAGCTTTGGCAGACCAAATGTTGACAGGACTTTTCTCTTTGTTTTAAAGTATACATGGGCAAAGTTCAATAAAAATCAGATAAGAAATGTAGGTTTATATAAAATTAAAGGGTGTAAAGGGAAGAGGGGTGGTTTTTTAATTTTATTTTTATTTTTTTGGTCAGAAACCTTCTCCATGAAAAACTACATGTAATTGCCAACTTTAATGGAGATCAGTTAAAAGGTGTCGACTGTAGCTTTGAATAAAGAAAATTGGTAAAAATAAGGGGGTGGATAGGGGTAGAGGGGTTCAGTTTTTTTAAACAAAAAGTTGACAGTATTTTTGGCTATATATGTCCAAAGTTTCATCGAGATCGAATAAAAAATGTGGATTTGTATAAAAATTAAGGGGTGGAAAGGGGTAGAGGAGTGGTTTCTCAACGAAATTGATGTGGGACCACTTTGAAGGTATATCCTATCCACTAAAAAAATTTCATTTAAATCGGTTCAAAATTGGCGAAGATATCGCTGAACATACATACAAAAAAAAAAAAAAAAAAAAAAAAAAAAGATGAATTGAGAACCTCCTACTTTTTTTTGAAGTCTGTTAATAAAAAGTAATAAGACATCAGTACCAGACATAATTCTTTCTTGATTATATTCAAGGAAAGATGTTGAAACCATTCCACACCCACAAAAACAATTACGTATATCTATTATCTTGCCTGAACTGTTTAGCAGGAGACCTGTTACACATAATTCATATAGAAAAGAACTCGGTTTCGCAGGCGGTTTAGCACTTACACGTAAAAGTTCGAATTGATAGTTTCCCCAGGGGAAACGAACTCCTTATGAATCACCCCGCGACGGTAAAAAAAAAACACGATCAGCATTGTCTTGATCTTTGATTTGCTCATGCGAGCCTTCATTGGACGGGAGGATGAAGAAGGCAACTGTTGGCCCGATTCAGCATTGCCACGTTGCTGCACCCCGCCTACAGTCCCAATCTGGCACCAACTGACTTTTTTTTTTATTCCCATGGGTGAAAAGGCAGCTGAAGGAACAGCGGTTTGACTCAATCCAAGACGTTGAAACAGCATCGACGAGGGCTCTCAACAGCGTCCCAGAAACTGACTTCCAGAAGGCGTATGGCCAATGGCAGCAGCGTAATTTTTGGCGTGTAGCTGCCTAAGGGTGCTATTTCGAAGAGGATTAAGGAATTGTAAAGATATCTTCAATAAATTTTTTTTAAAAAAAATCAGTCCTACTACTTTTGGTATAGACCTGTATAATGTTACCACGGCGGAGACCTTGATATGATAATGTCTTTTATCTATATCAGTTGGATATCAAGGGAGATAAATAGCTCGACACAAAAATGCATTGTAGGAAAAATTATAGTTTTTCCATTTAAGGGTTGTATTCCAAAAACATTATTTCTTACAATATGATGTCACCAAAGCTGAGAAATTACTCCTCATAATCTTTTTTCATTTATCGATTTTGGTTAGATATGCAAGGAGACAAATGGCTCGAGGCATAAAAAAAGCATTTTTGAAAAATTGACATTTTTGTCCTTTAAAGGTAGAATTACGAAAAATTCCTTTCATTAAATATAATGTTACCACGGCGGAACTTGATATGATAATGTCTTTTATCTATATCAGTTGGATATCAAGGGAGATAAATCTCGTGACACAAAAATGCGTTGTAGAAAAAATTATACTTTTTCCCTTTAAGGGTTGAATTCCAAAAACATTCGACCTTAAAATATGATGTCACCAAAGCTGAGACATTACTCCTCATAATCTTACTTGATTTATCGAGTTTGGGTAGATATGCAGGGAGTTAAATGGCTTGATGCACAAAAAACGCGTTTTTGAAAAATTGGCATTTTTGCTCTTTAAGGGTCGAATTACGAAAAATTCCTTTCTTTAAATATAATGTTACCACGGCGGAGACCTTGATATGAAAATGTCTTTTATCTATATCAGTTGGATATAAAGGGAGATAAATAGCTCGTGACACAAAAATGCGTTGTAGGAAAAATTATAGTTTTTCCCCTTAAGGGTTGAATTCCAAAAGCATTCTTTCTCAAAATATCATGTCACCAAAGCTGAGAAATTACTCCTCATAATCTTATTTGATTTATCGATTTTGGTTAGATATGCAGTGAGATAAATGGCTCGAGGAAAAAAAAAAAATCGCATTTTTGAGAAATTGATATTTTTGCCGATTAAGGGTCGAATTACGAAAAATTCCTTTCTTAAAATATAATGTTACCACGGCGGAGTCCTTAATCTTTAATATGATACGTTTTTTATCTATATCAGTTGGATACCAAGGGAGATAAATAGCTAGTGACACAAAAATGTGTTGGAGAAAAATTTATACTTTTTCCCTTTAAGGGTTGAATTCCAAAAAATTCTTTCTTAAAATATGATGTCACCAAAGTTGAGACATTACTCCTCATAATCTTAATTGATTTATTGATTTTGGTTATATATGCAGGGAGCTAAATGGCTCGTGGCACAAAAAACGCATTTTATGAAAAATTGATGTTTTTGCCCTTTAAGGGTCGAATTACGAAAAATTCCTTTCTTTATATATAATGTTACCATGGCGGAGACCTTAATCTTTAATATGATACCTCATTTGTCTGTATCGGTGAGATATGAAGTGAGATAAATGGCTGGTGACACATAAACGCATTGCACAAATATTGATACTTATGCCCTTTAAGGGTTGAATTCCGAAAAAACTTTGTCTTGGTATATGATGTCACTAAAGTGGAGATCTTAATCTTTAAAATGATATTTCATTAAACGACTTCAGATAGGTATCCAGGAAGATAAATGACTCGTGACACAGAAAAAACATTTTAGACATATTGAAAGTTTTGACCTTTAAGGGTCAAATTCCGAAAACTTTCTTTCTTAAAATATGATGTAACCAAAATGGAGAACATAAATCTTTAAAATGACATCTCATTCATTGAATTCGGTTAAGTATGAAGGAAGATATAGGCTTGTGACAAAAAAATACCTTATAGAAATAATATATATAATAAATAATATTTCAAAATAACTGTTGAACTTATTTGCAGCTCCTCTAAGAGTGACTCAAAATTATTACACACAGTACAATTATGAGGCGTATTTTTTAAGTAGGTACCGTTTTGTCACACCGTGGCTGCAGCGCTATGGTCGGCGTTCCGCGCATGCGCACTGGGTACCTGCATCTCTTGCCTACGCACTGACGCCATTAAAGTCTAATTCTTCCTTGTTTACGTTGTTCACTGAGTGTTTAAGATGCCTCCGATAATCGTGAGTCCCGCCGACTGTGAAGTACGGGCGGTTAGAAGATTTCTTTGTGCTAAAGGCCTAAAACCAATCGATATTCATCATGAGATCTGTGCAGTTTACAGACAAAACATTATGAGTGATGGAATGGTGAGAAAGTGGGTGAGAGCATTTAAAGATGGCCGACAAATGTTCATGATGAACAATGGAGTGGGCGTCCTTCGGTCGTTAATGAAAGTTTGGTGCAGAAAGTGGACAATAAGGTGAGAGAAAACAAGACGCTTTACAATTTCCTCCTTGTGTGATGACTTTCCTAATGTTTCTCGTAGTGTTTTGTATGGCACTGTGACCGAGCACTTGAATTACCTAAAATTGTGCTCATGTTGGGTACCGAAAATGTTAACGGATGTACACAAAACCAAACGTTTAGGCAGTGTATTGACTTTCCTTGAGCAGTGCCACAATGATGGTGATGATTTCTTAAGCCAAATTGTTACGGGCGATGACACATGGGTGGCCTATGTCACACCTGAATCAAAGCAACAGTCCATGGAATGGTGGCATTCAGATTCGCCCAAAAAAGTGAAGTTCAAGCAAACGATTTATGCCCGGAAAATCATGTGCACAGTTTTTTGGGACAGAAAAGGAGTATTGCTTGTGGAATTGCTGCCTCGTAACGAGACAATCAATGCAGCAGTTTATTGTGAGACATTGAACAATCTGTGCCATTCAATCCAGAACAAAAGACGTGGCAAGTTGAGCAAAGGCATCGTTTTGCTGCATGACAATGCCTGTCCACATGTGGCTAATCAGACCAAAGATCTCATCACATCTTTTCGATGGGAAACTCTAGATCATCCTTCATACAGCCCTGATCTGGCGCCCAGTGACTACCATCTGTTCCTGCACTTGAAGAAACACCTGGGCGGTCAGCGTCTTGAAGACGATAACGAAGTCAAAACAGTTGTGATGCAGTGGTTAACAAGTCAGGCAGCAGACTTCTATGAGGAGGGTTTTCAAAAACTGGAACTACGTTATGACAAGTGCCTCAATATTGAAGGAAATTATGTAGAAAAGTAGAGTAAGGTACAGGCTTTCATGTAAAAATAAAATTATTGAGATATATTTGCACGTCTTTTTTTAATTTCAAAATGGTACGTACTTAAAAAACATGCCTTGTAATAAACAAAGCCATCCTGAACAGATCTTATTCTAGTAATATTTTCAATATGCAAAGTTTGTCAAAAATCAACAATTCTTATATAATTGCTCTGGCAAAACAAAAGTAAATCCAAATTATTTTATGAAAAAGTTATGATACTGGAATTTACAGCTGAATAACTTACAGTTTCATTGAGGCAGTAATGGCTTCAATTATTTTTATGAAGCTATTTTCACTCTCCTGGTACTCAGCTAGGTCATTCTTGCAAATATCAAACTACCAAGAAAAGGAGAGAATATTATAATACAATCAGATTCATGTGAAAACATATTTGCATTTATATATACTGAGTGGCAGAACGAAGAACAAGGGTTTATAGATTACTCTCTGTCAGTAAGAGGTTGCTATGGTAACAGTTGGCTAGCAACGTGAGCTAGAGCGAGAGCATAGACACGAGTTGGAACGAGAAGTTATTGATAAAAGAACCTGCAATCTTCGGAGTTAAAAGCATATGATTGAACTTTAATAAATGTTAATTAATCGTCAGACAAGTTTACTTATTATTTAAATAAAAGTTTAATAAAGTAAAAATACGACCGAACACAAGAAATACAACATGAAATATGACACGAAATGCGACAACTGTTTCTATTTCAAATTGTTTCATGTAACAGAAATATTCCCATATTATATTATTTTTATATACACTCATGTCCATTTGAGAAATCATTGCAACATGGCTAAAATGTGTGCTTACACAACACACAAACACATTATAAACCTGGAAGCTTAGTATGCATCTTCTTTGTATGCCAGAAACAATCCGTTTGATTGTCGCAGGGAAGCAGAATAGCACAGAGAGTACAACTGGATCACATTAAGTCTTGTCTACACCAAGAGACATAGTCACGCGATATCTGTCTCAAAGACAAAATCTAGCAACTGTCTCTACCCAATATGGAGACATCTGGGAGACAAATTGGGTGTCTCGAGACCAAAGGGTTACAGAAATCGCACCACTTTTATATCCCATTTCAAATGGAACAACCACTATACAATGTTGCACAATATGTTCGAGTGTGAAATTCCTGTTACAAGGGCCATCCAGTAGATTTTCATATTAGGATACAAGTCTTCGAAATGCCACACCATAAATGTTTTATGTATAAATTATCCTTTGATTGTAATTTCTTTTTTAACTCCACAAAATGTGTGAATACTATTTTTATTTTGAAAATATCAGCTACTTTAAAATAATGAATCAACTACAACAATCTGCTACCACTTTACACTTCTAACTCTAACATTACAAAATTTGTAGTCCAGAGTGTCAGCCAAAGTAAATCGATAAAAATTGCCAACAGATTTATGTTTTTTAGTGTATTTAATTTCCTCTGTAATGTTTTACTAATTTTAATTTGCAAAAGCTTCATTCCCTAATCGGGTACAGAAACAGGGAGTGTTAATAAATTTTTTGAAAGCTGCAACTATAATGGATACAAAGTAAGTAAGTTATTTTGGCATAAATAATTTAAACATCCAAAGGTTTCAAATAATATGGCAGCATTTGGAATAAATACATACAGTAATTCTTCTTGAAGATATTTTACATTTTTATCCAATTCATGTTCAACCTAAAGTACTGGAGACTGGTACAATAATTTTCTAGCATTTCATCGATTACTTCCATCAGCTTTAAAATGTCATATAAAAACTGAAAATTTATGGGCTTTTAGAAACATTAATTGTTCATTCAGAGAATTGGAAGGGTAATATCCGGAATTTAATTCTGCACCTGAGATATACCTAGTCCATACAAATGTTACGTATTAATTCAAGAACCTTCTGTCATAATATAATTATTTTGAATGATAATAAGTAGATCTTAGATTTTTAGGTTCTAAAAATCCTGTTTTAAGTGCCTAAAATGTGCTATATAAAAATGTAAAATAGGTTCTAAACATGTTAAAATAGGCTATCAAAATTGTGATATAATGTTCATAAAATATAATCAATAAAACCTTGTTAATATAAAATTTAACTTCAACAATTGCAATTCAGCAAAATATTAATTAATTCAATTAATTTTAGCTTGCTGGGATTATCTAAAAATAAATAAAATCTGAACGTGCATTTGTCACGTATTTCCTATTGAAGAAGAAATAAATTTGGAACACACATCTGTTGTATATTCATTTATTGATAAAAATGGCATATAATTGTATATATACATTTTTATTATATAGTAATATAATTTTTACTGTATGCATATTATTTTTAGTGGATTATTTATAGGTAGACTTAAATTTACAATGCATACTCAGATTTTAAATTGAACATTTGTTGAAACACAAAGGGGCATTTATTTTGAACAGCCAGATCACAAACTCTCTACATTTAAAATCCATTTTATTATTTAGCAATCTAGTTCTCTTAAATTTACAGGATTTATTTTTTATTTTCATTTTTTAAATTTGATGTTATTCTTATATAAATGCAAAGTCTATTAATAATATGAAGTTAAAACTTTCAAACCAGTGGCTACTGAAAGGCACAATAACAGAGTTATCAGAAGTTAGGAAAATCCCGCTGCGCTTTAATATTTAAATTTCTGCCCAGAGCCCAGAAGAGAAGTTCACTTTTATGATACTGTGCAAGGATGGTCTTTCATAGTTTTCATTAAACACGTAACATACCTATATGAACGACAATAATACTAAGTAAGTGTTTTAACATAATGGTGAAGAATTTCAACACTTCAGTTCACTTCTAACAAGTCACAATCTATATAAATAAAAACCAAAATGCTGTTTGTTGGTAAGTACATCACAATTTATATTTTTTTAAAATAAATAAATAAAATAAAATGTCTTGGTCCAAATAAGATTTTTAGAGAAATAAAAATTGGAAAAGTTGTCTGGAAAAATTGAAAAAAACCGAAAGTAATTTTTTCTAAGGATTGACTTGGCTAATAAAAAAAATTTAATGTTGATAATGGTGCAAATGAAGTTTTTAGAGAAAGAAGCTTGAAAAAGTTGGAAAATTCGCGAAGAAACCGGAAGTGTATATTTTTCTACGGACCAATTTTATTATTTTTTACAAATGTTCATGACAGACTGAATAAAGTTTACAGAGAAAAAAAGTAATACAAATGTAGCCCTGAAACTTAGGGGAAACCTAAAGAGCTGTTTTCTAAGGATTCATTATGTTTTTTTCCCATAAAAAACAAAAAAATGTCCAAGTAATGTTTTTAGAGAAAGAAAAATTTGAAATGTTGCCCAGAAAATTTAAAAATTACTTTCTTCATTCGACCAACTTTGTTATTTATTAATTCTATTTTTTTTTTAAATATTTATGATAGTCCAAATAACATTTTTAGAGAAATAAAAATTGGAGAAACTGTTGGCAAAATTCTGGAAAACTGGATGTGCTTTTTCTATTGGATTTTTCTGCAACCTAAGGCCATATATAACTCATGAGTCAAACAATGGATCTGTATAATTATTATTATTATTATTATTTTATTTTGTTCCTTATGCTCCCGGGTTGGAAAAAAACCCAATTAAATGTTTTATATTGAAATCTGGAAAAGCGGATTCCAGGCTAAATTAAAATAAAATTATGTTGTGTTGTTTCACGATGTGTCCAAAAAAATGTAGCTATTTCATTTTTATTCCATTGGTATTAATTGAAGACATGTGCTTGATGATACGGCACAAAGTTTTACCTCAATTAATTATTAATAATTATAAATAGTCCAATGCACAACCCATTCAATAAAGAGTTGAAATGTGAAACACAATAATATATGATCGTGATGCATTGAGAGGATCATTTTGAATGAATGTTCCACTATTGAATCAGCAATAAAAATATACTCATGAAAGTTGTGAATGAAAGAATTAGAGGGTTTTCTTCTTACAAGCTCCCTTTGGAACTGGAATAACTTTTCTGGTTTAATTGATTTTGGTAAAAATTCACTAGCAGAATGAAATTGCACTAGCACTTGCTTTATCACAAAATGCAACTATGATGTTGGAAGGTGGTCAAGCAGCTCATCCAGCATTCAAGTTGCCGTTGAATATGCAAATCAATGAAACTCCATTATGCAACCTTTCGAAGAACGGTGTGATAGCAGCAATGCAAATTGATCGTTTGAGATGAATGTACGATGACACACAAAAGTATTTGGAGGCATTGGAGTGAACGATGCAAGATCTACGAAACAATCAAAAGCCGTTTGGTATTGCGATGATCAAAACGTAAATAAAACATCTCCAGGTTCATTGAGATTTCTAATTTAATGGATGAAAATATATTAATATGAAATTTAACTGTGGCTTAAATTTTGTAACAAAACTGCATGGTTCCAAGTGATCACATTCCAGGCACATCACACATTTGCAGCATTTCAGTGGCATACTGGTTAAAGAATTCATCTCACATGTAAAATTTCCCATTCGTGTACTTCTGAATGTGAGCCTCCTCAATTTGAATAACCATGGACACAATCGTTAATAAACACAAAATCACTCAGAATTAAGCTTTTTTCATTTTTACTTTGTTTACACATTTTCAACAGCTTATAACAAATTAAAAAAACAATCACAAACAAATTTATTGAAATTTTGACAGGACAACATCTGTTGGGTCAACTAGTATATATAGTCAAACCTGGATAAGAGAGAGTTCAAGGGATCGCAATTTTGTTTCGCTTATGGAGGTTTTTCACTAACCCAGGTTTTTCACTTATACAGGTACAGGAGTGACTTTTCTCACTTACACAAATTAAAAACACACAGCAAATATTTAAATATTTAGTGATAAATATATAGGTATTATTCATTAGAATTTGACATATATGCTTATAAAAGAAAACAAAAATCTTGCACTTATATTTACTGAAAGATATCCGTTAATTTCTTCTGCGTTTCTGTTTCTGCATCTTTTACATGTTTTTCCAGTTCATAAATCTTATCAAATATTGTTTTCTCAAGAACCGCCGAGTATTCAAAAAATGGTGGAGCATCTCCAGTGCATTGAAAGCTTCCTTTGAATGTTATTTACTTCTGTATACAGATTCTGTGATCGGTCAGCTTCATCATCACTGTAATTTCCATCAGTACACGTGCTCACACAATTCTTAACAATATCGTTGTCGGTGTGTTGTCCGGCGGCAGCCACATCGTCGTCAATCTGTATGAAGTCTTTGAAGGTTGGCATTAACATCCTGGTTTCATGAAATACAAGCTTTCTCCATTCCTCATTGGTAGGTCCAACTTCAACCTCATTTTCCTCTGGCAATAAGTCTCGTTTATCTGTACTGATCCAAAACCCAGCTTTCTTGAAGCTGTTTTTAACAGTAACATCACTTACTGTGTACCATGCTCTCCTTGCGAATTTCATGGGTAGAAGTAAGTTAATCTCAGAGTTTTTTTTTTTTTTTTTTTCCAGACACATAAGAGTATGTTTAACGACTTCTTTGTGTTTAAAGCATTTGAATGTGTGTATGATACCTTGATCTAGTAGTTGAAGTTTACTGGTATTGGCAGGCAAGAACTTGACTCTTACGTTTTGCAAGTGTTGGTAAGTCAATGTGAGTAGCACATTTGTCAATAAAAAGCACATTTTTATTTTCGTTTTATCTTCATTTCCTTGTCAACCTTTTTCAACCAATTTCTAAACAATATCTTTGTCATCCAAGCCTTTGTATTACTGGCATAATCATCAGGTAGAGTGTTGACACCTTTAAAACATCTAGGTCATTTTGATTTCCCGATGATGAAAAGGGGGAGTTTGTTCGCACTAAACATGTTTACACACTGAAGAATAGTAAAGCGTTCCTTGCTTTGTTTTCCTCCATGGCATTTTTCACCTTTAAATTTAAATGTTTTATCAGGAAGGCACTTGAAGAACAAAGCAGTTTCATCTGCATTGTAAATATCATTTGGCCCATACCCTTCTAAAAGGTTTGGCAGATCTTCATTCCCCTGGTTACACATGCCTTGGTCCACAGATTTACTTTCCCCGCCTGCTTTTTTGAAAGCTATTTCATGACGCTTTTTAAAACCCTCTAACTGAAAAGTTCTGAATTCCCAGTTTTATAGCAAATTCTTTAGATTTTTCTTTCAATGAAGGTCCATCAATGGAAACGTTCTTATCAAGGGTTTGTTCTATCCATTCTAAAAGGCACTTTTGGCAATATTGGTAAATTCAGAAAGTTGACTCCTCTTAATATTTCCGTGTCCCTCAGAGCACTGAGACTTTATAGAATTCTTGATTTTGTAATTTTATAAAAGGTGGATTCTGCTACAACAAACTCACTCTGTATTTCATTTCGCGATTTCCTGTTTTCGAATACACTCACTATTTTAAGTTAATCATTTAATTATAACTCTTAGATTTTTCATTTTAACATTTTGAGTATGTGTAAAATCTTCATCTGCAATTGATAGTTATCAACTGAAGTAGCGATTGAGACAGACCTTTAACAGTCAAATGAGTGAAAGTTTTGTGTCAATGAATATAAATCACTGAGCTAGGTGCTTTTTGTTTTGTTTCACTATGTTGCGGTGAAAGACAGATTTCCATGTTTGGAAACTTTCAATCACTATTCTGGGTGGGTACCAATTAATTCACTGATGCCTTTTAATTTCCAGTTAAATCTGAATATGTTGCTTGTAATAATTGTGAAAACAAGAATCGCTCTCAAAATGCCGAAGAGAGTTTTTGCTTCAGTTGCATATGAAATTTGTGAATATTTGTAAAGTTTAACTATGTACATGTATTACAATTTCTCAGTTTCAGGTCACAATAATTGTTTGTTTGCTATTACGCAACTGTAAGATGAGGTATTGCATTGATTTTATTTTTAACAGACAGATGTTAAGATTAAAGATAAATATACCTCTGCCTGCCTTACTCAGTTACACATTTACAAGTGCCAAACAAATCATAATTATAGGATCATTTTCAAACACTAAAAACATAAGTAATGGTTTCACCTCTGTTTCCCAAAAATAATATATATGCTTTTCAGAAGGTAGCGGATGGGGATAATTTTAAATTATGCAAGATAAGCAATAAACCTTTCCCCAACTGACCAATCCACTACATTGTTAATCCATTGCCTAATTAAAGACAATATTGATATTGTTACCTTGGTCTTACGGGTGCTTTACAAGAAGACACAGCTCTCTTCAACCTCAGTGCACTTAACAGCAAATAGAGAATGAACAACTATCATAAATATTACTTCTAAAAGGTGTATTTTTGTCACCAGCCATTATCTTCATAACTAACTGAAATCGATAAATCAGATATCATTTTAAAGATTAAGATCTCCACTTAATATGGTGACATCATATATTATGGAAGAAATTTTTTGGATTTCGACCCTTAAATGTCAAAAATACTATTATTTCTACAACATGTTTTTGTGTCACGAGCCATTTATCTCCCTCGATATCTAACCGATATAGATAAATGAGATATCATTCTAAAGATAAAGTTCTCTGTTTTGGTCACATCAAATTTTTAAGAAAGAATTTATTTGCAATTTGACCCTTGAAAGTATTATTATTTCCATAATGTTTTTTTGTCAGGAGTCATTTATATTACTTTAGAGATTAAGGTGCACACATTGGTCACATCATATTTTAAGAAAAGGATTTTTAAGAATTTAATCATTAAAGGGCAAAAGTATAATGATTTCCATAACGTATGCTTTTGTTATGAGTCAGTTACATTCCTTGATATCTAACTGAAATCAAGACATGAGGTATTATTTTAGGGATTAGGGTCTCCACTTTGGTCACATCAGATTTGAAGAAAGGAATCTTTTGGAATTTGACCCTTAAAGAGCAAAAGATATTTTTGTTATGAGTCCTTTATCTTCCTTGATTTCAAACCAAAATTGAGAAATGTGGTATTATTTAAGATATTAGGCTCCATTTTGATCAAATCATATTTTAAGAAAGGAATTTTCAGAATTCGACCACTAAATGGCAAAAATATCATTATTTCCATAATGTGTTTTTTTTTATAAGTCATTTATCTCCCTTCATACCAAACCAAAATCAATAAATGGGATATCATTTTTAAGATTAAGATCTACACTTAGGCAACATTATAAATCAAGAAGGAAATTTTTTGGAATTTGATCCTTGAAGAACAAAAGTAATAACTGTGAAAGTCACACATATGATACGGTTCACAGCAAAGCCGCTAGATAGCAGCAGCACAAATTACAGAGATATTAATCAACTGCTTCACTGGCGTCAACTTTTGTAATGTACCTATTACACTAAACAAATAAATCATTGCTACAAAATGACTCGGTTCTTCTGTCATCTTATTACAAACCACCAACCTTACTATTAATCGTATTGGAAAATTTTCGCACAGGTCGTCTAGTTTTATTTAATTTAATTGCAGTGGAGCACACGCTCCGGTGGCAATTTGCCTACACACCCATCATTCCCCCTTCCCTTTTCCCACCTGCTTTAGGCCTCTGCTAATTTCAACTTTAAATTCCTTTAACTTTTTTGGTAAATTATTAATTATTTCTCTTGGTAATTTATTCCAACTAGTGATCGCCCAGCGGTCCAAATTCAACCATAATTCATTAAGTTGTTTAGTTTCTTTCATGAAAGAGCAATAATCTAGTAATACTCTGCATTACCTATAAAATTAAAACGATACACTCCACGCATGACTGTATGCCAAATTTTAGCTTCTAATCTAACCATAGCAAATGATGAAATGTATTTATTGATGGTTCATTTAGGATGGAAAACTGCTTTAGCTTTATGAAACATGTGCATTTAAATGTATCTGTCAAAATAATTTCGTCATTTTGTGTGTTCGCTATTTAAATTTGGTCTATTATCATTTTGAATTTCACACAAATTAGTATTCCTTATTTCTTGTCTCTCTCTCTCTCTAATGAAATTACTGAAATTAAAAAATCAAAAGACACTTAACCAAAGTTTAACATTTTAAATAATCAAATGACCATATAGTATCTGGCAGAATTGCTACATTCCTTTTCAAAGTATTCCTTTCATAACTTCAAACATTAATCTCTACTTTATCTGAGTCTTTCATTTTACCAAAGACCACAGAGTGTCTCAATGCGGGGAATTCACGTAAGAACGTTGACTCCGATCCTATTTCACGCACACACACACATTCGCAAATTAATTTTTTATTTTAATAATCTATTTGTAACATGTATTAACTATGCTTATTATATTTTTTCTTCACTGCTGACTAAGATCGCAGACATTGGCAGATTCGCTTACCACAACAACAAAAAAAAAAAAAAAACAAAAATGTAAACAACAAATTTTTTATTTAATTTGATATATCTGTAACACATATTATCCACAGATTTTATCTTTCTGCACTTCTTCGCCATATAAAAATTAACTATGCCAAATCTTACACTTCTCAGTGTGGATGCATTTCTTTAAGTTCCTCCGTTTGTGCACAGCACTTATTCTTAATAATGGATCCGAAATTTTCACTTAGCATATTAATATATAGGTTTGTAAAATATATACATACTAGCCACAAAGCCCGTCAAAAAATGATGGGTTTAACAGATTAACTGATTACTTCTTAGTAGTGGACCTAAATATAATTGTAATAAAATAAAGCTCAGTGTTATTTAATTTCTCACCCCTTGTGACGTAGCAAAAAGTTTCATTGTCTGTTTGGTCCAGGTTGCGTTTCAGCCTAACAACAATCTTCACCAATATAGCCAGTAGAAAATCAAAACTTAATTCACACGCGAATTAATATTTTCCCTGTACCGCATGTCAATGTCATCATGCATCGATACCAATCATGCATCATGCGATACAAACTTGATCCAAAATCTTCACAGTTTCATACAACTTTCTTATTTTCTATGATGAAGGTCCATGTTTTAACGCCTGAAATAATAACCCCAGAGAAGACGAAGGATGAAAAAAATAAATCTTGAAAACCTAAGCTATGTCACGTAATATTAGTTTTAATTGTGGTTTAAGTAGCACACATGGTGAACAATTTGGAACTTCTTTCATTCAAACCAAGTAATGAGTTCATTTAAAAAAAGCAACTGTTAATTAATATGCCATTCTAGCATTACATTTCTTAGCAATTACTTAAATAAATATAATTGCCATAAAACATAGTTCAGTGCAATTTATAGTGCTTTGCCCTGTAAGAAAAGGTTTTCATTGCTATTCTGGTCCAGGTTGTATTTCAACCTAACCACGTACTGAACTTGCGATAAATGAAACAATACTTTAATCACACGCATGGTGATACATTACTTTATCGCATTTTAGTGGTAATAATGCATCACGATATTAACTAAAACAAAAATCTTTACGGGTTCTCCATCTTACTATTTTTTATATTCGTGTTTCAGATAGATACTAACACCTTTGAATGGCTGACACAGTTACATGCGGCTGAAATATGGCATCAGTACAAGCAAAGGAAATTAAAAATAAATCTTAACAACTTACATCATTTCACGTAATATTAGTATGAATGTAGTCTATGTTGTGTAGATCTGAAAAGTGTGGAACTACTTTCGTTAAAACAAAGCAATGATGAAAGTTAAGAAAACAAAATTAAAATTATTTAAAAAAAATTAAATTACTTATGCCCTCTGCTGTCAAGTGCCAGTTCTAATAACAATCTATCCAAATTGCCGCTAACAATGACAAAATATCTCTTACATATCTGTGGCCAATGATTTTAACGAATACTTTGACATAAAACGAATCTATTATTAAATAAATCAAATCTACTAATACTTATTATGTCGATTTAAACTCAATACATACTTTTATTTCAGTGTTCTGACAATTCACGGCTTAGTGTAATTCCTCGTGCCTTGCGTTGTAGCAAAAGGTTTCAGTTTCCATTAGGGTCCAGGTTGCATTTCAACCTAACCACGTTAACTTCTCGCCAGAAAAACAATACTTCAATCTCACGCATACGTTTTAATACATGAACTGTTTCGTTTTATCGCGATATAATTTTGATCAAAAATCTTCAAGGGTTTTTGCACATTTCTTTTTTGTGATTCAGACTGGTAGTAAAACGTTTGAATGGTTGACACAATTGCTGAACTCATAGGCTCAGTAATATTACGCAGTGAAAGCAAAGGAAATTAAAATAAACCTTATGAACTTACATTATGCCACGTATTATTGTTCTAAGTGTAGTGTAGGATTGCACAGTTCCCGGATCAATGTGCAACTATTTCCATTCAAACGAATTAATAATTTCAATAATAGGACACAGTTTAAAATATTTTGAAATAAACTAAATTATTCATGCCCTATGCTGTAACATCAAATGCCACTTGTAATTCTGATCCATGCGAAGTAATACTCTAAACCAAAATTTTCTCTACATTGATGCACGAAATACAAAGCTTTTATCTTACATTTCTATGGACAAAGAATTTAAGGAATACTTCTACATATCAAAAGAATGTTACGTAAATATAAGCATCTAATGATTGATATGTCGATTTTAACGCAATACATACTTTTATTTCAGTGTTCTGTGAGTTAATTTATTCATTGATGCTTGGAAATGTTATTAAATAACGCGCATTCCCACAAATAATATCGTAAAGCGTGACGTCATAGTGCAACGTCATAGATTGACGTCAGCGTGACACTTGTCTATTATACTAATAGATAATTTTAGCTTTCTGTATTTCTTCAAGTTCCTCCGTTTGTCCAATATTCTGGCCACTAGCTGCGCTATCTACCAGCCCTTGAAATATTGCTTCTTGCTTCTATATAAGTTCAGAGATTAATTTCGACTTTTGTTTCACCAAAGACCACAAAGTAGGCCATCTATAAGCTAAAAGGCCACTAGCTGCGACATCTACCAGCCATCAGGTGAAGCAACGCCAAGAACTGGCGGCATCTGAGTGAACTATGTAGGCGAACGAGTGTTTTATTTTACTTAATTTAATGTATTTGTATTATATTATATATAGATTTTTGCTTTCTTTACTTCTTCTCCATATAATCTTTAACTGTGCCAAATCTCACACTTCTCCGTGCGTGCAATATTCTTAAAAATGTATCATAAGTTTTCGCTTAGTGTATTAATATATAGATACCTGACCGCCTTACATATGAAAGAAAATTTTCTCACACCCTGATGCCTGAAATAAGGTGCCATCTTATGTCGTCATCTCTTCCATTCCACGCACCTTCTTTTAATTCTTCCACCAATGTCTTTCCACGCCACCACATCACCAATACATACCTTGTACACTCCCATGACTCTCTTCAACCTCTCATCCTGTCTTCCAATGAATCACATTCCAGCTCCTTTATCATATTAGTTACTGGTTGTGATCTGCTTTTCAGAGACAAAGTTACTTATTGTGTTTTGCAGCAAATTTCAGAGACAAATCTAGCAGCCCTTCATTACACCCTCCAACTCCTGTATTTGATATCCAAGAAGTGAGTGCCATAATATAGCACCATATTTAAGCAATGGTCTGATCAGAGTTTTGTAACCAAATCCCATAACTTCTCTAGTACATTTTCTCATTACTGTCTCCATCAAGTGAAAGATTTTGTAACATTTTCCCACCACATCTCGACTGTGTCCTGTCTTTGAGTCTGTTCCCAAATGTTATGCCAAGGTATTTACATTTGAAGTCTTCAGCGAGCAATTTATACCCCATTTTATAGACAACATTCTTCTACCTTTTTTACCTTATCATATAACATCATATCATCCGAAAATAACCAATCTTTTATAGTAAACTATCAACACAATCATTCATTAAAATAACAAATAGCAGTGGTTCCGGTACGCTACCTTGTGGCACTACCATGATCACTTCCACTTCTTTTGATACTGCATTTCATGGCCTAAATTTTTGTTTATTACCTTTCAAGAATTCTTCTGCTCAAATTTTTTCATCTACCAATAGGTTTATACCTTATTTAGCCCAATTTTATGGCTCACTCTGTCAAAAGCCTTTGAAAGACCTAGTGCTATACTATCAATCTGGCCTCCCTTGTCCATTCCATCCATAATACTATCTTGCATATAGCCTACTGAGATTTTCAGGACTATCCTTGCATAAAGCCTTGTTGCTGACTTGAAAACCATTTACACACTTCACTTTTCTGATGTGGTTGCATATCAATCTCTCCATTAATTTAGATGCTTCTGATAAACTGATTAGTCTATATTTTTTAACTCTATTTTTCACCCCTCCCTTGTGAACCAGTACTACTATAATACTTTTCCAGTTGTCTAGTAAGCAGCAAGTATGTAAACTCAATTTAAATAATGTTTCAAGATAAGGTACAATGTCACCATTTTCAAGAAACACATAGTAATATTATCAACATCAGGTGCTTTATATATTTTTAGCTATATATCTTACTTCATGATATCCTCATGATGAATTTCACATTTTTTTTAGTCAGCTCCTTCCTAATTGTGTGAATAAGCTCATTCTCAAATTTACAGCCTCCCATTCCTGAATCATAGTCCCTCGCAGTGTCACTGAACCAGATATTTAATATCTCTGCCTTTTTCAAATCCTCAGTAACATCCTCTCCATCATTCTGTATAACTGTCTCAACACCCTCCCTACCCCTCAGTTTTCTAATACAGTCATAGGACAGATGAAGCTATCAGTGGTTCTCCTGCACCAATAACATTCTTCAAAAACACATCTTTAACAAACTTCTTTGCTGTTATTAACTTCTTACTTAGTTGTTTCAAATACTCCCTACTGCCTAGCGGTTTCCTAAGTCTGCTATGTACTCTTCTCACCAACCTCTTTAAACCTACTCACCTCCCTAATATGGTATATAAGTTCTCTTTATTTTTTGCTTTGGAATTTTGGTGCAAATCAGTGCACCCGCCAAATCGAGTCAACGGCAGCACTGCCTACCCATTTCCTCGAAGCGATTCGGGCCATTGTTGAACCTCAATGTCTTTGGTTGTATTTAAGCTACAATGTCTCAAATTTCGGCTATGCATAGATATCAGCAATCTTAGCAAACATATTAAATTTTATTTAATTACTGTTCTTAGTTCAGATGTGATTTGGATGCAAACTTCAGCGATTTTGACACTCACTCACTTACTTACTCACTGATGATCATCAAAACTCTAAGGTACTTCTCGTAGCAGTAGAAAGCAGAAATCTGGTACACAGTTAACCTTTTACCCACATATTATAAGAAAATTCTGAAACTCATAAGTTTCCATATATCTACCATTTACCTACCGCTAACGTGAAATTGCTTTCTACCCTAATAACTTCATATACCTCAGATTTTCATTGTAGAGTGAGCTTACTAAGTTTAACTAATGTGTTAAATTTTACTTCTTTCCTTTTCCTTACTTTGAAAGTTATTGAAATTCAAAATTTAATTTCGACCACGACAAACCGAGTGGGGCGGTGTAACGGTTAGCGTTCTCGCCTCGCATTCGGGAGGACGGCGGTTCGAATCCCCGTCCGGGCATCCAGATTTGGGTTTTCCATGGTTTCCCCAAATCACTCCAAGCAAATGCCGGGATGCTTCCTTCAAAAAGGCCATGGCCGAATTCCTTCCCATTCCTTGCCCCCATCCTTGCCCCCCAATCCTTTCCCGTCTCTAAAAGACCTCGATGTTAAAAAGAGACGTAAAGCAGTTACAAAAAAAAAAAAAAAATCGACCACGACAACCCGACATCACTGCACTTTCAGTAATCCTAGAAACAAGTAATTTGGTACACATACATGGTTTCATCCCTAAATCATAAGAAAAGTCTCATATTAGAGTTTTTCCCCATATTTATTGAATTACAATCTCAAACATGAAAATTCTGGCACACATCTGTGCCTTAATTGCTTTGCACCAGATGAAGCTACATGCCTGAGAATCTTTTAATGCATAGAGATCAGCAAGTTTAACTAATATCTTAAATTTTACTTTGTTACTGTGCTTAGTTTGGAAATTACTAGTAATTTACTTATGGTGGTAGTTAAACCAGCGACAATCTGCATTGCTCGGCTATAGCGCACAGCCATTGTTTTCAGAGTGTGGAAAATTATATTTAACATATATTGATGTCAATTCTGAAATGTTTGTATTCATTGATTTTCAAATGGAATCATTACATTTGAGCAGCGATTCAGAATAATCGATAAACTTACAAAAATAAATGAAATACCACAAAAACAATTTGTAAAAATAGTCCAAGTCTCATGTTCGTGAAGTGACAAAAGTTATGAGAAGTTTTTCTGAGCAAAGTCTACACTTACATTGTGTATTCAATTCACTTTGAGAAACAGAATGGTTTCTCTTGTTGTCACAGAGCGTTTATTTGTGCACATCATAAATTTTTCTGGAATTTAGAGAATAATATCTACTTGTCAAATTAAAAAAAGAGCGAGGAAAATCCTTGGCTTTTACATATTTATAAGTATGATAAAGTAACGCATTTAAGGTACTTACACAGGTTAACTAAAACATGATTCTAAATTAACGATATGTTGACACCAAGAGAAACCATTCTGTTTCCCAAAGTGAAGTGAAGACACACTGTAAAGTGTAGACTTGGCTCAGAAGAAGATCTCATAACTTTTTGTTACTACATGAGACTTGGTCTATTTTTACCAGAATTTTTTTTGTGGGATAAGTATTTCTTAACCCTTTTTTATTACCTCCTTAATCTCTTCCCACTTCAACTCCACCCTACTAGCATCATCCTTCTATTTGTTGCAACTTCGTTTGAAATCTCTCTCAAATTCTTAAATTTGTGCCTTTTTTATAACTGTACCTATTCCCACCTTCAAATCACGGATTGGCAGAACAAATACCCCAATATCCATTAGAACTGCATTGTGATCAATTATTCCATTAGTTACTTGAGACTCAAAAGGCTATCAACAGGCCTTATTAGGAAGGTATCCAACATGTTTGGTCCCCTTCTGATCTGCTCTATCACTTGTGTGTAGCCTCCATCTCTTATTAAGGCATTTGCTAATCTCTGTTCCATTTAGTTATTGATCTTATTCCCTACCCAGTTGACACCAGGTAAATTTAAATCCCCACCAATAATGACAATTCTACACTCACTTCTGAACCATGAGTATGAATTAGTTTCTCCCAAACAGTCTCACTTTCATCATTCATTCTTCCACTACTGTAAGCATCCAACACCCTCATTTTTTCTTTTTTATTATACCAGAAGTCTGCCCCAAGTAACCAATGGTCATAATCTATGAACACCTGCGAATTGTAGTACTCATTGCTAACGAGTATACATATACACAAGCTTATGTATATATACATTTTGTTGATGTTGAGATCATTAGAGGCAGGAAAAGAATGGGGGCAGGGAACAGGAAGGAGTTAAGCCATGGCCTTTGAAGGAGGCATCCCAGAATTCGCCAGGAGTGATTTGGGGAAACCATGGAAAATTCAAATCTGGATGCCCAGATGGGGATTCGAATACATATCCCCCTGAATATGACGCCAGGGCGTTACCGCTCACCTATCATGCTCAGTCAGTACGAATACTCTTCCACCAATTGGTCTTCTATCTCTGCAGTATACTCGGTGACCATCAGCGAAATCCTTAGTGTCTAGTAATCCACCTTTTAACCAAGACTATCCCTAAAGTTACTTGTGGTTCATGTATCGCTTTTAAGATTGCAAATTCTATTACTTTGTTCTACAGTTCACAAACACCTCACACATGTTCACATAATTGTTGCAAGTAAACACTTAACAAAATATTTGTGTTTTTCTGAGTTAAAAATGCTTTAGCTGATATTCAGAAGAAAGTAATAAAATAAGCAAAATAACTAGTGCTAACAACAATTTAGACTATTTGAGCATTAAAAAACCACAAAGAACGGACATAAATTGTGGTATATGTATATTGTGTTATTTTCATGTATTTCAGTCAGGAACAAAAATCTGAGGTCTAATAAAAAGTAACTACAACTGCTGAAAAAAAACAATAATTTTCTTACCTAATCTTCTTTTTAAACATAAAAGCTGAATTAATATAATCAATATTAATTGTGAAAAATTATATATACTGACATTTTATACATCTGATTTACTGATTTAAACACAGCATAGCTACTTGCCATTGCTGATTACAGAGATATTTAGGTGTGGACATATGACAAAGTCTATGCTGTAAGTTTATAGATCATTGCTGAAACTATCTATAAACAACAATCATGAGACGGATGTAGCTTTAAGTATGATCAGTTCATTGGCAGATGAGCAGCTGGCCACAGTACATGCCAGGAGAACCTGTAGCATCATTTTACAGCTGTGAAGAAAATTCCAGGAAGGAGGAAACCTTTTACAACAGTTTGGACAAAGTCAGCCATCTGCTACAACCAAGCGTGAGGATTGTCATCTTTTACCTTAAATGCCCAAAGATGTCCAACCAAGACAGTTCATGCAGTTTCTGACCACACATCTTGTATTAAACAGTGTATCATAAGTGTTGCGAGGTTGCTTTGTATGATCAACGACCTGGCAGATGTAGTCACTCACACAAAGTTACAGTAGAACTCCAACTAACCGAACTCTCACTATCTGAATCGCTGAATATCCTAATCAATTTTTAGATTTAGGAGAGTGGGTAGCGTGATTTGTCAGACCCTGGGTATGAAATTATAAATGATGATTAACTTACTGAAAGTAC